>CM023952.1:11685943-11713731 GCA_013407115.1 Glycine latifolia | reverse complement strand
GTGAATACCCAGAATAACGGTTTATGAGCGAAAATTGCTGTCCCTCTCTTTTTTGGGTTTGGATCATCAGGACCGTATACACCTCCTGGCATAGTGAAAGCAGCTGCAAATGTCACAGTTACCATCAATGTGGCCACAACTAAAAATGTGGTCAAGAGATCTTTCAAGCTCAATTCTGTTTTGGGTGATTGTTTATGTTGAGAACGCAACATATCTTTTACTTTCATGGGGACACCAGCTTCTTTTAACACTCGATTGGCTAGAAACTACATCACAATTTGAAGTTATGCGTCATGTTGTGATTAGTGATATCTAATTATAGAATTAAATAAATGAAAAAATATGCACTAGAATATAGTGAAATAGAAATTATAATTCTACTATTTAGGTGTATTCATGATGAAACCAAAGAGTATTTCAAACGGTACTACTATAATACTCTATTTCATATCAAATATAATTGATATTCATATCTCAAATGATAAAATTTAATATTTCATGTCTTTTTATATAATTTTATGTCATCTTTTTTTCATCTATTGAAACATATTACTATATTGCATGAAATCAATATAAAGCCTCAACCACTTCTTCCCTTTATATTAATTATTAATTGAACATACCTTTCGAATCGCCAGTTGATTGTTGTTAACGATATCTCGAGCTGTTAACCCGTTGTTATTCAAGAGATTCATATTAGTCCTCTTATCTTGTGTAACAAAGTACAAAACTTTAGGAAATAAATTTTTTGAAGCCAAATGCAACGGTGTGTTCCCATCACAGTCTTTCTGGTTTATAGTAGATTGATCAATCTTCCGATTTTTCAGTAGGCATTGCACCACATCACTTCTTCCATTCTTTGCAGCAACGTGAAGAATGTTTTGACCTTTTTGATTGAGGAGAACAAAAGGATTAACATTCCAGTCACGTTGAAGGAAATTTTGGACAACTTCAACATGACCTCTTTTGCTAGCAAGGTGAATAGGAAGATGACCTTTCTTGTTCCCTTCCAAGACAATTTGATACGAGTGTTTTGATGAATTTTCTAAGAGTATATGAAATCCCTGACCATAACCAATGTAAGCTGCATAATGCAGGGGAGTACCTCCATCTTCATCCCTTAAATAAACTAGCTCAGGTCTTTTCACTAGTATATGTTTTATTAGATCTACAGTTGAACAAAACAAAGTAAAATAATTTGATTAGGAGCTTGCAATGGGCAGATTAGAGAATTATATTGTAATAATTTATTTCTAACTTATTTAAACAAGTTTTATGGTGAATTATATTGTAATAAGTTATTTCTAACTTATTTTGTAATTTTCATGGTCTTTCATGTTATAAGTATAAGTAGGCTAAATGTAGATGATAGGAGTGTTTAAATTTATGGGTCATTCACTCATTTGAATTTACTCAAATTAACTTAAAGAGTTTTAATTTGGTTTAGTATTTTTTGTGTTTGGTCAAATCCGACTCAACCCATTTAAATCATTGAGTTTTTGGTTACATCACAAGTTTTAATATCCTATTCCACCAACATGACTCATTGACATGTTAATTTGTATTAAATTATTATTATAATTATTATTACAAAATTTATAAATAAATACAAAAATATAAATTTAATATAGAAAAAAAATAAAACAATCTCCCTATTATGTAAAATTCACATCAAAAAAGGAAATAGACCTTTTTCCTTATAAATTGGAATGATTTATTATTATTATTATTTATTATTTTATATATAATATATTTTTAAATTAAAAAAAATCAATTACTATTATTATTAGACTTAGTAATTAAGAGTTAGACTTGTTTTTCTTTTCTCATCAATCATCAATTCTGATGATTTCACTCAATTACCTCATGAAATTAGGATTGCAACTCTCAAATTGATTATGAAACATCTATTTTGTTTTATAATTTGTTTCAAACTATTTTAGATATAGTTGAAGTTTTAGTGGTATTATTCATTTGACTATTTGATATAACATTGAAATTTTTAAACTATGCTATTATAGTTTTAATTTTTGAATTTTTAGGTTTTGTGAATGTGATGCTTGAACTTATTTATTATTTTCAATTTTTAAATCATGTTTAACATAATATGTTAGTCTATGTAATGATAATGACAACTATATGATTCATTTTCTTATCTTTTCTTTCACTATTTGACTACACTTAATAATTATAAATAATATATTTGATATTCTATTTAATAAATTTTTAGCTTATAAAAAATCTTAAATTTTAAAAAATATCAAACAAATTTATATATTTTGACCCGTCAATTCAATCCAACTCAAACCGTTTACAAACAGATTAATTTGAGTTAGATTTTAAGTTTTTTTCTTACAAAACAACCCAATATTATATCTTCAAATTTAATTGGATTAAATCATAAATTTAATCAAAATCAACCAAAATCAATCCACCCTAATAGATGAGTCAAGCTAACCCATTTAAGTCTAGTTAATTAATTACAAATTCCTATGAGATGCGACAAACGCCCTCTATAAACAAATGGGCTCATGAAATTATTTCCTCATGTTTAGCTCCCTTGGCAGTTGGCATGCAAGTGGCAAGTATAGTTAACAAAAAAATAAAATAAAAAATAAACAAACAAACATATGGAAAAATAATAAAATAAAATAAAATAACTAAAATATTAGTAAAGTTAACTAAAAACAACAAATTATGTGTAAAGTATAGTTTGCGGGTGTTGACTTGCTATAACCTGCGATTGCAAACTTCAACCTGTTTAGTTCATAATGTAAAAAAAAAAAAAGAAAGTAAAAAGAAACACATTTAAACGAATTAACCTGTATTTTTTGTGGTCTTCGCACAAATTGTAAACAATACGATTAACTTGCAGATTTGAACTTATAAACTGAGCTCCATAACTTATATGAAATTATTATAATTTAGATTTGACCCTAACTCAATTTTACAAAACCGTTTGATTGTAAGATCTCTCTAATGCATCTCCTCACATTTAAGATTGGATATCTCACATGAAGTTTTTTTGATTAAAACTACTGCAAGTGGTCTGATAATGGGTGATCGGATAAGCCCAACATGAATAATTGTTAAGATAGATTCTGAATCTAATATTATCTTATAGTTTAGGTTTGTATATAACTCAACAAAATCAATTTATAAGGTATGGATTACTCTACTGACCACCTATATATGTTAATTGGACCATATTACTGGTCTATATGAAGTGTTTAATTAAAATACCATAAATATATAGTCATTGATTTGAAAAGAAAAAGAAAAAATAAAGTAATAAAAGAAGGAATACCAGGCTTCCGTTCCAGTATGGCTGCATGAAGTGGAGAGTTTCCAAGGCACCGTGGAAGATCTGAAGGTAATGGAACATCCAATAGAAGATTAAGAATTTCCACGTTCCCATTAACAACTGCCAAATATAACGGTGATTGGTTTGACTTGTTCAAATAATGAACCACATCTTTATCTGCAAGTAAAATCTGATTAACCACATCAAAATGCTCACTGTAGACAGCCTCGTGCAAAGGAGTGTCCCCATATTCATTCTTTTCTTTTGTTAGCCTTTTATCTTTGTTGAGAATGAACTTGACTATAGAGGAGTTCTTAGACCTCACAGCAACATGAAGTGTAGTATCACCTCTCGCGTTTCTTCGAATAAGAAGCTCTTGAAAGTGATCAGAAATCAGCTCTACAATATTTTGTTTCCCCTTATGTGCTGCCACATGAAGCAATGAATCACCAGTCCAGGTGACTTGATCAAAAACAGCAGACAAAGGTAGGTTCCTTTGTCTACAAACTTGCTCCAACACGCTAATAAAGTTATCCATATCTCCTTTTTCAACAGCTTCATTAAACTCAGAATTCATAACTTTTTTCTCCCCAACAAGTTCCTTGTGCAGCAGTGCTCTCGGTTGTGAAGCTGCTGCACCTTGTTGACTTGAGAATTGTGTGTTCTTCAGTTTCTTCATCCTCTCACTGCATCTCTGTTTTGCATCATCCAAATTGATAGAATTTTGCGAATGATTCATGATTTAGGCTAATGGATTAACGCCTTAATCAAATGCACTAAAGGAAGGAAGATTAATGTTGTAATGTAAACCCGCAATACCTCTATATATATATATATATAAATTAAGTGGCTAGTAATAGTGATACATTGGTCTATAATAATTATTTTATTGATGAGTTAAATAATTAATTCGCATGTACTATTATCAAAGAATGCTTGTAAATAAAAGCATTGTTTTCATTTAATTAAAGCTCTAGAGTTTTATTATTGGATATGTAGTTGTGTATGTTAAATGAAAAAAAGGAGTTTTGTCATCAATGCATAGGACCGACCCAAAAGTAATTAACTAAAAATTAAGTTATAGATTTACTAAAAATATTATTTGCTATTAGATTTTTAAAAGCAAAAGAATATTACACATGTTAGTAAAAAGGCACAATATGTGAGTTTTTTATTTAAAATAAAAAAATCTTTTTAAAAATTTACTGTAATTAGGTCTCACTATATTATCTCTAGAACGATTTTAAGAATATAGTTCAATTTGAATAAAATTATCTTTCATGAAAAATACTTTTGATATATGTGTGTGTGTGTAAAATTGTGAATGTATGTAGTGAGTAGTTTCATTAATTAGATGCATATATATAATTATTTGTTGACGTGAACTTAGTTTTTTCTTAAAATTATTTTCTTGTGAATTGAAATGTACTTATGCTTTGATCTTAAATTTAGGTTTAATTATTATTTTTGTCTTTATAGTTACAATAATTTTTTTTGTTAATCCTTATATTTTAATTTTATTGTACTTCTAGCGTCATTATATCCAAATTCTATAAAATTACTATAAAATTAAAATTAATGTTGTATAACCGCTAAAGACTTTGGTGGCTTTTAATTGTGCCATAAATTTAAAAACAAAGTTTCTTTTTCATGATTTTTTTTCCTTCTAATAATTTTCAAATTCTTTGTCGCACATTCTTATAGTTCCGTGCATCCCCTGATATCCTTTCCTAACAACCACTTCTCAGTGTTCTCGTATAACGTGTTGGTAAAGATTGCAACCTTCTTCCATGTTAGACTACTTTAAATAACAACGACTGAAAGGATATGAAGATCAAAATGAAATATTTAAACTATAAGAATTAAAAAAGAGAGAGTTATTGCAATTATATAAACCAAAATGTAATTAAACCCTAAATTTATTTGCGTACCCACACCATGATTTAGAAGAATATATTGGAAGACGACGTCAACGATAAAATTTAAACTTGGCATTATTGTTCGACTGATGACAAGCTTCGTTTGTGATAGCAAGGCCAATCCAATTGCTAAGATTTTATTACAAAGTCAACTTGACTTGGTAAACTAATCGCAACAGATATAAACCCGCAATGAGTGTATATATATTAAGTAATCAGTGATACATCATTGTTTTTAGGCTAGTTGGAGATAATAATTAGTAAGTGAAACGTCTATCTACAAATTATTACTTTGAATCAACAAATTATTGATTCTAATGGTACTGGATTCAATTTTTTTTAAAGTAAAATCTCATATTCGAATCTTGTAAATAGAGAAAAATAATTGAGATGAGAAAATCCATTAATTATAACCAGATAGATTCTCCAATAAAAATTAATCATCATTAAAATTGACAAATACTCCATAACAATATTATGATGATAAAAAAAATAATTTATTAATGAATTAAATAATTAATTCGCATATACCATTATCCAAGTATGTAGTATGTGAATGTTTATGGTAGGTAGCAATATTCGGTGCATATATAATACTTGGTTGACGTGAAGTCAGTTTTTTTTTTTAAACAATTTTATTCTTAAAATGTTAATTTTTAGATCCTAGGTTTAATTTATTTCAGTTCCCACACCACGGTCATAGAAGACTGAAAGATGCTGAATATGATAAATGTTTCTGTAACCACTACTAGAATAAGTGCTTTTTACGACGTCAAATCGAAGACGGTTGTTTCAAAACCGTCTTAATATTGTCTGCGGTGGCAAATCTGTAAATAAAAGATAATGAATGAGAACGATTTTATAAAAACCGTCTTTGAAAACAGTGTTCAAAGACGGGTTTTCGCACGGACCGTCTTTGAAATTCCTTTTATGCATATGTCATTTCGCTTCTTTTTATGTTTCTCTCTCATCCGCTATTTAATGCTTTTTAAAATTTGAATCCCATTTATGTTTTCAAAGACGGTTTTGGAACTAACACCGTCTTTGATTTACGCAGCTGTCTCATTTTCGTTTCCTCTTCCGTTTCTCTCTCATCTTTGATGGTTTTTCAAATTTTGAATGACATTTCTTTGAAATCCCTTTTCATTTAATTTATGCATCTTCCCGCTTGGCTTCCACTTCTCTTTCTCCCACTTAGCCTGTAGTGCCGCCATTTTCTGCCCCTATCCGAGTAATTTCCCACTTAGCTTGCATATGCCGACGCAGCCCACAATGGATCCCTGCACCAACACATCGGCCACGCCGGAAAGTCCAACGGCGGCGACAGTGACGTAGAAGCCGCTATAGAAGCCAACCCTACCCTTGATATTATTGAGGACATAATCTTGCTGATCCAAATTAAGAAAAGGCTTTTGGTTTTACCTCTGGAAACATCCATCATTGCTATTATTATCTTGCTTGTGTTGCTAGGTGCCTTCTATGTGGTAATTTCCTCAGCACAATTTCAGTTAAGATTATTTATTTGATACAAGTTGTTTGGTTTTTTTCCACTAGGATTTACAATGATGATATTAAGGTAATAATCATCTCTTTGTTTTTCTTGTACTTTGCGTTTGTTTTTTTATTTGGCATGACCTTGAATTTTCGCACTGAATTTTAGTATGAGACATGGCGGTGATATTTGGGAGTTTGTAAGAAATCCTTGTTCTGTATTGTTTACATAGTTTGGGAGAGGCCCCTTTTTATTTTATTTATAAAGGAAGAAGGTACTTGAACAAATTATGCGAGGGATGCAACGGGTTACTGTTATGTGAACTGTGAAGTGTATGTTTGTGCGAGTATCTTTGTGCCTACATTCTACCCCAAAATCTAATATGCCTAGTTCTTTAATGGAGTTGCTGCTGCTAAAGGAACTATTGGAAATTTTAATGGAGTTCCTCGAAGGTATGCACTTGCTTAATGACTCTGTTCTTTGTTCTTATTTAATTTGATTTTTGGAGTCATGAACCTCTCTTACATTCTATGGTTTAGATTCATTAGTTGTTTTGTGAGTTTTGCAGAGAATATAACTCTTCCTTCTATTCAACGCTTTCTTCCTCTTTTGTCACCTTACAGGTACATTTCTACTTGAACTTAACACCTTATACCTTCAAAGTTTAATGTTTTTGTTCTTATTTTTTTACTCTTTTCCTTGAGATGAATTAGTTGGTATTATCAGAACTATTTTTTTTCTAGTTTGTGAATTTTAATTAATTAAAGTGTATAATGATCTGTTTACTGGATCATCGTTGCATATATAAATCTGAGTTTCTTTTCTTTGTTCTTATAGATTAACATGAAATTTGAGGTGGATTTTAGAATTTAGCACAATTGTTCTGTTCTTATCCTCACTGATTTTGTTTTTACCATTGACCATAAAGTTCTGATTTTGATTGAGAAGGCTCAGGCTTCATATCAGAATGGTTTCCGTTGATAATGGTAAAATGAAATTGAAGAATGTAATGGACTTATAAGCCCCATGATAATTTCAACTAACTAAAAGTGAAATAATTTTATTAAAAAGTATTATACTATTATTACATGGGATATATAAAAAATATAGTATATTATGATATTAGTCAACGTGTTAACACGAGTAGCGGCTTTTTAACTTTTCATTGTTACAATTACAATTCATTTACCTACTGGATACTTCTTCATGAAGGACAAAAATGAAGATGATTGGATTACATATATAGCTAATAATAGTCTAACTTGACAAATATATATCATTAAAAATAAATTCTCGCAACTTGAAAATTATATTTTACATATCTTTTTTCAAATGATTACTAAAAAATTATCTTTAATTGAATATTTTTTCTATAAATAAGTATAAGTTATGAGCGCTAATAAAAGATGTGTATTCCTTTAGAAACCACAAAGTTCAGTTTTTGAATTTATAGCTTCAATCTTGTTGGTTTATGCTACATATATTCATCTCTATAAAAAAATATGAAATTTCTCATGTAGAAGTTATGAACCAGTTTCATAATGTAGCATCATTGCCACTCCGAAGGAGTGAATTACTTGATACAGGGCCTTCCAAGAGCATGTACACTGAGGATGCAACTTTGAAATAATATCCAAATTCTGAGACAGTGCCATGTGAGGACTTCGAGACTTCATTCAAGGTTCTATTTCTTGTTTCTTAATGAATTTTTTTACATCAACTGATTTTGTAATTACTTTTTTTATGGGTTATATCTCTGATCGTGCTTATATAAGAAATACTTTACATGTGCTAGGGAAATATGATTATTTTCTCTTCTCTTACTTGAAATACGCAGAATATGCCATGATTTTGTTGCATATTTTTAACTGTTTATATAGAACAATGTGCAATTCTTTTTCCAAACTGCAGGAGATCCATTACCCATCAATACAGTTCTATCAGGCATTATTTATTTTTTTTCACATTTTTTTATTTTCTTCTTATTTATAAAAATTATATAATTTTGTTATATAAATATAATTTATCATTTCATTTATGCTACTTAATTATAGAAGACATATATAGCTATATTGTATTTTTGATGGAAATACATAAAAGTAATTAAACAACAATAAGTGAGCTATAGCAGTTCTTTTAATATATATTTTTAAAAAAAATACACTCAACTAAGACGGTTGTTAGGTATAATCATCTTAGAATGTGACCATTCTAAGACGGTTATAACTAAGAACCGTCTTTGAATGAGTGATTTTTTTATTTATTTTTTATTTTTTTTAACACCTTCTAAGACGGTTCAATGGAGAACCGTCTTAGAATCGTTTGTTACGAAGACGGTCTAATAACCGTCTTTGAATGTCTTACTTTTAATGACGTTGGATACAAAGACGATTAATCGTCTTTGTATGGGGTTTATAACCGACTTTGAATGACGCTTTTGTAGTAGTGAAAAAATGGACCAAACACGTATCTTTTTGTCAAAGTGTCTTATGCAATACCGGATGGTCTTCTTTGTTTATTCTTTGTCGAATCCTTTGGAGTGTGTACATCTGGAGGAGGCAGGAGAGGGGGAGGGAAAGGGAAAAGACACTCTCACTCTCAAGTTAGGATTCTACTCATAATTATTGGTGATATATAATGAATGTTTGTAAATAAATCAATCCTCTTAACTAGGAGTTTATCCTTTTTTATACTGATGGACGTCTTGTCTATGGACTTGCACATCCTAATTATTTGTTATATAATACATTTCTTAATCATATTTAGGTATTTCTAATCAAGTAATTAATTTTAAATAAATTTATTAGTAATAATCACGGTCAAATGGTACCTATCATTCACATATGTTGAGAGTCGAGATGTACCATCCAAAAAGAATATTTCATTTGGATGAATAAGTGGCCAAAGGGAATATTTAACTTGAGTGTGCCAAGTGTCTCCTTAACTTAATTAAATACTTTATCTAGAATATTAATATCTCAAAGTCTTTTTTTTTACCTTGACAAAAAATAGACTTTAGAATGTGTCAAAATGGTTATGAAGAATGATTACCAATAACTCCTCTAACGATTATGCACCTTAATTAGCACGAAGTAACCATTACAATAAATTTAAACTCACATTATTGTTTGAATGAGGACACATTCTTCTTTTGGGATAGCGGCCAAGCCAGTGGCAGAGTTTATCAAAAAGTCAACATGACAATCTTAATTTCTTTGTTGATTCAGTGGAGACTGCAATATACAGTATATTTATATTTTTGGTTGGCTTACCAACTTTTTAGATTTCTTTAATTTTGATATCTAGATCAACACAAACTTACATACAGGGTTTCAAAGAGAAACTATTTTTTCAAACAAAAAAAAAAAGAGAAACTGTTTTAAACAAGTCATTCAACCAACTAGTTCGTAATATATATTAATCTATAATTGGAATTAAATTATGATTAATTGATGATAATCAAATGTATATTTTAAAAATTATAGTAAAAATAAACATAATTAAAAATATAAAAAATAAATTCAATTTTTAAATTAACAAAAAATTATATTGTAAGTCCTAAAAAATAAAATAAAAATTGAATTAATTAATAAATATAAATCAAGTATTATTCATGGAAATAACCAAGAAAGTATTATATTTTGATGAAAATAAATATGTATTTCGATAAATATTATTAATTTAGTATGTTATTTAATAAAGGATTTCTACAATGATTACTAAATAGCTGTTTTTTTATAAGAACTGCATTACTTCATATCATGGATAATCAAATTGTAAATAAAGCAGAAATTTGATCAAAATCTCTACGACTTGCAAAAGAAGTTATTACCCTAGTTAGGCAATGAGCTGCAACATGATTACCCAAGAGCTTAAGCAACTTAGTGGTTAAAGTCTGCACTAGTGCACAGCACTTGACCCATATGAGGAGAATCAGCTACGGACACTTGGGACCTATTGCGGCAATTGCTCCTATAAATTTTACAATTTTTATCAATATAATATATTTATGTAATTATAGATTGCCCCATAATATAAATTGCACCATAAAAATCAATCTATCATATTGGAGTCGCGAATATGGGAGGACTGTTTGGGCATTATGGAGAAATAGGAACGATATATCATTCAAAGGTGTAGCCTGCGACGCTGAGGCAGTGGTGGACGAGATCAAATACAGGGCATTGAGCTGGTGTAAAGCAAAGGTGAAGGGGTTCGACTTATCATTGTACGTGTGGAATTTAGATCCCTACAATTGCTTGCTGAGGTAATTGTAGTTATTATGGCCACCTTGTCAAGTGTTCTTTATGTTTTATCCCTGTAGATTGTAAAGCTGGGTAGCAAATAATCATTTGTGGCAGACTTTGAGTATGCTTGATTTTCAATTACAATATTACTTTTAAGATAAAAATACTTTTCACTACTAGAATTGTAGGCTTCTACGACGGCCATTTAAAGACGGTTCCATAAAACCCGTCGTCATTAGGTGTACGGTAGCATTTTTGTAATAAATCGCTACTTTTCAAAGTCGGTTTTTTGAAAACCGTAGTGAAAAAGAGAACGGTAACAATTCAAACACGGTTAGCTACATAACTGTATTTGATTAATCATTTCAAAATCGGTTATGCACATACAGTCGTTGTTTAGTTATACACAAAAACCATTTCAAAGTCGGTTGGTAGTTGACCGTAGTCGTTTAGCTATTTCAAATACGGTTTCAATGAAATAATCGTAGTTGATTAACAAAGTGCACAGGTATTTAAAACACGGGTATTTTAAAAACCGACTTTAAATTCATTCTCGTTTCGTCTTCCCTTTCTCTCGATGGCATCCACTATTTATTTCTTTTTTCCAAATTTAAATTCAAAAATCATCTAGGCTCTCACTCTTCTTTCTCCCAAATTTCTTCAGCAAAAACAAGAACTCTGAGCATGCAATTGGTGTCGGTCTCATTGCATTCTCTGTGGAATGACGAACAAGGGCAAAGGAAAAGGCAAGGAAGTCGCCGGAAAAGGTTCTGCCGGCAAGCACAAGGCCGTCTTCGACGGTGACAAGACCGACAACGGCCACAAGAGAAACAACCCAGGAGTCCTTCAGTTCTTCGACGACGCCGGTGACGTTGAAGAGAGCAATTTCAGCGACGACAACAGCGATTTCGGTATACAATCCATTTCCCTTCTCGCGCTCTCTAATCTGCTCTTGCATTTCTTCGTTTATTACTGCTCTCTCGCGAAAATTGTTAGGGGTTTCGAAAACATTTCCGCGTTTCGTTCAACTTGAGAAATGATCTTCTAGATGTTAGGGTTTCGGCCACATTTGTTGGGGTTATGTTTCTAAACTGTTTTTTCGTGGCTACCTTATTGAGAAATGCTTCAGTTGTGTCAGATTTTATGGCTTTCGAATTCATCTTTCATTGATAGTGGTTCCTGTGGTATCGTACCCGTTCCTTAGTGGTTTTTTAATGAATAGATCCAGGCTGTTCATCTCCAACAGCAAGAGAGTCACCACACAGCATACCAAATACAAATAAAAAGATACACACAGTTCAACAACTCAACCCTTTTGCTTCCCATGCTTGCCTTGTTTCTCTGCCTTCTGCGTTTATCTGTTTCAGAGTAAATAAGGTAATCTGTTTCTACCACACTATCCCTCTACCTTTAGAGCACATATAATAATTCCTGCAATTTTACATTAATCTTCATTAATTTTTGCTAGCTACCACAAACTGTATTGCTCTGATTTCTGGGTATCCATTAGAACAATCAAATAATTCATTTTCTTTTTACTCCTCTGTGAAATTATGAAACATTATATATCAGAGCAAAATACTGTTATGAAGAGTCATCATAGAGGGTGTTTGTTAATATTGTTGGTTCTAAAGTTTTCATGTGTTCCCTTGATCCCCAAAACCATATATATTTACTTAGTTACGATATAAAATACAAAGATAAGAAAGCATTTGTATCACACATTCATTCTCACACCTGCTTGCTGGTGTGGTTAATGATAGAAACCCAGCACCTTGGTCACACTCTTTGACCTACTCACCCTGGTATATAATTTTGTCACTATATTGTCTAACTATTTGTAGTTACAAAAAAAGAAGATATTGTTATAAAATTGCAATATCTTGAAATCGATGGTTTCTCAGACCAAATATTATGGCTTTCTTTTGCTTGCATAATTGAATTCTCAATGATATGCATACCCTTAACCCGGCTTAGAGGGTGTTCTTTTTAGTTTTTAGTTTTTATTTTATTTTATGAAGGGATGCAAATATTTGACACACCAACAACGCACATTGATTAATCAATTGAAATGCCAACTAATCAATTAAATCATTGATCTCTCTTACCATCATTGGCTATTATACACCTATGTTTGTTCTAGTTGGCATATATGTTATCTTTCTTTCACCTTTTCTTATGTTTGTTCTTATGCATAATTAGTTTACCGGGTATTCAGAATCTATTAAGTGAACTCATTATATGAATTATTTGATTCTTAAATCCAGGCGTTACAAAACATAGGGTTAATAATTTCATCTTTATGTACCAATAATAATAACCATAACAATTAGACCCTCTTGGTAAGAGTGCTTTTTACCGTGTGAATTTGTGATCGATTCTTGTAACCTTACTAATTGATAACTATTACTGCAATAGCTTTAGAAGTTAGAAGAAAGGCGAATAAGGAATACTACAGTTTTTGTTTAATCTCTTGTTGGGGCAGCCTCCTAAAAGTGTATTCTACGTGTGTGTTTTGACTCCAACTAGGTGATAAGATCAAAGGTTGGTTGTGTTGCTCTCAACAACCAAATTAGCAATAAGATATAAATCTCTTATGGACTAAATTTCCTTACGGTGATTTTCCTTGATTGGATGATTGTTGCATTATATCTTGTAATTTTTATCGTTGGGTCTTAAGTTTGAAAATTTCATTGCAGGAGTTATGAAATTATTGTTTTCTGCTTTTGGTGCTTATGTTTTGTCTAATCTTTTATCCATATTGCTTATTTCTATTATAGCTTGTGCACACATTGATCCTTTTTGTTTGCTTTTCTTTTTCTTTTTTCTTTTTTTATACTATTCATTAAATATGTTCTTTATTTTTGTATTTTTATTTTTACTTACTTGTAATTTTTATATTTTGTATTTTTTATTAAGCACCAAAAACAATTGGCAGCTCACCACCAAGCTGTTCAATATATTAAATATGTTCTTTATTTTCTGATATTATAAGGGTAGCCCTGACAACAAAATTCTCTCTTCTCCCTCTGATTTATATATTGTGTATTGTGTGTTAAATAATCAATACTACTATCCAATCTCTTTATTTTGCTTTCTGCTAGTGTGTGAGGCTTCTTGGTATGTTCATTCCATGACTTAGCCTTAACTGAGTAGCTCTCATTTTTTAGAGCTTTAATTGACATTGCATTAGTAATACTCTATTCTTTTTCTAGATTGTAGCAGATATTTCTTGTCTTGACATATAGATACTTACCATGCTAACATGATAGAGTATGGAGTTTCTTTTCAGACCACTAAATGGTTATTTATAATTATATGTATCCCCAAAAAATAATGGTTATTTGCATCACTAATTCTATGACAGGTAGTATAGGGACCCCAAATATTAAAGTATTGAACTTCCACTTTGGTGGGTGTGTGTCTTTTTTTTTGTTAATTATATAATTAGGATGCTGTATTGCCGTTTCTCTTCATTCCATTTATACATAATTAGTAACTCATGCTAAGCTCTTTAGTAAATTGCTATAACGGTTTGATATCCAATCTCTGTGTATTTATATTTTTTCTTTTCATCATTGTTTGAAAGTTAATTACTGACTGTGACACATGGAAAGCTATCAGTGAAGGAAAACAGTTATAAGGAAGTATTGACAGGTGCAGCACCATGTTGGGAGTGTGAGAGTAGTATTTTCCTTATAATTAAATTAATTATATGCATATTTATTTTGTAGGTGAAAGTGTTTATGCAAGACAATTACCTTGCAAATTGGATCCAGGTTTGTAGAATTCAATGCAATGTATGATTGCCTGATTTATGCATTTTGCTTTGCATGTAAGTGAAAATTCTGTGCATCTGTAGGCCCTGTTTAATTCATTGCCTCCGGAGGACTACAAGAATGGTTTGTTGGTGTTGGGAGGTGATGGTCGATACTTTAATCGGGAAGCTGCACAGGTCAACCTTTTTGAATGTGTCACAATAGCAATCAGATTTAAATCTTGTATTTAGAGAATCATTTTGTTTCTGATTTTTGCTGCCATTTTTTGTGCATTGCAGATAATAATCAAAATTGCTGCTGGAAATGGTGTTGGAAAAATTCAGGTTGGAAAGTAAGTATCTTAATTTGTTGATTTTTTTAATTAAATTTGCTGTAACAAATGGGAGACAATATGTAAGCTCTACTAGTGAATGACATCATTAGGATAAAACATCTTTGTTGTGCTAGTGTATGAGTTATTTCAACTCACAATTACTTCTGTGGAGGTATGAACATTGTAGTCTTCTTAATAGAAATTGACATGCAGCTTTAATATAATATAAAAAGTTCCAAATATATACCAAAATATAAATAAAAAAAAACTAATCTACTACGGTTATCTTAACAACCGTGTTAGAATAGCGATTAATCAAAGTCGGTTCTCCTTGCAACCGTCTTTGAATAGCTACTAATCAAAGTCGGTTACATATCATAACCGTAGTAGATTAAACCCGTTTTTTTTTTAAATTTAAAATCGTTTAATCAAAGTCGGTCTATTACAAAAAACCGTAGTTGAAAAATGACTAATCGAAGTCGATTCCAAGAGAAAACCGTAGTGGAAAAGAGCTTAATCAAAGTCGGTCTTCTGACCGTAGTTGAAATGCTCCTTTATCAACTACTCCTATATCGACGACGGTCCTATGACCGTAGTGGAAATGCTCCCAGAACCGTAGTAGATTTAGCGTTTTGTAGTAGTGTTTATCAACGAATTATAATTATTATTTTTATATTTATTTTACTTTTATGCGTTGGATTTATATTGGAATACGAGTTACAATATTTTAAACTTCAAATCAAACATGGACTAATTAATGAGATGATTCCAGGTTCAGGCATATTTGTAGGGCAACCGGTAATGCATGTTTTGAAACTGGGTGATGGGAACATCTTGAGAGTTGAGATAATCATTTATATCAATATACTAATTTGTTTGCTTTGCAAGAAAAAGAAAAATATTGGAGTTGCGAAGACCCTATTATTGTGAAATTTTCTATATAGACTGTGTACTATTTAGACTCAACAAGCCTTTATATTTAATGGTTGATCGAGTAGGTTACTTGAATTCATAGAATCTGAGTGGATTTAATTAAGGAAAGAAGAAAACTCCAACTTTTATAATAAAAAAATAGAGATATTCCCTAAAGACATAAGATATCTATTATTAAAGGAAAGATAAGATAAAATCATAAATTTCTATTTTACATTCTATCTTAGAAAGATATTTGAGATCTTATCATCTAATTTCACTTCTATAAAAAGGAATCAACATGGTTCAAATAAACCAACTCTTAATCCAATCTATATTCTAATACCTATATATTTCTACATCGTTAACTTGAGCGTCGAAGTATCTTTGTTGGTACATCCCACCACCATACATGGAGGAGCTCACAGAGGATTGTAGTTGTGAGAAGATTCTGTCAAATCCAATAAGAACATTGGGCGCTCACCATGGGGCCGAAGGAAAACTTCTCCTTTGACCACTACATCAACAATGGCTACAAACGACAACAACACCAACACCGTCCTTCAAAGGAAATCGACCATGCGAGCAAGAATCCACCGTAAAGGGGATACCTGTCATAGGTGCCTCTAAAAAGGGGAACCCAACAAACGTGACGCGTCCCTCACGTCAGGAGCTTGATGATCATTCGTTGATCGTCATCCTACAAAGAGATATGCCCTTCTTGAAGAAAAGAAACACTCAAGAGATGGAAGATCTTCTAAAAGAATATACAACTTTTAAAGAGCAATATCTAAAGATTCAAGAGGACCAAAATGCAAACTCGGTTGCGACAGCGGCAACCCACTAAACCCATCTGGCTAGGACAGGTATGGCTGATACAACATGGCGAGAAGGAACCCTTTCTATCTCACAACTAGTCAAGAAAGCAGCAAACGCTAACACTCAATTGCATCTTTTCATCGACGAAATTATGGAGGCCCAACTCCCACCTGGAAGGAAATCGTTGAATATCGATCATTACGATGGACTCTCAGAATCAGATGAACACGTGGATGCATTCGTCTCATAGATGCATTTGTTCATGAATGATGACACAATCATGTGTCGAGTGTTTCCTATGACGTTGAAGGGTATAGCACTCCATTGGTATACTCAATTGTCGAAAAACTCAATAGATTCATTCGCAATGCTTATCGCATGTTTTGGAGCATAATAAGAACAAGAAAACCACATCATTTGACAATCGTGGCACTTGCTAACATTAGACAAGAAGAAGATGAATAACTTTGCAAATTCATGGAAAGGCTCTCATCAATCTCAGTTTGGATTCAAAACTTTAGTCTTGAAGTTAGATGGAAGAGTTGATCCCTTCTCAGACAGCCTATGCAAAAAACTATCGGCAACATTGGACGAGTTGAGAGCAAGGGCTATCAGATTCATTTAGATGGAAGAAATGACCATGTTTAGAGAGAAAGTGTGGGGATAATCCTTAAGGAAGTCGACGGACCTGGAAGTGAAGATCGAAAGCAGTCATAGTCGAGCAAAATTCAGAATCGATAGACCGCCCTGATCCAAAGTTAGCCACTACACTCCGCTGACAGAGAGTTGAGGCTGAGTACTAGAGGAAGCTTGCAATAGTTGCCAGCTAAGAATCGACCTCCACTAGGAGCTGACAAGTCCAAGTACTACCAATATCATCAAGTTGTTGGTCACAAAACTGAAGATTGTACTACTGTTAAGGATAAAATAGAGAGATTGATCCAAAATGGGCATATGCAGAAGTTCGTCAAGGACCCATCACGTACTAAGGAACGCAAAATGGATGAAGATAGAAACGTTGAGAACACAATAGCATTTGCAAGGTAGTGGAAACATAACATTAAGGTGAGAATCCCCCACCTAAAAGAACAATTAGTCCATTTTTGCAATCTTCCATTGTTATAAAATTCCTTGATAAAAGAAACAAAATTTGACTTGTATTCCTCTCATAATTCTTTGATGAAACCAAAATTAAAATTGTACCATTCGGTTGGTTCTATGACGACCTTATCAAAGCATCTAACCTCTCCTCGCTACACACTTGAGTCTGAGGGGTTTTGTATCACTTGGTTGGTTCTTTGATTATCTTATCAAAGCATCTAGCCTCTTTATACTAAGCGCTTGAGCTTGAGGGGTTATGTGTTGTTTAGTTAACATGATACCAAACGACCTATGTCCTGCGACTCATGATTGGTTGGTAAACTACCAATTAATACTCTTAGTATTAGTCGTTGTCTCGGGTTCACAAGACTAATATATAGGAGATGTTTGTTTCACAAAATATTATTGGATTCCAAGAATGTGGAAATGAGAATTGTCACAAGGTAATAAAAAAATATGCTTGGGTATATTTTTATTCCCAGGAAAATTAGATTCCTATGCTTATATTGATTTTATTCACATGAAAGGAAAGTGGGAATGTGGATTCCTATGTGGTTGGAATTATATTTATTGTGTAAAAATTATATTCTACCATCACTACCAATACCCACTACCTATCTACCAACATTAATTTTTATTTCTATTATTGTGACATTTATAGTTAAATTAGATTTCTCTTTGATATAAGCATGTGTTAGGAGGCTATTCTAAAAAGCTGTAAGTAGTTGGTGTCATGGGTTTTAGATGAAATAAGCTTTCTGTGTTTTACTTCTTGTATCTACCTAGTACATATAAGAAATTAACTTTTGCATATATATATTATGAATATCTTATCATATCTTTATAATCATATAGTGTCTTATCTTCTTCTACAATTAAGGAAACAACATATAACAATGTAGGCATCAAGGGCCTATAAAAGGCACTTGTGACTTGTGAGCAAGGGAAAATACATTTTATACCCTGGCTAGATAATTCTAAACCCTATAGAAACCCTAGACCCAAAAAAACCATTAGGCCGAGGACTCTTTGACCTCTCACAATCCCAAATGGTTGCATTTATATCATCCTCCTCAAAAGGTTCTATCAAGCTATTTTGTGCCTTAAAATCCAAAACCTTGAACCCCATGCCCTTTAACTTTCCCATTATTCCTTTCCTCGTCTCAAAATGTTTTTGAAAATACCCTTCCATAGACTCCTTTATACTTTGAGCCTCTTGACACCTTCTCCTATCAATTTCTACACATAAGATTTCATTCACCTTTCTTCATTGTTGTACACATCTATGAAAAAAAAATGTTGAATTTGCATCTTCTTTTGTCAACCACTTTTGTCTTAATCTTTGCCACAATTCACTGCACCTTATTCTAGATAGCCTTGCTATATTATTGATACAATCCATATTCTTGCCTCTGATTCTTCTTCTTCCAACTCCTGTAATTCCCCCTTCAAGTCCCTCATTTGTAATTCCTCATTTTCCTCTTTTAATTTATTTTCCAAAACCCCTACATGATCATTTTTCCACTCCTTCAAATAACTTTTCATAGCCTTAAACCTTTCCTTCAAAACATATGCCCTCCAACCCTCAAAACTCAACTCTTTCCACTTCTTCTTTACAAAATTTTTATAACCCTCCATTTGACTCCAACTATTTAGAACCTCGAAAGGTTTTGGACCCTAATATATCTTCTTCTCCATAAAATAATCACACAATGATCCACTAAGTCCTTTGGCAAACACCACAACGTACAATATTGCCATTGTTGAATCCATTCCTCCAATACCAAAAATATGTCCAACCTATTGATAGTTAATCCATCCTCTCTATACCACGTATATATATTTTCTACCTATTAAAGGTAAACCCACCACCTCTGTTGACTCCAAAAAATCACCAAACAAACTATATTTCTTCTCTCCTGAAATAATTCCTAACCCCTTTCCTTTCTTCTCACTTTTAATAGAATTAAAATCCCCAAATATACACCATTTGCCCCCTTGATTGTTCCTTTACCTACATTATATCTTACCATGCCTCTTTCTTCATATTTAATTCATAAGCGAATATACATACACATAACAAACACTATATAACCTCTTCACACCCCACCCACCCACCATCACCACAAAACATGAGCCATGAATAATATCATTAACCTTCAAGACTTCTTTTTTCCAAATAAGAAAAATTCCCACTAAGTGTATTCTCACTGACCACTCATCTGCTTCTTTAAAAGCATAAAGAAAATCATCAAACCCCCTGTAAGCAACCTCTTGAACTTTTGTTGCCTGTAAGAAAATCATATTTAGCCTGTATTCTACCATAAACTCTTTTACCTCCTTTTCCAACCTCCCACCGAACCCTCTTATGTCATATGAAATTATCTTCATTGATAAGCTCCTTGTTTCTACTTCTGCTCCTTTTCTCCTTTCCACTAGAAATTATTGCCATTTTCTTCCATATTAGTTAATTTGTTGATAACCTCTTCCCTTCTATTAGAACATGAAACCCCAATGTCACTCCTAAAACCCTTACCTCTGAAGCCTCACTGTTGCTTCCTTGTGCAAAGCTCATTTGCCATGGTCTTATATACTTATCTCATGAATGTTGTTATTCATCATTGCCACCGACCCCAAATCCACACATTGCGACCCTAAATAAACCCCCTTCCACTATAATCTTCAATTTTCCTTGACACTCATCCTAAAAAATATCTCTATTTTTCCCTTTCCCATACTAAACAAAAACATATATTAAATCCTTATTTTTTCCTCCCTCACCTGTAACTTCATCCGTAACTCCCTCTTGTATTTTTTTTTTGTTGTCATCTTCCTTCTTACTCATCACCCCACGACCACAACCTTGCACCACCCTACCCTCATTTTATCCTCTTCCTTTATACCCTCCAATCCCTTTCAACTCATTTGCGATGCCATATGCACCTCACAATTCCCAATGCATTCTCAACTTGCTCTTGAACTTCCTGTACCCCATCTACACCATCATCTCGTTGATTTGACATCAAATTTCTCTTAATTTTCCTATACCTCATGTACACCATCGTCTCATTGATTTGACATTACACCCTCATATTTGTTTCATCATCTCTTGACCCACAAATCCATCGTCAACATTTATTATTCATCGACCCACATTTATCTTTTTTCCAAATCCATTTTGTCATTTACTACTTGCATCTCCACCTTACTCATTGAGACACCCACCCCCTCTACAATCAACTTGTCTGCCACCTTCACTTCATGGGCCTCAATGATGTTAGGCCCATTTACAACTGCATTGTCTCGTGCCTCACATTCCATTATCGTGACACTATTTTCCTTCAAATCCATCCCATCACATGCTACATCTTTGTTCACCAAAATATTCTGAGACATGTGAAAGCTTATGCGAATAGGGCGAGAATGATGTGTACCGTCAGATTTAGCAATAAAAAAAAGGAATGGACAGGACTCGTTGATGTCTACCAGTTTAGGGGGTATTTGTACAAAATAAGGTTATTGAAAATGTTTTATTGGTGTAGTGGCGAAATGTTTTCTAAGCATGGGTTCAATCCGGCTGCAATGCTTTGTTCTCTCTCTTCTTTTAGGTTGTTTTTGTTAACAAAAAAGGAAGAGGAAAAATTAATTGAAAATAAAAGTGAGTAGGGGTCGAACTCACAATACATTGTTGCTCGTGGTCCTTAACATTAAATTATCACCATTCAATTTTACACGTTATCTAATATGTTTAATTGCACTTAAAAATAATTATAAATTATTTGATCAGTTTTAATTTGTTATATATTATGATTATATGTTTAACATTAGTTTGAGCATGCAACACTAAGTAAAATTTTTTACATACATTACAATTAAGCTTATAATTTTATACTACCTACAAAATATACGAAAAGTTAATGACTCCCCTATTCTGTTGAGCAAGTTCGTTATCCTTCTCTCTAAGGTTGACATTCGCGTCTCTGCTAGTGATGTCTTTGTCTCCCTTGTCCCTCTTTCTATCGGCATCATGTTCTCTGTGATGTTCATCTTGGTGGCCTTCGGGTCTTGCCCCTCATGGGTTGTTGTCAGGCCTCTTCACGAATTGGTCTAGGTATCCTGCATGTATGAGTTATTCAATTTTATCTTTCAGAGCCCAATGGTCTTCTGTATTGTGACAATAACTATGATGGTATCTGCAATGTTTGGTTCTATCTAACCTGGGTCTAGGAGGAAGTGTCGGAGGTAGTTGTATGGGTATCTCCACGTTGAAGGCCTCTTTAATAATAGTGGCTCGATTTGCGGTCAGGGGTGCGTAACACCCAAACCTAGGTTCTCTTGGGAAAGGTTGGCACTTGTCTCGTTTCTGCCTTTTGTCTGATCTATGCGAGTCGATCTTACTACCTCCTTCCCTTTTATCACACTTTTGTCCGGACTGCTAGACCTCGTTTCTGATCCTTGACATCTCTTCCATTTGAATATAGTCTTTGACTTGTTCGCGTAACTTGTCCATCCTATTGGGAGGTTTTTTACATAGATTTTCTAAGAATTTACTAGGCTGTAAGGCGAGCAGCACATAGTATATTGTTACTTCAGGATTAAGATTCCTGATTTGGAAAAAAATTTGTCTGAACCTTTTCATGAATTTACAGAGTGATTCATCATCTATTTGCTGCAAACTGGCTAGGGCCGTGGAAGTCATGCGATGTGACTGGCTGGTTGCATACTGAGAGTTGAAACTTTTGACAAGGGTGTTGAAGCTATCGATGAACCGTGGAGGGAGTCTTCTGTACCATGTTGATCCTGCCTCTTTGAGGGACGTTGGGAAAACTCGACACAAGATTGTGTCATCATTGATGTAGAGATTATCCTGGGTGAGGAATGCATCCAGATGTTCATTCGGATCTATAATTCCATCATAGTGCTCTAGGTTGAGATGTTTTCAACCTAAAAGCAACTCGACCTCCATGATACAGTTGCCAAAGGAGTGTCGACGAGTTGTTCGCCCTTCATGGTGGTGAATGTGTGAGGGGTTGGGATCGTCTTGGGTGTTGATAGTTTGTCGATGGTGTGATTCCTCTCTTGAGTACGTTCGTAGATCGTGGGGGCGAAGTGCTTTTTCCTGTTGGCGGCGTTGCACACGAGCTTCTAGTTCATCATGGTCAACCTTTTGTTTCCTAAGTTCCTCCTCATGACGTCGCTCCATATCCGCAATGCAGGTTTGGAGTTGTTGGAGAATGTTGTTATCTATCATGGTTGTTGGGAGAGGGTTGGAGCTATTTAGGGGTGGCTCACATCTAAGGCCAGACCGTATGCTAACCATTAGTGAAGATAGGCTGCGGGGTAAGTTTTACGTGACCCCTCGGTGTGCGCCAAATGTACTTATCAAAATCTGAAGCTGACTAACATCAGGGTCGACGTAGCCAAGATGGACTCCACGATCCCACGTGTCGGACTATAGGTAGCCTATCTTAGGAGGGCACGAGAGGGGACCTACAAAACAAAGGACTCCGACATTTAAGTAAGTATGTAAGTGAGTTGAGAAAGAAATTGAAAAGGGTAAGATAGAACCTGGTATTCATAGCATGAGATAAGAGCTTTGGGTCGTTGATTGTAGGAACTGTTACAGTGGTGTAACAACTATTGTAGATAATTCCTAGCTTGTAGATAATAGCCAGTAAATAAGATTTAGCTTATAGATAATTCATCTCTTATAGATAATTAAGTACCTGCAACTTGATAAATGAGTCCTAATATTATCATTAATAATTAAAATATTGAGGCAGTTATTATTAACTTGTCAGCCTAGTAGTCCGTCTGCTAAGGACAGTGTGTCTGTGCTCCTGTGCTAGGACTAACGTGGAGAGTTGACGTGCGTATTTAATCATCACATCAACTTTGTGGATTCCAAACAATACAATAATATTTTAAAGACTCTATAAATTTTTTGAAAATATTTAAAATTATTAGATTCGATGAAAAAGATAACAAATAAATGATAAATAGTCTTTTTTTAAGTTGAAAAAAATCTTGATTGAATAACACAAGATTTTTTATCAAATAAAAAGTCTTTTAAAATCCTAATTAAATACATATCTCTTAACCTTTATTTTTGTTTGATTTTAGTACCTGATGACATAACATTCTTTTAATCAAATCATCAATTTACGAAAAATAAGAAAATAAGAAAATAAAAATATATGAGATACTAAAATTGAAAAATTTAAAGTTTGGATACCAAAATCAAAATAACCTATTTTACGTGTACTAAAAAATTATAAGCTTAATTTTAATGTTATGTAAAATATTTAACTTAATGTTGCATGGTCAAATAAATATTAAACATATAATTTAACATAATATATAGCTATTTTTAAGTACAATTTATAATTATTTTTAAGTACAACTTAACATATTAGATAACGTTTAAAATGTATAAAACATTTATAGTATTTTAACTGGTAAAATGTTTTTTATTTGGGGTCGAACTCACAGTACACTGCTACTCGTCGCTATTAACATTAAATTACCACTCTTCAATAACCAGTCAAACAAGTAGACATCAACGAATCTCATCCATTCCTTTTTTTATTACTAAATCAACGGCACACATCATTCTCGCCCCATTGGCATAAGCTTTTCTCGCACCTTAAACTTAGTCATTAATCTTACCTAAACCTCTACCCCCACTTCCACTTTGTTATTATACCCTATAATTTCTCCTAAATTATCAACCTCTATATCCTCCCCCCCTATTACTAACTTGATTCACGTCATCCTCTTGCATCTCGCAAGCATCCATTTCATTTGAATTTAATTTTCCACCACCCTACAATATCTCATTCCCCCAAAAATCATACATCATTACTCCATCTGCTACTCCCTTCATGACTCGCTCAACATTTCGAATTTGAATTTTGAAATCTTTTTCATCTAATAGATCCTCCATCTTTGACCACCCATTCCGGCCAACGCAACGATTCTGATGACAAGTTCGTTGCTGCCATATGTTTAACACCTTGACTACCATACGATGCTAGAGTAAACGTCTCTTTTGTGATTCTAATAGAAAAAGAGATTCATTTATGTGCATTTTCTTGACCATGTTAATCTCCTCTGTTGTCGTAATTTGAATTAATATTCTGGCACAATCCAATTTCTTTTTGAGCATAGGGTTAAGATCCATTGACATGCACGTTTCAAATGTTCAAACAATATGATAAAAAAAACTAATACTCCAAGCATGGAATGAAACACCATGACATCTATCTAATCTGCACATATCTTTCCATTGGCACTTCGCTAGGCGACCATCTATTAATCTGATAAAAGAATTGATCCTTGATTGTTTTGGTCTCTTCAAACAGTTCCTCCAAAACTTCCCCTTCCAACGGTCAGATTAACACCATATCTTATTCTAAATGCGTAACCATCATAGAGTTTAACCCTTTTGCTATCAACCTGTCCTGAAAAGTATATATACTATTTCTGGTTCTTGAACTCTTCCCACTTAACACCCATCCAACTATTTCATATGCTCCTTACTTACTTTGAATGATAAACGCTTCCAATAAATTTCCTCATTTTGACTTTGAATTACACTTGTCTTCTTCTTTGGTGGCCACTTCATATTTTTCTTTTTAATTTTTCCACACCACTTCTGCATATAATCTCCCTTCCCTTTTAGCATCTTCGTGATTTTTTCTCAATTGATCAAAAGAATTTTCCATCGATGCATATGATAAATTGTGAAATTTTATGTTATCACCTTTGTCATTCCTCTTGAGCCTCATGACATTTACTAGCAGCTTGTAAGTACTAATCCATTGCTGGTCCACCTTCTTCAATTCTCCATGACTCCAACATCCCCTTTCACAACCATTCTTACAAACCCAATTTTTTTCCCATACCTATCCCTTTTTGCGGAATAAAAACATCCTCCACATTATCCCATCAATTGAAAATATGCTTCATCGCCTTCGCTTCAAAATTCTCTAGAAAAATTGTGAAGAAGAACGTTTGTATACTCCTTTGATCTTCCTTGTCCTTGATATACGATCCATTATCTTTCTTCCGTCTTCGGTTCACTACAGTCCACTCATCATCTCACTCGCTCACTCGCTCTCTCTCACTCACTCATCTCTCACATCCACCCGTGGAGTTAAAAAGAGTTACATTGATCATTTAATATGAGATTTTTAATCTTATTTTTATTTGGGATGAGTTGAACAAATCCATTTTGATAACTTTCATGTAGAGTTGTGTATGCAAGACCGTCTATGTGGTACAAATCCAATTCATTTCCAATCTTAGTTACGAAGTGTTACTAGGTTGTCCTTTAAATAAAATGGGTTGATAAAAGTATGGGGTTATCTGACTTATTCTAAGTAAAAATAAGATTAAACAATTTTGTCATAAATGATTGGTACAATTTTCTTATGTATTATCTTTGTTCCTATATAAAAAATCATTTTTACTTTATTATTTCTCTATTGTTATAAAATATTTTTCAAAAAATTTAATGTATTAATTATTTTATTCTATATAGTATCCTAAATTAATTATAACATTCTCTCTTAAAACATTAATTATTTTTTGGTGATAGGTGGAGAGAGAAATGAAAGGTAATTTTGAAAGAGGAATATAAATAATTAATTAAATTAACTATTTTTTTTAAGTATGAATTAGTTGAAAGAATTTTAGAAACTAATATTTTGAACTATTACTTGTATGTATTAATTTCACCAAATATATATGATCATTTTTACTTGGATTGAGTCACACAATTCCTAATTAAATTTATTAGACCCGAAAGTTCACAAGTTGATCCATATAGTTAATAAAAGAATTTTTTTTATTTAAAAAACATAAGGGAAAAATACATATAAAAAGAGTGAAATTAACTAAAAATATATGCTATACCCAAAATTTTTTATAAAAAAAAAGAAGAGGAATTGCATCAAAGATCGTCTCACACTCAAAAAGGAAAGAATTTCTCACTAAGGTGTGAGCAACCAAATTAGCTTGTTTTCTCACAAATTAAATGGTATAAGATTGAGAAGATCTTAAATATCTCTAATTTGCTCCAATAATATCCCGCAATCTGTAATAAGCCATGACTAGTTGTGCCTCAATTGCATGTGAATAATACGGATTGGTGTTTAATATAAGTATTTGCCTAGTTTTGTTTGCAAGTTTATTAATCAAGTATTTAATATAAGTATTTAATTGAAAATATAATGTTTATTCGAACACATGCATCATAAATAAAGTTATTGGTGTGAAAAAATTATAGTAATTTGTTTATGATTGAAAATAATAGTAATTTGGTGTAAAGAAGGATTACCATGGTTTTGTTTCTGTATAGCTGCATGGAGTGGAGAACTTCCAAGACACTGAAAGCGGCTGATCTGCAGGGAATGGAATTTGCAACAAAAGGTTCTTCAGAATTTCCACTTTCCCACTCTCAACTGCCGAACACAAAGGTGATCGCTTTGACTTGTTCAAACAATGGACTGCAGCCATATCTGCACTGAAAATCTCTTTAACCACATCAACATGCACACTGTAGACAGCCTCGTGCAAAGGAGTGTCCCCATGTTAATTTGTTTCTCTTGTTATCTCTTTATCTTTCATCTCATCATATTTTGACTTAGAAGTGGCATTGGGAGAGAATGAACTTGACTATAGTGTAAAGTTCTTAGACCTCACAGCAACATGAAGTGGAGTATCTGTTGGTGATTTTAGTGTCATCAATGGATTTTAGTAGTAATGTGATTTACTATAGGCCAATGCGATTACGCGTTAAGCTTTGGAAACGAGTTAGGGTAGTGCGGAGTGCACGCTTGTTGAGTCAACGCATAATTGACCGCGATTACGGTGCGGGGTTCCAAGGGGCAGCGCCC
>CM023952.1:11633665-11658265 GCA_013407115.1 Glycine latifolia | reverse complement strand
CTTGAATAGATCAAGGCTGCCATAAGCAGAAAATTGGTCAGGTGTAATATGTTGGAAGCTGAGCAGGGGTTTGTGGTAGAGTTGAAGCTCATGGAAGGAGAGGAAAAAGCAGAAAAAGTTCCTAAAGGGTTGATGCAACTGTTACAGCAGTTTGAGGAGGTTTTTAAGGAACCTCAAGGGCTGCCACCAGTCAGGGAAAGGGATCATGCAATCCATCTGCAAACTGGCAGCAAAATACCCAGTTTGAGGCCTTATAAGTACCCTTACTACCAAAAGAATGAGATTGAGAAGTTGGTAGGGGATATGTTGTCTGCTGGAATTATCAGAACTAGCATCATCCCATTTGTTAGTCCTGTAATTTTAGTAAAGAAAAAAGATGGGAGTTGGAGGTTTTGTGTGGATTATAGGGCTCTTAACAAGATTATTGTACCTGAAAAATTCCCTATGCCAATTATTGAAGAATTGTTGGATGAGATTGGAGGGGCTGCATGGTTTTCAAAGCTGGATTTGAGGGCAGGTTATCATCAAATTCGAATGAGGGCAGAGGATGTGCATAAAATAGCTTTCAGAACTCATGAGGGTCATTATGAGTTCTTAGTGATACTATTTTGCTTAACTAATGCACCTTCAACCTTTCAAGCACTCATGAATGAGGTACTAAAGCCTTTCTTGAGACAGTTTGCTTTGGTATTTTTTGATGATATATTAGTTTACAACAGTAGTTTGGAGGAACATGCTATGCATTTAAAAGCTGTGTTGCAAGTTTTACAGCAACAAGAGTTGTATATAAATAAGAAGAAATTTAATTTTGGCCAGCAATCATTAGAATATTTGGGGCATATCATTTCAGCTAGAGGTGTAGAGGTTGATCCTAATAAGTTGGCAGCTATGGCTAAGTGGCCTGTCCCTAAAGATGTAAAAGGGTTGATGGGTTTTTTGGGATTGACTGGCTATTATAGAAGGTTTGTGAAAGGGTATGGAAAAATGGCCCAACCTTTGAATGATATATTGAAAAAAAATGCTTTTGTTTGGAAGGAAGAAACAATTAGAGCTTTTGAGAAGCTGAAGACAGCAATGCAGCAACTGCCTATTTTAGGAGTACCAGATTTTTCCAAACAATTCATTTTGAAAACTGATGCTTCTAGCAGTGGATTAGGAGCTATTTTGTTGCAGGAAAACAGACCTCTTGCCTTCTGGAGTAAGGCTTTATCAGAAAAAGGGAAGTTGAAGTCAGTATATGAAAGGGAATTGATGGTTATGGTGTTGGCAGTAAAAACATGGAGGCACTATTTGCTAGGCAGAAAATTCAGTATTATAACTGATCAGAAAAGCTTGAATTTTTTAAATGAGCAAAGGTTGTTAAGTGAAGAACAGTTTAAATGGGCCATTAAATTAATTGGGTATGATTTTGATATCCAATACAGGCCAGGCAAAGAGAATATAGTGGCTGATGCTTTGTCAAGACAGTTTACTTTTGAAGCAATTTCTATGGTGCTAGAGGAAGAATGGACTGATTGGGAAGAGGAGATGCAAGCTGACCCTCACATGTTTGAGATTTTCCAAGGCTTGATATCCAGAACAGCTGAGAAAAAAGGGTACACTGTTCAGAGAGGCAGGTTGTATTATAAGGACAGGCTGGTGTTAGCAAGGAATTCTGCTAGAATCTCTTTGATTTTAAAGGAGTTGCATGATTCTCCTGTGGGGAGACATTCTGGATTTTTTAGAACATTTAAGAGAGTGGCTACAATGGTATATTGGCAAGGAATGAAGAAAACAATTAGAGATTATGTGGCTGCCTGTGAAATTTGTCAGAAAAATAAAGTTAGTAATTTAGCACCTGCAGGGTTGCTGCAGCCTTTGCCAATTCCTACAAAGGTCTGGTCAGATATTGCAATGGATTTCATTGGAGGATTGCCAAGGGCTTAAGGTAAAGACACTATTCTAGTGGTTATTGATAGGTTGACTAAGTATGCTCATTTTTTTGCTCTTAGTCATCCTTATACAACCAAAGAAGTAGTTGATCTTTTCATTTCCAAGGTGGTGAAACTCCATGGATTTCCTACGTCTATAGTTTCTGATAGGGACAGGGTGTTCATGAGTTTGTTTTGGAAAGAGTTGTTTAGAAGGGATGGAACTCAGTTGAAAATGAGCACTGCTTATCACCCTCAGACGAATGGCCAAACTGAGGTAGCTAATAGATGTTTGGAAGCATATTTGAGGTGTTTAATTGACAGTAGACCAAAACAATGGCCAAAACATTTATCCTGGGCTGAATTTTGGTTTAATACCAATTTTAATATTTCAGCTAGGATGTCACCTTTCCAAGCTTTGTATGGACAGCTACCACCTCTTTTGCTCAAAGGGGCTGATATTCCCTCTAAGCTGGAGGAAATTAATAAGCTGTTTGATAGCAAGGATGAATTACTGCAGGACTTACGGTCTAATTTGTTGAAAGCTCAAGATCAAATGAAGAAGTATGCTGACAAGCATAGGAGGGAAGTGAGTTTTCAAGAGGGAGATTAGATGTTTTTAAAGTTGCAACCTTATCGAATGAGATCTTTGGCTAAGAAACCTAATGAGAAATTGAGTCCTAGGTTTTATGGCCTCTATAAGGTCCTCCAAAGAATTGGGGAAGTTGCTTATAAGTTGGAACTTCCAGAGGGCAGCAAGATTCATCCTGTTTTTCATGTTTCTTTGCTCAAGAAATCTATGAAAGACACTTGCTGTTCACAGCCTTTGCCTGCCGTATTGATTGAGAATTGGGAATTGCAATTGTAGCTAGAAAAAATATACAACATAGGGTATCAACAGATGGAAAGAAAGAGGTGTTGGTCAAATGGAGGGAGTTGCCACAGCATGAGAACAGTTGGGAAGCAGCTGAGGAGTTGCAGAAGGTTTTTCCCCACTTGGACCTTGAGGACAAGGTCCATCTTGAAGGGGAGGGTATTTATAGGATTAATAGGTGGGGGAAAGTATATAATAGGAGGGTGTAGTTAGCATTGTGGCTGTTATTGTAGTTAGTATAACTAACAGTGAGTTAGTTATAACTGACTGAGAGGCTGGGTAGCTTTAATTAGAGAGGAATCAGTTGTAAAAGGGGTACCTTGTTGGTAGTAGAGGGTAGTGCCTCGAAATCATTGGTATCTTTAGGAGAACATTCTCCTTTACTGCAATAAACTCATTTTTCTCTCTGTTTGGCCTGGTCCAGTGTCTATCAAATTCTTAAGGTCTACTTCTATTGTAAATGAGAAATGACTAAGTAGTCTAGGACCACCACATGTTTATGGTCCCAATTAATCTTTACACGACAATCATGTGTTCCAAGACTATCTAATAATTTCTCATTTCAAGGAGCTAATTTTAAAAAATAAAATCATAGTTTTTATTAACTAGCATTTCTTTTCTACGTTTCTTATATTTCTTTTAATATCACAGTTATACTTTCTTCATACATGGTAAATTTGCCATGTTAGTTTGGGGAGGCTCTGAGATAATATGCATTTCAGAAAAATGTCTCATCCAGTTTTAAATCAGGTAAGCTTATGATAGAAACAAACAGGGTTATGATTGCTGCTTGCTACTAACTACTTTTTTGGAAGAACTAAAAGAAATAGAAGGAAACTTCAAGAAAGAAGAGAGCATGAAAATAAAAGGTAAGAAACAACTACTGTGTTTGGCATCTGACTTAAAAGTGTGTGTAATAATTTTTAATTTAATAGGTTAGATAAGTAGCCTCACACCTTGTTAAAGTTAACAGATGTCTAAGATTGTAATGCTTTCTAAAATTTGATTCAGTTGTGGAGAATACCCATCACTATTTGATAGCAAAATTTAGTCCTACTTTACTGTGTGAGCTGTGGAATGTGTCATTATCGTATTCTCATGATGCTTAATAAAGGCATTATTATTGCATGCAAACCATGGAACTATCATTTCCTCCAGCCCCTCCCTACCAAACCTCATGATTCTATACGTAGTTATTCTAAAATTTGCAATACTTTTTAAATCTGTACCTTAGCTTACTGAGACGGGTTGAAAGTTATGAAATGATGGTGTTTTCCTTTAACTTTACTTTTACCATATGCATGCAGCCTGTGAACAACCCCATACTGAAGGAGATGCTTCTAAACAGTGACATCTCAAGAGTGTCTTGTGTGCTTGCTTATTGCATTGTCACTCCCCTTTTGGAAGAAGTTGTTTATAGGGGATTTCTTTTGACATCACTTTCATCCACCATGAAATGGCAGCAAGCTGTTGCTATAAGCTCAGTTTTATTCAGTGCAATTCACTTCTCTGGTGAAAACTTTCTTCAAGTGTTCATCATTGGGTGTGTTCTTGGATGCTCCTATTGCTGGACTGGGAATTTGAGTTCCTCCATTGTTATACATTCCTTGTACAATGCTTTGACCTTAGTAATAACTTATTTTTATTAAATTGTATTTACAGAAATCATTGAGCAAAATTGTTGCAACACTTTATGTGATGTGTAGTGTGTTCATGACCCATTCACTGGCTTATGCAATAACTCTAGAGCTTTTTGTCCCAATAATATTCTACCGTGTTGCTAAATGTCACCATTTACCAAATAATGATGACCAACATTTTGGTTAAAAAAATAGAAAATGGGAAAGTGAAGATTCTACAAAAGGCTTTCTCTACGAGAGTTTGTTATTCTCCTAACATTTAGTGAAATTGAACTAGCCTATGGTCGTATAATGTGAAAGGAAAATGTTATCAAATGGAAAAATTATCACGCTACTACAAAAGTAGTATTTTTTTTTCTTTTGGTGACAATTAACACGCTATTAGTTTGGTTACCTCTCATACTTCTTCACCATTACTATTTCAGTATATCTTATGAGACATTCAATAATAGTAATAATTTATGGTTTAGATAAGGCTTTGTTATTTCTATTTTAAAGCTTTAGTATTCAAAAATTACATCAGTCCTTTTTTTTTTGTGAATAAAAAATACATTGTCTAATTACTCCAGTTGACCATATTGATTTAAAGAAATTAGTTTAATGTTTTTATTTATTTATAAAACTTAAATTTAGAATCTTATTAAAGGAGAATAAATTCTTCAATCACTGGAATAACCACCACAGATGAATTTTATTTATTTTAAACATTCTTATTCAATAAACTATGTTTGTAAAATTTTATTTAAATAAAAAATTAATTATTACTTTATTATTTTACTTTATTTTGACGGTAATATATTAGTTAAAATATAAGTAAATATTCATTGCAACATAACATACTAATAAATATCTAATTTATGAGAAAATTGATATATATATATATATATATATATATATATATATATATATATTTATGATTCGAAAAATAATATCAAATAATTCAAATGGTTGGATTGATTAATTTTACATTCTGTAATAAATTATTAGTTAGTGCTAGTGTAAAAAGTTAACTTAATATCAAATAAGCCCTTATAAATTAAGATTAATTTGCTAATGTCTATCCATGGAGTTGTCGAATTCTCCCTTTATATTTTTAATTAATCTAATAAGAATTTTGTTCTTATTCTATTTACTTATTTAGCCTTTTCTCTTTAGGAAACACAATTATTTCTCCGTAGGAGATTATGTCTCCGTCATCATATATTTGCTGCCTTTGTCCCCCTTACCGAATTGGTCCACTGTTTCAGAAGCTATTTGTCTCTGTGACTTCGACTTTCCTTTTTTTTTCCTCCGCTTAAATTTTAAGTATTTAAATTTAAATTCAAATTTAACCATGAACATTTGGCCTATCGCATTTAAAAGCAGGAGAAGACAGACATGAACATAGGGTCTGAAACTTAAGTTATGTTTGGATAAAATTGAGAACGAATTTTTGAGAATTCTAATATATATATTTTTAATTTTAAAATACAAAATGAAAAGGAAAAAAGTATTCTTTTGATAATAAAAGTAAATTTAAGCTCCTTCAAAGGCATCCAAAAACATATACTTAAAAGTTAAATAAATGCCTTTAAAATGATAAATATGTTGAGAAGAAACTTGCATTTATCAAAGTAGAAATAAACCACTTAATTAATGGTTTGGATATTAACATTTTGGGGTTTTGTAAAATGCCATCGATCGATAATTATTTTCATAATAATTTTCCTCAAGTTAGGTGGACAACACGTACATAAAGCTGGAGAACAACCACCCAAATCATATAATATTTTAACCTTTGTTTTTTAAATTTGAGATGTAATCCTTCTTTCCATGGCATAAATTTTCAAATTGAGAGGAATGCTCCGCAAGTACAGAAAATTTTCTACTTTATTCGACTTTATTACTATTCAACTTAATATAGCTTTAATGCTTATATTGTTGACTTCACAATCAAATACGTATCTTCCTTCACATTCCAGCAAAGCTATAGCAAATCAATCATTCTGGAGTATAGTATAGACACATGCACCCTCTTTAGTCTTTACGCATCACTTGTGCCAATAGCTATTAGCTAAGCTGGATTTATACATTCCTTTCGTAATGTTGCCCTTTATTTGCTCTTTGTTAATTAATAGGTGAAGAACGATTAGTTATTAAATGAAAATTTCCTTATTCGAAGATGACACTCTCATATATAAGATTGAATGGCTAATTAAGAGAGATGAAAAAGATGACAAATTTGATCTTCTTTAATTAACAAAAATTAACATTATAATAAACTAATTATTTTCACATCAAAACTCTCTTGTCACATTTAATAATGGATAAATATATTTGAGGTTCCTATAAAATTTAAAAAAACATTATTTTTTTTATAAATTTTTTATATTAATTTGGTCTCCTTAAAAAATAAAACATATTTTTGTTGGTTATGAGTTGTAACTCAACTAAATAATCTAATTTGGTTAACATACTCACCGGTGTAATTTAAATATAAAGGAATTCAATAATATATGACGGTGAAAATCTTTCAAATTGTATTAAAAAAATTTATGGTTAAAATTCTCTAAAAATTATAATTTTTATCACTTTCTAGACGATTTTTTCAAAGATGAGATTAGAGAGAAAGATAAAAACAACAATAAATTATAGTGTATTGTGTTTAGAAATTTAAAGATAAAAGTAATTTTGTTAGTAATATGAAAGAACTATTTAACAAGTTAGCATTGAGAACTAACAAAATATGTGTTTTATTTTTACAAGGACCAAGTTAATAAAAAAATTTATAAGAATAAAATTAATATTTTTCAAATTTTACATGACTTCAAACATATTTTACTCTTTAATAATTATTTTTCAGTAACTTTCATAACGTGTGCCCTTTGTACTAATTAAGAAATAAAAAAAGGAATTATTGAATAAAAATAAAAATATTTAAAATGTCATATAAAATATTAACACTTAATTAATTCGAATAATAAATGCTTTATTTCTTAACATATACACTGAAGATACGTACTAACAAAATCCTTTTCATTCTTCTTTATTTATTTTGTTTTCTTTCCCCATCACTTTGCGTGCGTGTATCGATGTATCTATAATGTGTGCACAGCTGGTGGGTGAAGGGGTTATTTTATTCAGTGAAAATGGACTTTCTCTTTTAAAACAAAAAATAGACATGCAAACAAATACCGTAACGGGTATATAGATTGATCGAACGTGGAAAGAAGATGATAGAAAGATATAAAATGTTTTTATTTTTTATATTGCTTATAAAGAAAGTTGTTCACAAGGAACATGATTCAAACTAGCTATGTGGTGGTTCACAATGGTCCTCAATGAATGACTTTGATGATGATTGTTGCAGAGACTTTGACAGTGAAGTTAGAATATGTATTAGTGAGTATAATTTCATTATCATGTTATGATACATAATATACATCAATTTTATTAATTATTAATTTTTTTCAAAAAATTTAATTAACTAGTCAGGTTTAGTGAGTTCTCCATTTCTAATCCTATTTTTCTTATTTATAAGACTTAAACTCAATATTTTACTTAAAGAAATCAAATTTAATACCCATCGAATAAACCCTAAGACATTGAATTATACATATTTACTATTCTTGTTGGTTTGTTTCCACAAATTTATGTATACGAATATTGCCTCTACCACAATATTTCTAGCACTATTTACACAATTCTTTATATCATAAAATAATGTTTAATTTTATAATATAGATAGTAAAAAGAAAATGGTAAATGACCCATTTGATCTTATCTTACTTTTTGGTTTAATTTAGTTCTTTATTTTTTTAAAAAATTTAATTTGGTCATTTATCTTATTTTTTTAGTTTATTTTAGTTCTTTATCTTTTAAAAAAATTTATTTGGTCTGTTGTCTTAACTTTTTGTGTGTAGTTTGATCTTTTATCGTAATTTTTTTTTAATTTGGTTATTCAATCTATTTAAGATTGTTAATCATTTCAAAATAAACTTTCTTAGTTCAGTTTTCTTCTCTTCCCCTCCACTTCATTTTTAACAACAACAAAATTTCATTCTTAAATGATTAACGATGTCAATTTTAAATAGATCAAAATACTAAATTGAATATAAAAAGGATAAATGACTAAAATAAACTTTTTAAAAGATAAATGATTAAATTTAACAAAATAATAAGATCAAAGACCAAATTGAACTTTTTGGAAGATAAAAGATTAAACTAAACCAAAAATAAGATAAATAACCAAATAGATCATTTATTCATAAGAAAACATAACCTTTATTGTTTAATTGTCACTATTTTCCTCCAACTTCTTTTTTTTTAGCCCCAGTTTGGGGTGATTTTTCAATTTTAATAATCAAAATCAGTTTTAGTTTTGAGTTTTAGTTTATTCTTTGTTTTTAGATTTTAAAAAGATGTAACAAATTAAGGATAAATAAAATGAGTCAATTATTTTATGTTATCTCACTCTACTATGAAATAATGATAATGATAGAGGTAGCATGGCGGGAGTGACGATGATGACAGTGGTGACAATAGTGGTGATGTCAATAGTGATGATAGTGGTGGCAATAGTGGTGATGTCAATAGCGATGATAGTGGTGGTAGGGGTGGAATAATGGTGATGACGATAGTGACAATGAAATGGTAGTGGTGACAATGGTAGCAGTGAAATGGTGATGACTATGTTTTAAAATCCGAAGCGACCTAATTGGTCAAAGTAGTTCGATCATGACCCGAAGGTCTAGTTGGGTTAAGTTTCTTATCAAATCGACCATGCATTGAACCTAATGCAACCCGATATGATCCAATCAGGTTTATGATTAAGCTGGTGACCCAATGACCCGAGTTGGGTCATGCCCAGGGAAGGAAACAAGTTTGGTAATGCAAGTCAATTAAGATTGGTATAAAGACCATTGCATGTGGGTTAATTAGTGACCCGCTGATTCGACCATTCATCCCATGACCTAATGCCTTGATTTAGTCAATCACTAGCTCAGTTTTTACAATTATGGTTGTGGTGGGGTGGAATAGTGGCAATGATGACGATAACAATGATGGAGACGGTGGTGAAATGATGGTGGTGGCAACATCCATGGTGTGGTGATGGTAGTAGTAACAATAACAATGGTGGAACGATGATAGGGACCACAACAACTGTGATGGGGTGAAACAGTAGTAGCAACGTTGACAATGACCATGGAGATGACGAAATGGTGGTAGTGTTAGTGGCAACTAAGGTGAGGTGGGGTGCACAATGATGGTAATGACGATGGGAGCGACAACAACAATATAATGGCAACAATGAAGATAATGACAGTGACAAAAACAATAATAATATAATAGTGATAATTAGAATGATTTTTTAAAAGTAAAAACTAAATTAACAAAACAATTTTTCTTAATTTAGTTAATAAATATAAAACTATTTTAAAATCAAATTAAAAATAATTAAACTTTATTTTTATCAAATACATTTTATTTAAAAATTATATTTATAAATAAAAGAATTTAAAAACTCATGGTCATCCTAAACCTAAACAAGGCCCTTAGATTTTGCCACCCACCTAATGAGCTAGCCTGGGTCCGAGCTAGACTCACTTTGCTTTCAGATGTGTCAGCATTACTACAACCTTGGCATTCACATGGTCCCCACAATCAATGCCCCAACGTGGCCTCTATGCTTATCCCGCAATCAACGTAGGCATCAAAGGACGACTCAGATCAAATTTTATACCCACATCACCAACCGATCATCGCCACGTATCCTACGATGCGTTGGATTCCACTAGACCTCTTAGTTTAAAGTGATTTTTTTTTCTTCTTCCACCACCACCTTGTAGAACACAATACCAATTAGCCTAAATACACTCTCAACCCAACCCAAGTTTTTTCAGTTTTTCTCTTCCCAAAGAGTTTTTTGTTTTGTCTATTGTTCTCATGGGTGGGTTTGAACAGCAGATGAAGCATAGAGCCAAGGAGCTCAAGGTCTTGCTCAAGAAAGGGGTGAAGATTGTGGGAGATTCATGCAAGAAGGGGTGGAACAAAGTGAAACACATCAAACGCTGATTAGTGATTTGTAATCATTTGTTGCATGGCTTATTATCCCAAAGTCTCTTGATTGGTTTTGTTTTTTGGTATTGTTATTTGTACTTTCATAGGTTTGGTTTGCATGTAAAACGTAGTCCTTCTATTTTTTTGGTCCCTCTCTCCCCTTTTTTGGGGTTGTTTTGGTCTCTTCCTAGGGATATAATTTTGGTGTGTCCGAGTTTGTTTGTTTTGTTAAATCTAAAATTTTGTTTTATTATTCTCTCTGTTCTTCCCCTGGATTGCTGTTTAAAATTGCTAGTGAGGACCCAAGTTCCAGATCTTGTTGTTTCTTTTGATTCTATTTGTGCAATAATTTTTTTTTATCTTGCTTATTGTCCTTTTTTGTTAACTTAGTAGGGTGGTGTTTGAAATTTGAAAATTATATGGTTCAGGATCCGGATGCATCCCCCGATAACTTTTAATTTTCTAAGGTGGCGTGTGATTCAATTTTAACTTGGGAAGCCTAAATGAGTAGGGAGACGGTCATGATCATGCATAGGGCTTGTTTCTTAATCATGATTCATTTTGGTTTTGAACGCGTTATTCGGCAAGCTTTAATTAATCAAATAATGGGAAAAAAGGTCCACCAACGCTAGATTGAATCCATATCCTATAAAATAAGGTTTTGAAGGTTTAGATGGGAACACTATTTTCCTTCATTCATTTCGACTATGTCGTTGGGGAAGTTTTTGGGGCAAATAATACTTTTGGGTTTGAACAAGGTGCAAGTGAAACGAGACACGCTTTTACCCCCAAATCATGATGAATGATGAGGTTTCCTAAACTAGACGTGCTGGAAACATAAAAGGAGGCAGAAGCATGTTTCATTGCTATATGCAACTTCTAATGTGAAAAAAAGGAACTAAATTTCTATTGCTTTTGACATTGTTGGCAATTCTTAGATGCTCTGATTTGGGGACCCCTGTTTTTTGGCCCCACGGATGCAGGAGTCGCTATCAATTTCGGATTCTATGTGTAATTTTATAAAGAAATATGAATTGCTCTTGATTGTTAATTTGTGGTTATTTGATTCTATTTAATGGTTACTGCTTTCATTATTTGAAATATAACGGTCTCACCCCATCAGAGTTGTTATTCTTAGTGATATTATATTCGATTTTCTTAAATAAGATTAAAATATGATTAGGAGGAAAAAATTTCATTAAAATGATCACTAAGGATAGAAATTAATAATTGACAAAACTGATCAATATTTTGTATTAATAATATATAACAAAAAATATATAACTTACTCCCTTTTTAAATCAGTTCTTTATGGTTTTTGTTAATAATTTAAATTTTACAATGATTAAATATTTATTCTTGAAGTAGTCATGTAATGACAGAGCAAGTTATGTGAAGATTCGATATGTGGACTAAAATTTCAAGTGAACTTTATTTGTAATATTTGAATTCTGCAATAGTCTTATGTAGATGACTTCATCTAATAACCATTACCTCCAATTTGAGAGATTAGTTACATAGTAATGTATGTTAACATCCGATCGAAGAATGGACCAAAACATAGGATGAGTAAAATAAGAAATAGCCTATCAAAGACTAAAAAGTGAACTATGTAAAGGCAAATGTCAAATCTTTAACTCACTAGCGTCATCTAGTGGTGAAGTGTTTGGGTAAATGTATTAAAACTTAAATTTGATCTTTGTTGCTCAAGATAAAATATTGGAGTGAAATTTATTATGGTGTACAAGTAACAAACTTCAAACTAAAATATTTTTCTCGTAACAGGGTTTTAACTTGGTTAGTTGAACTGCATGCATGAATTTTATAAATTTCTTAGTATTGTCTTCTATTCTTAAAATATATATATATATATATATATATATATATATATTTCTCATCATTATATTCTCGTAAATATTCAAGGGATACGGACTTGTCATCTTAATTTTTTATGTCAATTAAGAAAAAAAAATGCAAAGCAATCATACCAAAACTTAACATTAATTGTATAATTTCCATAGTTTTTACTTTAGTGTCTTTTCTATCATGACAGTTATACATTAACATAAAGAGGATGAGGCCCAAGTGAGGAGCCTCATTTAGCTATTTATTTCTACCTATAAGGACTTTAACATACAACTATTTCAGTGTTTTGATGCTAAATTTTGTATTCAAGTTGTGCATAGTCTAGAACATTTCAGTTGATAATGTACATAACTGATAGATATTGAATCAATGTTTTGTCTGTGTCAGATATCAGAATATATGAGAAATTAAAGGAACCTGCATATATTAATTACCAGGAGACATCGCTGTACCTACGTCTTGACTTGATATGACAGAAGTCCATAGCTTATATCGAGCAGAGAGATATTTGAATAGCATTATAGACACTTCAAGAGATTTCGTGGTCTTTTGCTCTTTTGAAGTATTGTGAAGATTTGGTAAATGCTAGAAATAATGGACAACTTTAGTATGACAACTTTACGTTCTTTTCTTTTCTGTTGTTTGATTAAGTTAAAATTATATAAGTTGGTTCACTCATATCATTTTTTTAGAAATAAATTGCTGTTGATCTTATTCTTTATTTTTAGTAATTATATCAATATTTTATGTATGTCAAAAAACAACTTCTTTAATGAAAAGAGATTATAAAAGGAGATGAGCACCATGACCAAAGTCCCTATGTTTGCTATTTGAAAATATTTCAATACACGAAAGAACTTCAACCCATTAAGGAGTAAATAAGAATAACAATGACAGGAAGTATTTATGATATTAATTTTTTCACATTTGATCTAATAGTTTCTTATATATATAAGTGTGTTTAGATCATTTAGTTTTTTTTACACTTTACACTTAAAAAATTGTTGGTAACATATTATTTTTAAACACACTCTTATTTAATGAGTTTTTCCAATTATTTTGTAATTTTCAATAAATTTTAATCTTTTAACATATTGTGCTAAGGATGGATGGATTAGTGAGTGTGTTGCTAGTACTCCTCTTATACTTGATCAAGTGCATGCTTATGTGGATGCAGAAGTTACAAACACAAATGGAAGCCGATCGTCAGGGCAATTGGAGAATGGTTAACACATCAAGTTGAGGCAAATGGTTATCTTAAAGCTGGCCATCTTGAAAAGCCTTTGGCAGTGTTGAAGAAATCAGGGCAATTAATTGAAGCCAAAAAGAGGAGGGAGGAATACCTATGAAGTATGAATCTCTCTTAAACTGCATGTGCTGCCCTTGGAGAAAAGTAAAATGTTGAACACAATTGGAGAATGGTTAACACACATTTGGTTGGAAACTGACTCCCAACTTCTCCTTCATCCTTTTAGCAATCTAAATCGGTGCATTGGTCTATCTACACTGGTTGGTTGAATTGTATAGAGCTAACAAAATCTTTTATTTTTAGAATATATCACATTTATAGGGAAGGTAATGCTTGTGCTGATACGCTTACCTCATATGGTGCTAATTCTTTTGGGTATACTTGGTGGGATTCTCCACCACAGTTTGTTCAGCATGAAGTCTTTGGTCCTTCCAATTGTTTTGTACCTATCAATTTCTTAATAGATGTGGAGGGGTAGTTTTGAAGGTGATTTGGGATGTCAATCTTCGCATTCCTACACCCTCCCTCTAGGTTTAAAAAAAAGTTACACTAGCATGTAAACTGCGTTAGTGAAACTGGATGACATTGATGGTGATGATGAATCGATAAGTGGCATTGCTCAAGCAGATAATCCTTTCCAGCTAATTTAGAGGTTGGATTAGGTATAAAACATTTAAATACAATTTTGGTCTCTACTAAAATAAAACTACATTTTGATTTATATATGAAAAAATCGTTTGTAAATCAGTATTATCATTGAAAGAAGCTATAATAACAACATCAAATTTGGCATTTATGTTTCACATCGTTTTTCATTTTCATCATGATATGAAAAATTATCCTTTTATTTTGGTTCCACGTGTTAAAAACTCTACCTAGCTTTAATCTTTATATGAAAAAGATTTTCTCGATTCATGATTGTCCACATGCTGTTCAGAAAGGGTTCAAGCCTAGGGACAGTCCATTTTATAAGTTGGTATCGAATAAAATTGATTTGTTTTAGCTATGCAAATGCAATGTACAATTCTGCGGTGACCTCCTGAAATTATGGTACACGTACTAAGTTGATTCTCCTGTTTGCAGTTGGGCTATAAAGCCTATTGCTTCGTTGTAGTGAGTATTGTGTTCGAAGTGTTTTTTTGGAGATGACAAAAAAATTTAGCTTTTTTAGATACCACAAGTAATATCTATAAAAAATAATCCTACTTGAATTAAATATGATCATCATACGTGATAAAGTTATTTTCTTTTAAATATTTATCACAATTAAATATTCTGAATTTGAATACAACTATTGGTTAAAGTAAAATAATATTGTACTAAATGATGTAAGAGCCAGATTATTCTAAGTTAAATATGATAATGCATAGGGTGTCAATTTTTTTATATTCAAATAATATAACTATAATATGACTGATAGACAGGTAAGGAAAGGATGCGGTGAATTCTAACATGAAGTCGAAAAAGCAAGCGTTCACGGATGAGGGAGTTTTATGACCGAAAATCATAGGTTGATGACCAGGAAAAAAATTAAAAAGGAAAAAATAAAAATTTATTATATTAAAATAATAAGTTTTAATAAATATAAATCCCTCCGTCTCTCTTTTTTCCATTTCGCGATCTCACAGGAAACGCACACTCCAATCTCCCTATTCTTGCTTGCTTTCTATATCTATCATTGTGAAATATTGAAACTTGTTCTCACATGTTTTCCACTACTTTTAACCCTCAGTCTCTCTTTTTTTCCATTTCGCGATCTCACACAAAACGCACACTCCAATCTCCTTGCACTTGCTTGCTTTTTATATATGTCATTATGAAAGATTGAAACTTGTTCTCATAGGTTTTCCACTACTTTTAACTTGTTATGAACCAGATTTTATTCATCCTAAGTTTGTGAACTCGTTTTTTGTGAAATGCAAAGGTTCTCTCTCGCATTGGAGCTTTGTAGAAGCCCTAGGTTTTCGTTGGACGAGGCGATTTTTTTTTTGTCGGGACTCATGACTCTAGGCAATTTTTCATTGTCTCCTATTTAAAGGTATTGGTTCAAATTGTGACTTATTCATTTGTGAGTGAAAATTTCAGCTCCTACTGATGCATTTGGTAAGTTAGGACCTTGTATTACAAAATAGGAGTTTTGGTTTTGCAAACTAGAACCTGTTACAATTTATGAATTATCTTGTTTTTTAAATTGAAATTTATATAACAACTCGATTCTGAAAACAAAAATGTATGTGTTGCTATGAACATAATTATATAAAAGATTATAAATAGAAATCCATAACACATAAGCAACCAAGTGATTTGCAATGTCGTGTTATATTAATTGTTTTTGATCTATTGATGCATTATGTTGTGATTTTGAACCTATGATTATTGTCTTCGAAGTTCAAAGGTTATATTGAAACCATAGTTGGCATTATTTGGTGAATTCACGAACTGAAGTTGGTCATTGCTATTAATTTGTTTAAACGTGAACCCATTCATTAATCTGTACTTGTTATAATCATTTTGGTTTGTTCATGAATTAATGACTGCATAACTGTTGGTTGTGTGTGATTAAGTTTTTGTGTTTTCCCTCTGGTAGCAAACAAGTGGGTGGCCTTTTCTTCATATAAACTGTGTCTTTATTGGGGGCTGCACTAAGAAAATAAATTCCGTTGACACTTTTATTTAGCGTTTTTGACTTTTAGATTGTTATTTATTTGTATTACAAGCTATAATACATTTTGTTTGTGTGGACATCATGTAGTGTAACTCTGAAGGTTGTTATGAAGTTAATTAGGTTGCCTTTTAGTTCAACTATACTGCATGTTTAACCTTCAATGACATGGTCACATGTTGTGATAAGAACAAGGTAGTTGGTTATTGTGTTATACAGTTACATATTATGTTAGATTGTTAGGGAAGGTACTATTAAGTTTATATGTGTAAACTCTTTAGCTGTAAAGGATTAATGATATAATGACAGGCATCCTAAATTTTTTAACTCATTTTCTATGATTTCCTTCAATGAATTGTTTGAACTTGTTTCTTCAAATTTGCTGTATTTTTTTTTAAAATTTAATGAGTCATTTCACTGGTTATTCCAAGTATATATTCATGTGTGAACATAGATACTGTTTGTAATGTGTTTTTCTATCTGCATTATTACTAGATCCATATATCCATAGAGTTTGATATTGATATGTAGATTTATGGCTTATCACCTATGAATCTTAATGATATAATGACAGGCATCCCTGAAATTAGTTTTGTTTGTTGTGAAGTTCATTAATTGCTCTCTGGAAGGCACATTACATTTATGTTTTTCTTATTATGTGTATGAAGAGTAAATTGTAAGCTAGTTGTTTTTACTTGTCCAGGGGATTTGACAAATTTGATTTGATACATTGTCTAGCAGACTAGTATTTTTGTTAGATGTTGTTTAATTGGTCCCTAATTTTATGAGTATTTTTATAGATTGATTTTATTTGAATTCTGAGAGAGATGGCTGAGGAATGGGAAGTGGGACCTTTGAGTTATTGTGAAGATGAGATGATGGTGGTGGAAGATGATGGCATGATGGAGGATGAACGAGACATGATGCAACTTGAAGAGGACTTTATCCAGGTATATTTGTTTATTATGTTTGTTGTTTGAATGTAATTTTTTAATAATTGATATTTAAAATAACTATATTCATATAATTTTAGGGAGAGGGACTTTCTGGCATTTGCTACTATTCCAGTGATGATGAAATAGATGAAGGGTATCAATCGTTCATGCGACAGTTTCTAAAGATGAAAGTGTTGATTTGGAGGATAGTTATGAAGAATCTGTTGTTCAATTGGACCAGTGGTCTGAAGAATCATCTGATGTTGTTGTTTATGCCATAGATTGCTTGTAAGACATTTATAGTTTAGAGTGGATGAGTGTGGAGGCTAAAGATTTAATGAGTTGTCATTTTGCAAGCTTAGATCTTGCATATGAATTTTATAATTGGTTTGCAAGAGTGAAAGGGTTTTTTGCTCGTAAAGGAAAAATGAACAAAAATGCAAGAGGAGTAGGTATGCAGCAGACCTTCATGTGTCATAGGCAAGGTTTTCGTGAGGATAAAAGGCTGACCATGGCAAATCGAAAGCATGTCCCTAAACCTAAATATCGATGTGGGTGTCAATTAAGCCTTATTTCGCGTGCATATATTTGGGCCTTCCGATCGTGGGCAAATTAAGAAATTTGTGGATGTGCGCAATCATGACTTACTCCAAGGAATCCATTGTGGGATGTTACCGGTAGGGGTAGCAATATGGGCTAGGCCCGATGGGCCAGCCCGTTTAGCCAGCCAAAAAAAGTGGGCCGAGCTGAAAATTTCAACCCATTTTGAAAAATGGGTCGGGCCAACTCAACCCGCAAAAAAGTGGGCCAAAGGCGGGCCAACCCGGCCCGCCAAAAAGAAGGGCTAGCGGCGGGCCAGCCCATTTTATGCTTTTTTTTTTTTTGCTTTTTTTGGTTTTTTTTTTAAAAAAAAATAAGTTTTTAATTTTTTTGGCAGGCTGGCCCGTTGGCCCGCCAACCCACCTTAAAGTGGGTTGGGCTAGGATTTTCAGCCCACTTTCTAAAAGTGGGCCAGCCCGCCCCGCCCCGTATTTTTGGTGGGTTGGGCCAACCCGGCCCGTTTTTGGCGGGCCAGCCCATATTGCCACCCCTAGTTACCGGCACATAGGAAAATGAGTGTTACTGATGTTTTGCAGCTAAATTCTTTGAGGAAGGTTGGTATGGCAGCATTAAATATCTTCCTTTCATTTGCGATGTAGTTAGGAGGCTACGAGCAAGTTTTTTTTGGCAAGAAGAACCTGTACAATCAGATTGACAAAGAAAAGCGATGTCAAGGTTCAGGTGCTACAAGTGCATTACAATATTTGAGGTGGTTAACCTTGAGTGATTCATTGATGTTTGTACGTCACACAGTGGATGATGATGGAAGATTGCAACACCTATTTTGGTGTGATGGCACAAGTTAGTTGGACTTCTTTGTTTTTTGGAGATGTTTTGGCCTTTGATGCGACATATGGGAAAAACAAGTATAAATGTCCAGTGGTAATTTTTTTTTGTGTGAACAACCACAATAAGACAATTGTTTTTGCAAGTGCAATTGTTTCAAATGAAATTGAACAGACATACGTGTGGTTGCTTGAGCAATTGATAGAGGTAATGAAAGGTAAGGCTCCCATGTCTGTTATAACTGATGGAGACATGGCTATGAGAAATACCATAAATAGAGTGTTTCCTAAAGCCCATCATAGACTCTATGCATGGCATTTGCTTCGGAATGCAAAAAAGCAACATTGATAGTCAAGCTTTCCTTTCTGAATTTGGAAAATGTATGTTAGGTGATTATGATATTGAGCACTTTAAAAAAAATGGACCATTATGGTTTCAAAACTTGGTTGGGAGGAGAATAATTAGGTGAATCAAATGTATGAGAGGAGGGATATGTGGGTAGCAACATATATTCGAGGCAACTTCTTTGCTGGATTTAGAACAACATCAAGGTGTGAGGGATTGCATTCATTGTTGTAGAAGTTTGTTGGGTCTCGTTACAACTTGACAAAGTTTTGTCAACATTTTCAGGGATGTCTTAGTTATATGCGTTATAAGCAATTAGAAGTGGATTTTGCATGAAAAATAGGAACTATTGTGCCCCAAACTAATTTTCCAAAGAGAGGTCTACTGCAAGAGTAATGACGTGAGAAATTTTGGTAATGTTTGATCAAGTTTTAGATATGGCGTCCAGATTCAAGGTGGTTGATTGTAGAAATACAGTTGGTGAGTTCATTTATAAAGTTATGAAATACAAAGTGACAAGGATGGAGTGACATGTGCCACACTACCCTACAAAGGATTTGTTCATATGTTCTTGTCAAAGAATGAAATCATTTGGAATCCCTTGTGCCCATATCATTGTTGTGTTGGTTTATTTAAATATTGATGAGTTGCTTGAATGTCTTGTGCTATCACGAGGACAAACAGTGCGAAGGATGAATATCAAGGTCAAATCACTAGTGGGGTAAACTTTTGGGACTCACATGTTGTCAGAAGGTATGTATGGCTTCTTGAGTCATGTAGGGAGTGGTGTAGTTTAGCTTCACAGAGTAATAAAGATTACAATCATGTAAGAGAAACAATTGGTAATGAAATCAAGAAGTTGAAGACCAAGATTGCAACTGCCACTCAAACTAATAGGCCTGAAATCGAATCTTCAAATGTAGGTTTAGGGAATCCAACAATAGCAAGACAAAAAGGTGGTTATGGGGGTGCGAATCCAGCAACAGCAAGACAAAAATGTGGTTGTGGGGGGGGGGGGTGTAATGATCTTATGTCTTCCGGATTGAAAACAAAGTGAACTACGAAGTGTGCTGCATGTAAGGCGCCTGGGCACAATATAAGAAATTGTCCATTACTTTTGTCAACTGAACATAAAGATTTGGACTTTTGCGATGAATAGATTAATGCTTAAATTTGAGATAAAATCGTCCACATGTAAACATGTTGCTACAATATGTGAATAAAGTTAAAGTTTGGTTTGTTAGTGATTGGTATTGAAATATATTATGTTGTTTGAGCAGGGAAGCAAATAATTTGATATCAGAGGCACTGTCTTTTTTGCCATGGTTAGGGGTGATGTTGTGATACAATTGTGATTGTTGTTTGGACGAATAAATGATGCTTGATTGTGATATTTGAATTGCCTATTTCATAATTTTGCAATGCACTGGTCAACATTAACACTAGTATCTTTTGATATAGAAAATACAGCAACTACCTTGGTTTAAGGTAATGTACTGGATGAGTTTTAAAAATGAAGTGATATAATTATGAGGTTTAGGCTTATATATTGTTATTAAGTAATCAATGTATTGGGATATGAACACTTGTTGATAGTCATGACTGTTATTTTATTACGTTGCACCATGGAGGTGGATATGTGTTAGTTTACTGAAAGTTTTGGGTTGTTGCATGTTGCAGTGTTTTGATTAAAAAAATTTGTTTCTAAACTGGAGACTAATATTCATTGTTTGAATGTTAGTGACTGAGAATGTTGAACAAGGGAACTTAATTCCCAATTTCAAAATTTGGTGACTGTTGATGAACCAAAAATACTTGTATTAAACGATTTACAGTTAACAGTGGATAATGTTTGACAATATAATATGTCCTCAAGCACAGTAGATAGTAATATCAACCCATTTTTTTCAAAGGAATATCAATTTGCTTGTATGGCGTTAAAATTAATGCCCCTTAGCATATATGTCCATTTATTGACATATTGTATTTTATACTTGTTTGGTTAATGTTGTTGACATTGGAGTGAAATAGAAATCAAATTTGACAATTTTATTCATTATGTGAAATACAATAAAACAACATTCAATTATAATAACAAGTTGACCAATTGGACAAGCAGTGAGACACAAAATAATCCAACTTCATTTCATTACATAGGATAACTGCTTACACAACACCCTATGACAAGTTAAGTAAAATGAGTTCAGCAACAATTTAACATCCCATTATTGGAGGTATGAAAGACAAAATAAGAACTCTAGTCATTGACATTGTTGATGACTTAAGTAAACTTCATACTGGCCACAATTACAATAACAATAAACAAGGTTAAAACAATGTGTTTTGGCCTATTATAGTTAGCTTGTAACACTTTCATGTTGGTCATTAGTCTAGCAATTTCCATTTTCATGTCGTCAAACTCCATCATCATCTTACAATAGTCATCTTCAACATCCTTCTGAACCCAATCAAAAAATGAACAAGAACCCAACCTATAACTATAAAACAACCTCTTCGAATTATCTTTTGTTCCACTACATTTAATTTTCGCAGGTTGTCCACATTGATAGTAGATTTTGAGGTTTCGCACTCAAACTTTACTAACACCAATGATGGAAGAAGATGTAGCCCTTGATTTAGACATCTGATGGAAAATCTACAACCGACATATGTTAGTAAGAGAACAAAGTTAAAACATGTACATGAATCTTAATTCTAACCAATAACAGTACATCAAAAGTTCAGCCATTGAAGATACTTACGCTTTTAACCAAGTACACAAAAGTTAAACGCCATTTTTTTAATTAATCAACTAAAAATGTCGGCGCACTGCTTCTCACTTCATAAAAGGACATTGTCACAGAGTGGGAGCCAAAACGCAAAAGAAGTAACAATAGACAAATCGTGTAAAAACTCACACAAGTAGAAAGAAGTCACCTTAAGGATTTTTCAATGGTGCAAATGAGAGACGTGCAACGTGATGAGGATGTAGTAACCTCCTACATTGTGTACAACCATGAGCTAAATGGAGAGACAAAAACCCAATAGAACAAGAATGGGAGGATGAGAGATGTGTGACTAAATGTTCTGGAAAAATTTAAACTCGTGTCACTTTCAAATAGGAAAGACAACATGTACATGTCACAATCAAGTCACTAACTGGTTTTTTATCATATACAGTAAATATGTAATGGGGAGTTGTTTTTAGTTAAATAAAATATTTTATACATAATAATTGATAAAATTGACATTAGAAAGATAAGTGACAAAATCTTTATTAGGTATTCATTAATCTAACTTATATATGCACTAATGTACAAGATTGATTGATATAGTACCTTTTGATAACTATTACCTTTGAATGGAGGTTCCTAAGACAAATCTATTCAGTTTCCAATGAAATATATTCTAAAACATCATCATCTAGACAAAAGTACTCTGGTCAGATTACGTTCATTGTATACGCAACATGTAATTGGTCAATTACGAAAATATCTAAAATTAAATATTTTCAAAAAATTATACTTATTTTCTGACATTTCAACCTTAGTATACTGATATTTGTTTATTTATTTCACATTATTTAGAACTTGTACGAAACAAATCCACATTAACAACAAGCTAAAAAATGGGATTTTATGTAGGTTTATAAATAAGAAATATCAAGTATAATAAAGAGAAACATTTATGTAATTTATTTTAAAATATTATATATAATGTTGTGGATACAATGAACTACATGAAAGTTAATGAGAGACTTATCTTTTGTTAATAACAAAAGTTGAAGATGGCGTTACAATTACGGGTTTGCATACATACATAAATGATCTTCAATTTTCTAGAAACATTGATGGATCATGGCTAGGGTAAGACCACGTGAAATGATACGTGTCATTAGCAATTTCATGCACTGCATGCGCTTCCATTACGTGTCCTTCAAATGAAGGCCAATGATCATGATAATGGTTTCAAGAGTCCTTCCTACCATCACCTTAAACAAGATTTCAATTCAATAAGTTTTTTAACAATACAGTATTAGGTTATGTGATGTTATTGTTTTATATTAGAAGTCGTTTGTGAATTTTAAATATGTTACTTTCTTAAAGTCACTTCTCAACGCACAAACAAGGTAAATGAGGAAAAAACACTAAAAGGGTGGATTTAGAGAATATAATTAATATTTTTATATACACAAAAAATATAAATAGACAATTATTTTGATTATATGATCAGTGTAGAGTAGAAGATGCTTATTCAATTCCAAAATTCTTATGCTTCAAACTAAATTTACTATAGAGTTATTTTGTCGAAATTAATATCTTTAGTTGAGACATAATTAAACTTCTTTTGTTAGATATTTACGAAGAACTTAAGAGCATCTCCAATGTGAGATGTTATATGGGTTTCTTAAAGCTTTTTAATCATTTTTTTTGTCATCGCAACGCTTTTTGTGGTCTCCATAGTATCATGTCATTTATAAGAAATTCTTACAAAATTTTACTCAAATGCAAGAAACCATAAGAAACTCAAAATAATTTTTTATTAAAATTTAATTATTATTCTAATAAAATAATTAATTCATTTTTTTAGTTTTTATGAATACAAATAATAAATATGAATAATTCAAGAAAATCTCATGTCACCGCCGCTCGCACAACCACGCCGGTCCTTGTTCAATATTCCTTTCCCCTTGGTATTTTTTGAGATCTGTTCATTTTTCTTGTTCTTGCGATTATTTTTCCTCTTTTTTGTACATGGATGGATTGAAGGTGGTTGATGTTGGATAATGATTTTTTAATGCTAAGCATTTGTTTCTTATATAAGAAACTCATTTTATTTTGAAGGAACGGTTGCTTCCACAGGGATTGTCTCTCGTGCATAAGTTCTTCAAGCACCCATTTCTTCACTTTAAGAAACTCTTGACGGAATTGTCGTTGGAGATGCTATAAGAGCATCTCCAACTAACCATGGTTTCTTCCCAGGTGCTTAGTGTGAAGAAACCATTCCTTAAATTTTTTTGTCACTGGAGCAAACCCACGTGGCAGGGTGTGTTCATTCACTCTTCAGAATCGTTTCTTATATAAGACACAGTATCTTAACATTAAAAAATAATTTCTTCACAGCTAACATAGGGTTTACATGAAGAGATGCAATGAGCAAAAAGGAAGAAATAGGATACTCGAAGATGGAGATGGTGCCTGCAATCACTCGGAGCAGCACCGGTTGTTGCAGTGGCAAGGAGCAGTGCTGGTCATGCGTGAAGAAAGAAAAGTTTTTGCAGAGAGACGGACTTGGACGAGAAAAGATAGAAAAAAGACAAAAGTAATAAAAGGGAAGTTTCTAGAGAAAAAGTTTTTTGAAGAGATAAAAGAGAATGAGGAAGTGGAGAATGAAGGATCACATTTTGCACTTAATAAATTTAGGTCAAATAATAAATTGTTTTATATCAATAATAATCAAGTTATGATAAAAAAAATATAAATATGCTCATTTTTTAAGTTTCTCATGATTTTTTAGCATTGGAATAAATTTTTATGAGTTTCTTATGAGTGACATGACATTGTCGGGACCACAAAAAAATATTAAGAAGCCCATATAAGAAATTATGGTTGGAGATGCTCTAAAGAAATTTTGACCAAAACATACATTACAATATATATATATATATATATATATATATATATATATATATAT
>CM023952.1:11577319-11633565 GCA_013407115.1 Glycine latifolia | reverse complement strand
GTGTAATATTCTTTTGCTTTTAAAAATCTAATAGCAAATAATATTTTTAGTAAATCTATAACTTAATTTTTAGTTAATTACTTTTGGGTCGGTCCTATGCATTGATGACAAAACTCCTTTTATTTATTTAACATACACAACTACATATCCAATAATAAAACTCTACAGCTTTAATTAAATGAAAACAATGCTTTTATTTACAAGCATTCTTTGATAATAGTACATGCGAATTAATTATTTAACTCATCAATAAAATAATTATTATAGACCAATGTATCACTATTACTAGACACTTAATTTATATATATATATATATATATATATATAGGTATTGCGGGTTTACATTACAACCTTAATCTTCCTTCCTTTAGTGCATTTGATTAAGGCGTTAATCCATTAGCCTAAATCATGAATCATTTGCAAAATTCTATCAATTTGGATGATGCAAAACAGAGATTTTGTTAACAATTATTCAGAGATTTTGTTAACAGAGATTTTTGTTACCAGTAATATGGTCCAATTGAAATATATAGGTGGTCAGTATTGTAATCCATACCTAATACCTTATAAATTGATTTTGTTAAGTTATATACAAACCTAAACTATACGATTGTATTAGAGATTCAGAATCTATCTTAACAATTATTCATGTTGGGCTTATCAGATCACCCATTATCAGACCACTTGCAGTAGTTTTAATCCTAAAAACTTCATGTGAGATATCCAATCTTAAATGTGAGGAGATCTACTAGAGAGATCTTACAACCAAACGGTTTTGTAAAATTGAGTTAGGGTCATATCTAAATTATAAGAATTTCATATAAGTTATGGAACTCAGTTTATAAGTTCAAACCTGCAAGTTAATCGTATTGTTTACAATTTGTGCGATGACCACAAAAAATACAGGTTAATTCGTTTAAATGTGTTTCTTTTTACTTTTTTTTTTGTTGTACATTATGAACTAAACAGGTTGAAGTTTGCAATCTCAGGTTATAGCAAGTCAACACCCGCAAACTATACTTTACATATAATTTGTTATTTTTAGTTAACTTTACTAATATTTTAGTTATTTTATTTTATTTTTTCCCCATATGTTTGTTTGTTTATTTTTTATTTTATTTTTTGTTAACTATACTTGCCACTTGCATGCCAACTGCCAAGGGAGCTAAACATGAGGAAATAATTTCATGGGCCCATTTGTTTTATAGAGGGCGTTTGTCGCATCTCATAGGAATTCTTAATTAATTAACTAGACTTAAATGGGTCAGCTTGACTCATCTATTAGGATGTGTGGATTGATTTTGATTAAATTTATGATTAATTCAATTAAATTTGAACAAATTATATTGGGTCGATTTTTTAAGAAAAAAATTAAAATTCAACTCAAATTAATATGTTTGTAAACTATTTAAGTTGGATTAGATTGGCGGATCAAAATATATAAATTTATCTGATAATTTTTAAAATCTAAGATTTTTTATAAGCTAAAAATTTATCAAATAAAATATCGAATACATTATTTATAATTATTACATGTAGTCAAATAATGAAAGAAAATATAAGGAAAGGAATCATATTTGTTGTCATCATCATCATATAGACTAACATTATATGTTAAACATGATTTAAAAATTGAAAATATAATAAATAAGTTCAAGCATTCGCAAAACCTAAAAATCTAAAAATTAAAACTATTATAGCATAGTTTAAAAATTTCAATATTATATCAAATAGTCAAATGAATAGTATCACTAAAACTTCAACTATATCTAAAATAGTTTGAAACAAATTATAAAACAAAATAGATGTTTTATAATCAATTAAGAGTTGAAATCCTAATTTCATGAGATAATTGAGTGAAATCATCATAATTGATGAGAAAAGAAAAAAAAGTCCGACTCTTAATTACTAAATCTAATAATTCTAATAATAATAGTAATTAATTTTTTAAAATTTAAAAATATATTATATATAAAATAAATAATAATAAATCTTTCCAATTTATAAGGAAAAATGTCTATTTCCTTTTTTGTGTGAATTTTACATAATAGGGAGATTGTTTTATTTTTTCTATTTCTATATTAAATTTATTCATATTTATATATATTTAATAGAAATTAACACATGAGTCATGTTAGCAAGACAGGATATTAAAACTTGTCACTCAACCCAAAACTCAATGATTTGAATGGGTTGGGTTAAATTTAATCCAAACACAAAAAAAATACTCAACCAAATTAAAACTCTTTAAATTAATTTGAGTCAATTCAAATGCGTTAACTATCCGTAAATTTAAACACTCCTATCATCTACATTTAGCCTACTTATGCTTATAATATGAAAGACCATGAAAATTACAAAATAAGTTAGAAATAACTTATTACAATAGAATTCACCATAAAACTTGTTTAAATAAGTTAAAAATATATATAAAAAGGTTATAGGTCTAAATGAATTCAGATATAAACTTTCGTAAATGAAACCGTAAATAAGAAGAATTAGACATCTAAACATATTAACAAGCTACAACTTAATTTTTCTTAGAAAATATATTCTTTATCATAAATGTAAAAAATTTATTTAATTTTTAAATAATTAAAATATTTAATAGAATATATTTAATATTATCTAATCTGCCCATTGCAAGCTCCTAATCAAATTATTTTACTTTGTTTTGTTCAACTGTAGATCTAATAAAACATATACTAGGGAAAAGACCTGAGCTAGTTTATTTAAGGGATGAAGATGGAGGTACTCCCCTGCATTATGCAGCTTACATTGGTTATGGTCAGGGATTTCGTATGCTCTTAGAAAATTCACCTTGCTTGCAAAAGAGGTCATGTTGAGGTTGTCCAAAATTTCCTTCAACGTGACTGGAATAGTAATCCTTTTGTTCTCCTCAATCAAAAAGGTCAAAACATTCTTCACGTTGCTGCAAAGAATGGAAGACGTGATGTGGTGCGATGCCTACTGAAAAATCCGAAGATTGATCAATCTACTATAAACCAGAAAGACTGTGATGGGAACACTCCGTTGCATTTGGCTTCAAAAAAATTATTTCCTAAAGTTTTGTACTTTATTACACAAGATAAGATGACTAATATGAATCTCTTGAATAATAACGGGTTAACAGCTCGAGATATGGTTAACAACCATCAACTGGCGATTCGAAAGGTATGTTCAATTAATAATTAATATCAAGGGAAGAAGTGGTTAAGGCTTTATATTGATTTCATGCAATATAGTAATATGTTTCAATAGATGAAAAAATATGACATAAAATTATATAAAAAAGACATGAAATAATATTAAATTTTATCATTTGAGATATGAATATAAATTATATTTGATATGAAATAGAGTATTATAGTAGTACCGTTTGAAATACTCTTTGTTTTCATCATGAATACACCTAAATAGTAGAATTATAATTTCTATTTCACTATATTCTAGTGCATATTATTTCATTAATTTAATTCTATCATTAGATATCACTAATCACAACATGAAACTCTACTTGTTTATGACGCATAACTTCAAATTGTGATGTAGTTTCTAGCCAATCGAGTGTTAAAAGAAGCTGGTGTCCCCATCAAAGTAAAAGATATGTTGCGTTCTCAACATAAACAATCACCCAAAACAGAATTGAGCTTGAAAGATCTCTTGACCACATTTTTAGTTGTGGCCACATTGATGGTAACTGTGACATTTGCAGCTGCTTTCACTATGCCAGGAGGTGTATACGGTTCTGATGATCCAAACCCAAAAAATAGAGGGACAGCAATTTTCGCTCATAAACCGTTATTCTGGGTATTCACCATCTTCAACATAATAGCTATGTATAGCTCTGTCATTGCATGTGGACTTATGTTGTTGGCTTTTGTTTTTGATCATAAATTGGCAACACAAGCAACTATGATTGCAATGGGTGGTTTGGTTCTTGCCTTTTTGACAGTACCGGTGGCATTTATGGCGGCTGTACTTCTAGTTGTGGCCAATAACTCTACACTTGCCCTTATTATAACTGTTATTGGAGTCCTGTAAAGTTCCATCATCTTGTTGTGTTTGGTTTTAGTGTTTTCTCCAATTGGATATAGCCCTCCTCAAGTTGCTAAACTCCTTCTTCGGATTTTAATTACATTAATAGACTATGATGATAAACCTAGAGATTCAGCTTCTCAGAAAGAGGACAAGAACAAGAACAAGAACAAGAAAGAGGACAAAAACAAGAACAAGGACAAGGAAAAGGACAATTAACTAGAGGAGCATGTGTAATAAGGAGATTAAACCACATGCTAGTGTTTATTGAATTGCTTTTACTTGGACACAATGATAAGGAGAATAAAAATTAAAATTTCAGTTTTATTGTTGAGTGATTTTGTTTATGTATGATGCAAATGAAACTTAATATTTGTTTGGCAAAAAATGTAATTGACAAGTTAAATGAAATTTGAAAATTTAATTTTTAGTTAAAAATTAGAAATTGTTGATTTATTTTATTGAATTAAAAGTATTTGATAAATTAATTTAAAAAATTAAAATATAATAAATATATAATGTTGAAAATCAAAATATAATATTTTGATTCCATTAATAATAATTTATAGGCACATAATCTTTGATTTAGACTATGTATAATGTGGTAATTAATCTATATATATAAACATGCATCGATTGTGTAGTCTACCTTTGACACATGATTTTCAGTGAAATATGTATTTGTTTATTTTCTCTTTTAACATGGTACTGACCATTGAGAGTTCGATAGACGAATCTTAATTGAGAGTCTCGCTATTCATTTCTCGACAAAGAACTTAATTTTTTTTTTTTGGAAAATATGTAAAGATTTGTATAAATTCCAAAGATACTTACAAATAGCAAGGGCATACCCCGCAGAATCAACAAAGAACAAAAGTGAATACACTTGCCAAAAGAAGCAAATGAAAGGTGCTAGATACAATAATCCTAGCTACAAACAGAACTAACATTTGCTAATACAAGTGCATCAAATGGATTATTCTCATAATCCTAAACTTAATCTTTTCTAAAACATCATCAAAACAAAATCTATGATTATCAAAAAACATACAATTTCTGGTCATCCATATCACGTAAACCGTGGTAGCTAAAGCCAAACAACGAACTCTTCCAGAATTTCCTGAGATAGCTCCATGATGAATTAGGCTATTCATGGTCCCATGCAAAGAAATATTTCTTCTCGGAAAATGGATCCAGTCTCTAACATCATCCCACACACGAAGCACGGTCCTGCACTTAAAAAACAGGTGGTCATTAGATTCATGCTCAACATTACAAAACGGACAAAGGGATCCCTTGCCAAGGTAGGGAGCCCTATCCAAGGTCAAACATCTTCTATTGGCTGCCAGCCATAGAATAAAGGCCTCCTTAGGAGGGATGCCAGCATTCCACACCACCCTGGACCAAAAAACTCTAGGCCGAACAGGTCTGAAATAAGAATAGGCCCGAGATGCATCAAACCTTCCTGCACTAAGCCAAGAATCAAATATGTGGCCAGAATCAATGCGGCCCTCTTTATCACAAATAATGTCTCGGATGCTAAACAGCCTCTTGATGAGAGGAGAGTCACTCTTTGAAGGCTAGTAACTCCAAACAGATGATGCTCTCAAATAGAAATGATGCACCCATCTAATCCACAATGAATCCTTCTCCCTAGATATGTCCCACAAATCCCGAACTAGGAGAGCATGATTCCAAATCTTTAGACTATGAATACCGAGACCTCCCTTCTCCCATGGAGAGCAAACAATCTGCCAAGCAATCAACGACTTCTTCTTGCCACTATTGGACTTCCCCCAAAGAAAGCTTCTACACAAAGCATCAATCCGGTCAATGACAGAAACCGGGAGAAGAAACAAAGCCATCCAAAAATTCACAATGCCATCCACCACAGCACGGATAAGCTCTGACCTCCCAGCATACGAAAGGGTCTTGCCAAGCCAATTATGAATCAGCCCTCCAATTCTGTTAAGCATGGGAGAGTAATGACACATGTTCAACCGGGAAGCCATAAGCGGGATACCAAGGTATTTAATGGGAAAGGAACCCATTTCAAACCCCGTGAGCTCTTGAATATACAACAAAGCTTGAGGATCCATGCCAGTCGAAAAGGTCACAGATTTCCCAGCACTAACAGCCAAACCAGAATTGCTACAAAAATTCCTAAGCTTGCTATAAATGGTGGCCACCGACGGGTAATCACCTCTAGAAAATAGCAGAATGTCATCCGCAAAAGCTAAGTGAGTGATATTATGCTCAGAGCAAGCCGGATGGATTATACAGCAAGTTAGACCATAACTCCTTCAAGTCTCTAGACAGGTACTCCATGCAAATCACAAACAGATAAGGAGATAATGGATCTCCTTGTCTAAGGCCACGTTTCCCTTCAAAATGCCCAAATATAGCCCCATTAAAGGAGACACTAAAAGAAGTGGAGGTGACACACTCCATAATCCACTTGCTGAAAATGGGGGGGAAATCCAACTCATCTAACATCCAACTAAGGAACTCCCAAGAGATTGAGTCATAAGCCTTGTGAAGATCAATCTTGAGCATACACCTTAGAGAGCCTCTTTTTCTTCCATACTTCCTTAGGAGCTCTCGCACAAGGAAAACATTTTCCGCCATACTCCTGGACTTGACAAAAGCTACCTGAGAAGGATCAATGATGGAATCCATCACAGTTAAAAGTCTATTGACAAGGATTTTGGAAATGATCTTGTACAATAGATTACAACAAGAGATGGGCCTAAACTGGTTAACGCAGCTAGCATTCTCCACCTTCGGAATAAGAGCAATAAAGGCATGATTGACTTGCTTCAGGAGCTTCCCAGACGAGAAAAACTCCTTAACAACCGCACAAAAATCCCCACCAATAACCGGCCAAGCCTTCTTAAAGAATAAGGCATTGAAACCATCCGGGCCGAGCGCTTTATTACCATCCATGCAAGCCACAACCTCCCAAATATCTTCATTTGTAACTGAACGAAGAAGCCCAGGATACAAATCAGCCGACACCTTAGGCCCATTGGTAATAACAGCCCCGGAAGGAGGAGAAATCTGCACTGTAGAACCCAGCAAAGACGAAAAATGCTGGACAAATTCCCTCCCAATCTCAGCTTGGGAGCAAGTGGGAAGCCCATCCTCTTTCACAATGGCCGGAATAAATCTAGCATTCCTATCTCTATTGATGAGGGAATAAAAGAATCTAGAACTTCTATCCGAATGCAAAAGATACTTGTTCTTGGCTAGCTGCGCAATAAAACGAGATTCAGCCAATCTAAGGTGCCCAGAAAAAGTCCTAGCAGCAGCTACTTGCACATACAGATTATAATTAGATGGCTCTCGTTGGGCTTTGAGCAACAACTCAAGATAAACATTCTCAGCCTCCTCAATTCTGGCTAATAAATCACTAAACTCAGACTTGAACAACTTCTTCAAAACCGACTTTAGACTTTTCAACTTTCTACAAACTTGATACATAGTGTGACCCTCCACCACGTTGGACCAAGCTGATTCAACTGCAGGCATGAACTCAGCACTCTCCACCACGGCATTATTAAATCTAAAGGCATTCTTACCTCTGACTGAGTCTGGATTGGTGTCAAGAATCAAATAGGCATGGTCCGACACAGAATCAATATCAGACATCATAGCAAAATTGTGAGGGAGTTCACCTAACCAAAGCTGATTACATAGAACTCTGTCTATTTTGCTCCATATCCTCCCATTAGTCTAGGAAAAACTAGGCCCACCAGTTTTTAATTCCTGGAAACCCACCTCTAAACCACAATGAGAAAAATCCTCCATCTCATAAGCACTGATGGTACTGCCATTGATCCGGTCCCCTGGGCTTAACACACTGTTAAAGTCACCTAAAGCAACCCACGGGCCATCCACACAGTTGCCAAAATCTGTTAAAGATTGCCAAAGGGATTTCTTGGTGCCAATAGAATGGAGGCCATAGACAAAAGACCCCCACATAACTTTCCCAGATATTTTATAGCCCAGCTTGCAATGAATGACCTGGGAAGTAGCCTCCACAACATCCAGCTTGACACGGTCATCCCTCCAAATGAGAAAAATTGTGCCTCCATCATGATGGGCAAAATTGTGAGTGAATCTCCAATTACCAAATCTCCTCCTTATAATCTCATTAAGAGATAAACTGTCCAACTTAGACTCCAGAATAGCAACCACATCCACATTCTTGTTTTTCACAAATCTATGCATCGCAAGATGCTTAAGGGGCATATGAAAACCCCTAATATTCCAAGATGCAACAATCATAATTTCTTACGGGAAGAGGACTCCCCGCCAGAACTTGATTTGTTTTTTCTATCACCTTCAAAAGACACCTTATGATTTCTATCCATACTAGCCACAGCAGCTGAGTTCATGTTGGCTTTAGAACGATTTTTGCTCTTTTTCCTAATGAAACCCGCCTCATTATCGTCATCTGGCCAGTCTTCTACAACTGCAAACTCAGCTTGTAATGAAACATTGGCCCCATCACCACTTAGGTGCTCTGGTTGGCAATAAGAAATACCCCCTGCCCGGGGTGCTGGGTGGAAACTAGAGTGCACCATATTGGTATTCTCCTGGCTAGTATCATCGACACCATGATTAACTTGCTCATCACAAGCACACTTCTGATTATTCTATTCTGGCTTATGAAAATTCTTCTTACCAATAACCTCCACCACTGCCTCTTTCCCAGTATCTTTAGAGCCTGGGCTTCGCTTCCCAGCTGGGTACAAATGAGAATTGGATAAAGGATTATCCAAGCCAGCTGACACTACTATTTTGCAATTCTTCCTGTTATGGCCGATCACCTTACAATGTTTGCAATAGGCCGGGAGACTCTCAAATTCAATGTGTTGCACAAAGGACTCACCATTAGGCAGTTTAATCCTCACATCACGAATCAAATCCACAGAAGCATCCACCTCAACTAAGGCTCTAGCAAACAAAATAGACCCTTTAGAAGCCGTTAGATGATCTGTACGAATTGGATTACCCACTCTAGAAAGGATTTTTCCTAGAGCAGTTGGATTCCATAACTCCAGTGGCAGGTTTCTCAACTTGACCCACACAGGAAACTTACACAGTTCCTCTTCACCAAAATTAAACAACGCCAGCATAATCTTCAAGAGCAGGGGTCTTTGAAAGACAAAGTATGGGCCATTAGAAAGGACTGTGGTTTTATCTTCCTCTGAATTGAACTTAAAAATGAGCCCAGCCACTATCATGGCTAGAATATGTGTAACTAATCCCTCATCTATTACAGCATTCCATGAGCGTCTTCTTGCCCGGGAAACGACCAGCAACATAGCCAATCAGACTATAACCCCGGGCAATTTCAAGAGGCTGGATATCATCCTCATCCAGCACTATATGTTCCTCGTGTCCACTCTTGAAGGATTCCAAACTGAGCCCTTTTGAAGGTTGACGATTTTCCTTGAAGGGATTTACCCAAGGAGTGGAATTCTTAGCTGTATTGATGCCCCCCGCCAGAGGTTCCTCCTCATCACCCACTGATGATTTATCATTTTTCATAATGACCGAGTCCACGCTGGTATCTTTAGAGCCCAGAGAACGGGATGCAGAATCACTACTCAAAGAAACATCCTGGATTTTTCTTTCGGGCAAATCCTCGAACACCTGGTGGGCATCCTCTCCCGAGCTCCTTTTCATAGTACTTTGCTCAATCTTTTCAACCAACAAGGGGGTTTCGAACCCCCTGACTTCTCCTCACTCTTCTTCTTCGATTTACCCATATCCAAACTCACAGAGGCATGGACGAATCTAAAAAAGGGAGTGAACCTGCCAAACAACTCACACACATAGAGAACAGGAGCAAGAAAGCTGTTCTCGAGAGATGAAGAGACCAATCACAGTTTTGTATATTACAAAATAATTACAGACCAGATCAATGCAAGAAAAAGCAATTACAAATCAATGAGCAAAAACAAAAACACAGCTCCAGCAATCTTCAATCTGTCTCGGCTTAAGACCCACCCATCGTAAGCTACAAATGAACTTGGGCGAACCCCACCTACAGGAACAGCTTTGTGACAAGGAACCCAGCAAATAGCCTCTCCACTCGCGACTTCAAAAGAAATACTCAAGCTCATGATAAAAATCCAGGCGCTAGCTGTATTACGTTGTCAAAGAGAAGCTGGAATAATCCGTGCTATACTGTTCACATTCGAATTCCACTAAACAAAATGAAAGGGTTTCTGCACGAGCTTCTTTGGAAATTAATGGACCACCGCCCAAGCCTTCCACGTGTCAGATCACTAACGGCGAAGCCCACCTCTCTTCCACTACCACCAGACCTTGTGCGCATTCAATGAGGAACTTAGTGCACCACACCAAAACGTGTAAACAATAAATGAAGAGCTTCGTGCCACACCAAAACAGCAAGAGAAAAATACGAAGGAGAGTAAAAGCGTGATTAAAGGAGACCACCTATCCCACCCCGGTGGAAAAATCCACAGGGAAGCACCCAAGGAGGAGGGAGATAGAGACCCTAGCACAACACTTCTTTCTAAATTTTGCTACCCTTTTACAAAGAACTTAATTTTTGGTCGCCTATATTGTCATCATCCTTTTTTGGTGTGTTTTCTGACAAATTTTTCGATTTCCACCTTCACTCTTGTGAGTTATTTGGCAACCAAATCCATCATCCGAAGTGTCTTTTACCAATCTGAGGGTGTTGTTTATGGCGTCACAGATAGACCATGTACGTGTTGCACCCTCACTCACGTCTCCAAGATGCACCAAATAACTTCCGCGTCTGACACTTTTTTGGCACGTGACAGCATGTCTTACCATCTTTCCAGTGATAGGCTTGTCAGACTGAGGTGCACAAAGCCCACTCAATTTCAAGCTATTCTAACACTCTTTTGTTTCTCAGCTCTTATTTTGGTTCGCATTTTTTGTCACTATTTGCATTCATTTTCTTACTCGACAATATGACTTCCATTGCATTGTCTTAGTTTAAAGTTTAATTAGTTTGCGTCTCCAAAATTATTAGTTTGAAGCTTCAAAATGTGGTTTTAAGAATAGACCTTATATACTTTGCTTGTCATGAATTTTCTCTCGCTGATTGTCATTCCAACTATTTAAGAAAGATATATTTTTTTTTAGCAATTCTCTGACTTCTCTAACATTCTTGATTATTTTTTTCCAAACTACTTTTTTTGGTGGAGCTCAAACTTTTATGTTTTCTATTTATTTGTTGGGAACAAATTATTTCCTAACAAGTTAAGAGCTTTGTAAGCTTTGGCATAGGGGAAGTTAAGAGCTTTGTAAGCTTTGGCATGGGGGAGTGTCGAAAATCAAAATATAATAACATAATTCTTTTAATAATAGTGGCTTAATTAATAGTAAGCTGTAGGTTGGATCCTCTAATTATATAATTAAAATAATTAACCTCTATATAAATAGATTAATTTTGTGTTATATAGATATTGGTTGAGAAATTATAAATAAAATATTTTATTAAACATCATAATAGGTTATTTTGCACCTGGCACGACTGTGCATGCTAGGCATTAACATGATCGTGCTCTTCATGGGGTAACATTTACTTTTCAAATTGTCATATATATCTTTTAGGTTCCTTTCTCATTATTTCTCCTGAGCACCTGTTTGTTACCCATTTAAACAAAAACGTAAGTTTTGAAAGAAAAAGAAAAAAAGGAAATAGACCAAATCTCACATCCTAGCATGAACAAAATATGCATGGTTTCACAAATCCTTTTATTGAATTAATTACAACCTAAAATATATGTAAGTTAATATAATTTATTTTCATTAATAATATTTTCTAGGTGAATTTCATAAATAATATTTAACTTATATTTATTAATTAATTTAATTTCTATTTTTATTTTTATTTTTATTTTTATTTTTATTTTATATATTGGTCTTACAATATAATTGTTTGTTTTTTATCAACAAACAAATATATATTAAATAGGTACAAGGGTTAATACAAGATTAATTAACAATTCCAAAATAGTATACCCTACCACTTCTAGTTAAGTCATATTTGGAGGCAGCAAGAGCAATAAATAAAATCTAGCACTTTGTATTCTTTCCGCTCAATAATTGCTATCGAATCAGCAATAAATACCATCCATACTATTGAGTATATGGAGTCCAAAGAAAGAATGTGAATGACCCAAATACCATAAGGTGGGTTTTATCTTCTTTTTCATTAATATATAAGGTTTGCACTGAAGGAAAATTGGTACGTTTTTCATTTTCTAATGTTTTGCTTTCTTTGTTCTCTTTTTTGAAGCTTTTGTGCCTTTTTTCTCTCTTCGTCTTCCACTCTCGTTCCCAATGTGACCTAGTTCTGTTATGGTTTAATGTCATCAATTAATACCTTGAGCTTTGTCTGTTGAATAGTGTGGATGATGGTAGTATAGGTCTTTATTTTTGTTTGTCTTGTATTGCAGGTGGAGGTTTTCTCATATATGTCTGGTTCTTTCTTGGAGTCCTTAAGGTGTATTCTTGCAAGGAATCGGAGGAGAGGAACTCAGTGAAGGTTTAAGTGTTTAATGGCCAAACACTGGTGTAAAGGGTTATTTCTGGTTCCATGTAAATCTTCATTTTCTTTCTGTAATCTTGTGGCCTTGTGTTAACTGTTCTGAGATGTTGGTCGTGTAACTTTGAGTGGTATACTCTTGTAACTCTTTTATTGTTTAGTGCAAGTGAAAGGGATTACAACCCCCTTGTTCCCTTGGATGTAGGTAACTGGGTTTTCCCCTAGTTACTGAACCAAGTAAATGTTCATGTGTTTCTTTCTTTTACTATGCTTCTGCTAATTTCATTTTAAGATTGTGCATGTAATCTCTAGCAATTGGTATCTAGAGCCTCTAGTTGCCTTTGGTTCTTGTTTCTGTCTCTTCTTTGCTCGTTTCAGGTTTTGGTGCTTAGGTTCTATCTCAGACCCTTGGCCACCTAATAATGGGATCAGCCTGAGTAGAGGTAGAGAGGTTTGACGAGAAGGGAGAGTTCAATATGTGGAGCAAAAAGATGAGGATTGTACTGGTGCATCAAAAGTGCTCTAAAGCACTTGTTGGTGAGAAAGATTTGCCCTCAACTTTATTTTTATCTGATAAAAATGATATTCTTGAAACTGCCTTCATTCTCTTAATTATGCATCTGAGTGATAATGTTCTTAGACAAGTTAATGATGAAATTGCTACTGCTGGTATCTAGTTAAAATTGGAATCTATTTACAAGACTAAATCTCTCTCAAATAAAATATATCTAAAAGAAAAATTGTGTGGTTTTAGAATGGAATCCAATAAATCTTTAGATGATAATTTAGATGAGTTTAAGAGAATAACTATTAGTCTTGCTAATATTGATGAAAAGATTACTGATGAAAACAAAGCTATTATACTTCTAAATGCTTTGTTTGATTCCTATAAGGATGTGAAAGCTGCAATTAAGTATGGAAGAGAGTCTTTGTCACTAGAAGATGTAATAGGGTCACTAAAGTCTAAAGAACTAGAAATGGTAGTCAATAAGAAAGTCATTGTAGAATGGGTGATTATTAAAAAGAAATTTAATAAAAAGGGGTCAGTCTCAAGGAAAAAGAAAAAAAAATACTAAGAATAAGAATAAGTCATCTATTAAGGGAAAAGTGACGTGTTGAATGTGTCATAAGGAATGACACATTAGGGAGAATTGTCCAGAAAAAGGAAAAGGTCAAAATAATGGGAATAAGACTGATTATGCTAATCTGACTAGTGATTTTGAAGATAGTGAGGTTCTAGTTGTGTCTAATGCTTCCTGTGAGAGGGAGTGGGTGATGGATTCAGGTAGTACGTATCATATGACACTAGTAAAAGATTGGTTAATTTGTTTCAAATTTATTAAAGGTGGAAAGGTGATGATAAGAAATAATCAAACTTGCCAAGTGGCAGGTATTGGAGTTGTTAGGTTTAAGATGGGGGATGAGACTATTAAAGTTCTCAAAGATGTGAGATGGGTTTCTAACCTTAGGAGAAACTTAATATCTTTAGGAATGTTAGACAAAACTGGATACAACTTTAGGAGTGTTCAACGAACCCTTGAAGTTGTTAAAGAATCTTCGATTCTTATGAAAGATATATTAGATAATGGTCTGTATTTTCTAGATGGGGAAGCAGTTGGATCTGAGTCCTGTAGTGTCAGTAGAAAGTCAAATGAGTCTTTGGCATAAAAGACTTGATCACATTAGTAATCAAGAATTACAAGAGTTATATAAACAAGGAATTTTATCTTTAAAAACTTTTACTCATGTTGATTTCTGTGAAACTTGTATCTTTGGAAATCTCATAGACTGAGCTTTCAAACAGGAAAGAATGAAACTAAAAATACCTTGGATTATATACACTTTGATATATGGGGATCTCCCCACATTCCTAGTTCCCTTTCAGATTGCCATTATTTTCTTTCTATGATAGACTCTCATTCCATACGTGTGTGGGCTTATTTTTTGAAACAAAAGGAACAAGCATTTGATTGTTTTAAGGACTGAAAAGTTCAAGTGGAAACTTAGACAAGAAAGAAGGTTAAAGCATTAAGAACTGATAATGGTTTGGAGTTTTATAATAATCAATTTAATGATTTTCGCAAACATTTTGGTATTCTAAGACATAAAACTTGTGTTGAGACACCTCAGCCAAATGGCATAGCTGAAAGAATGAATATAACTATTTTAAATAAAGTTAGATGCATGCTATCCGATTCTGGTTTTAGAAAATCTTTTTGGGCAGAAGTTGTTGCTATTGCTTGTCATGTTATAAATAGGTCTTATTCATCTGCTATTAATTTCAAAACTCCCATGGAAATGTGGTATGGTAAGCCTCCTAACCTCAATTATTTGAAATCCTTTGGTTGTTTAGCTTATGTTCACACTAAAAGGGATAAGTTATCCCATAGGGCTCTTAAATCTGTCTTTGTAGGATATCTTATAGGGACAAAAGGGTATAAGCTCTGGTTAGTACCTGAAAATAAGTGTATTATCAGTAGAAATGTTGTTTTTGATGAACTAACATTCTATAAAGATATTGTTCAGGGTATTAGACATGTTAAAGAACCTGCAAATGTTCAGTTGAAGGTGGAAAAGACCATTGGTATTGATGATTTAGAACAAGTTCAGAATCATGATGAAACTGAAGATCAAGAAGACACTCTTGATCAACTTACTAATGATCCACAAATAACTATTGAAGAAAATCAAAAGGACTCCAACCTAAATGATTATCTTCTTACTAGAGATAGAGCTAGGAGGAATATTAGACCCCTTAACAAATTTAATCATGCTAATATTGTTGCTTTTGCCATGCATGTTGCTGAAATTGTTGAATAAGAAGAACCAGGAACATACAAAGAGGCAGTGAACATGAATTCTCGAGAAAGGTGGCTAAGGGCAATGGAGGAAGAGATATCCTCACTAAAGAATAATCAAACTTGGGTTTTGGTTGACAGACCCAAAGACAAAAAGATCATTGGATGCAAGTGGGTCTTCAAGTTGAAGGCTGAAATCCCCGGTTTGGAGAAGGCGAGGTATAAGGCCAGATTAGTAACAAAAGACTACTTACAAGTAAAAGAAGTAGACTATAATGAACTTGTAGTAAAACACACATCAATTATACTCATTTTATCTGTTGTTGCTATTCTTGATTTAGAATTAGAACAACTTGATGTTACAAATGCTTTTTTGCATGGAAGTTTAAATGAACAAATCTATATGGGGCAGCCATAAGGCTTCATACAAAAATGCTCTGAGAACAAAGTCTGTTTACTGAAAAGGTCCATGTATGGATTAAAACAGGCACCCAGGAAATGGTACAAAAGGTTTGATGACTTTGTTCTATCATATGAATTTATAAGATGTAAGTATGATCATTGTGTCTACTATATGAAAGACAGTGAAAATACATCTATTTGTTAATCTAGATGGATGATATGTTAATAGCTTCACATGATATAAAATGCATTAACAAACCAAAGGAAATGTTATTGAAAGAATTTGACATGAAGATTCTTGGTCCTGCCAAGAGAATCTTAGGCATGGATATAGTGAGAAACATAAAAGAAATAACCTTATCTTTTTCTCAATCTGTGTATGTTAAGAAGGTTGTTAAACTTTTTTCTATGCATCTCTGTAAGTTTATTAGTGTACCATTGGTTGCTCATTTTCGATTAAAATCTGTATGTGGTGATTTAAATGAAGATGAAACTATTTATATGAAAATTGTACCATATTGCAATGCAATTGGAAGTCTAATGTATGCAATGATTAGCACTAGGTCTGAGATTGCATATGGGATTAGTGTTGTGAGCAGGTTCATGAGTAAGCCCTCAAAAGAACATTGGAATGTTGTAAAATGGATATTAAGATATCTTAATGGTACTTCTGATTTTTGTTTAAATTTTACTGGAAAAGAATCAAATGATTTTGTTGTAAAAGGCTATTGTGACTCTGATTATGCTGCAAATTTAGACAGAAGGAGATTTTTAATGGGTTTTATTTTCACTATTGGTGGAAATGTAGTCAGCTAGAAATCTAATCCTCAGCATGTAGTAGCTCTGTCTACTACTGAAGCAGAGTATATAGCCTTAACTAAGACAGTAAAAGAGACATTATGGTTAAAAAGAATGTTTCTGAACTTGGATTAGGGGAAGGAATTTCACAGATTATGTGTGATTCTCAAAGTGCTATTCATTTATCAAAGAATGGTGCATTCCATGAAAAAACAAAACACATTGATGTCAGACTACACTTTATAAGAGACATTATTGCTAGTGATAAAGTGAAGGTGGAGAAAATATCCATTGTGTGCAATCCAGTAAATATTTTGACTATGGTTGTACCTTTCAACAAATTCAGGGATGCCCTGAAATTGTTAAAAGTTCAACAATAAAAGTTTAAAACCATTTCTTCTTTTATTTTTAAGTTTCTTTTTGTTGTTTCTTTTTAATTTTTTCCTTAGAAATACTAACGTGAATTCTTGTTTCTGTAGGTCCTGACATGTTTTTTTATTATTGTGTATGCATGTTATTTGTCTTTCCTCTGTCTTTGTCCCCAACTCCAGCTATGGACTTGTAGTCCCTGTTACTTTGCTTGCACTATGTTTCCTTGTGCTCCCAAGTGGAGTTTTGTTGAGTATATAGAGCCCAAAGAAAGAATGTGAATGGCCCAAATACCATACAATGCGTTTTGCCTTCTATTTCATTAATATATAAGGTTTGCACTGAAGGGAAATTGGTGTGTTTTTCATTTTCTGACTTTTCGCTTTCTTTATTCTCTCTCTCAAAGCTTTTGTGCCTTTTTTCTCTCTTCGTCTTCCTCTCTCATTCCCGATGTGGCCTAGCTTTGCTATGGTTTAATGTCATCAATTAATACCTTGAGCTTTGTCTGTTGAATAGTGTGAACAATGGTAGCGTAGGTTTTTGTTCTTGTTTGTCTTGTACTATAGGTGGAGGTTCTCTCATATATGTCTGGTTCTTTCTTGAAGTCCTTGAGGTGTATTCTTGCAAGGAACTAGAGGAGAGGAACTCAGTGAAGGTTTAAGTGTTTACTGGCCAAACACTAGTGTAAAGGGTTATTTCTGGTTCCCTATAAATCTTCATTTTCTTTCTATAATCTTGTGGCCTTATTTGTGTTCATTGTTCTGAGATGTTGGTCATATAACTTTGAGTGGTATACTCTTGTAACTCTTTTATTGTTTAGTATAAATGAAAGGGATTAGAGTTCCCTTGCTCCCTTGGATGTAGGTAACCAAATTTTTCCTTAATTATTGAACCAAGTAAATACTCGTGTGTTTTTTTCTTTTATGCTTTCACTAATTTTATTTTAGGATTGTGCGCGTAATCTCTGTCACACACGCATAGGCTGATTTTGGCCTTCAAACAGTAGCAGTAAATTTGCACCAATCACCATAAGTCCTCCCCGAAAATTATGTTCAATAAATGTTTTCCACAAGACTCTGACTTACTTACATTCCCCTGCAGCTAAACAAAACCTCATGCACAGGATCTTTCTAACGTACCACCTCCAAACATGCATCTGGGCTTGAAATCCATTGCACAAATGGCCAATTAAAATCCTTGATGTTGGCCTTAAACCACGACCACACTCTAGAATTCTGCTTTTTGCAAACTTTCCATCTCTGAATATACAATGGTTGCGGGCATTCCATACACCCAGACTATAGCAGCCCACATAATATTCCAGACCTCTGAATACAATTGTTTGTGTTAATTTGAAAATTGACATAATTTGTTCCAATTTTATGCTTATTTTTTAATCTATATATTTCATAAATTTAAAAATTAAAGTAGTTTAATATATTATGAACTGGTACTTTTTATAGGTGAAATGACTTTTTTTTCTTAAAAAATAGTTTCTCTCTTAAACACTGTTGCTAAATTTGTCTTGAGATCTAGCTATCAAAATTAAAGAAATCTAAAACGTCGGTGAGTCAACGAGAAAAAAATAAATATATATATTGCAGTCATCGTAGAATACTTGAGCTCTTAATAAAATCTGCCACTGTCTTGGCCTGGCTGTCACAAACGAATATTGGGGCATTATTCGAACAGTAATGTGAGTTTAAATTTTATCGTATTCGAAGTCTTTGTTATTTTGGAGATCGTGCACTACCAAAAATAATATTTTTAACATAGATTATTTTAAACATTTAACGTCAATTTTAAATCGATATTAAAATAATTATAATTAAAAATAAGTCATTTTCAGCATTAGTTATAAAAATTAATATTAAAATTCACTATACAATATTAATTCTTTTCAAAATCGATGACATAGTAGTAACAAATAGTCAAAATAAGTATAAAAGATATTCTTCTATCATTACTTATAATATCAATTTTGTTATATAACATCAATTTTCCCTTAATCAATATTATAAGTTCTATATCGATTATGATAAAATTGTAATACATCATACAATATCAATTTTCTCTAAAATTAATATTATTTTTTATTTTTTAATATTTTATTTATTTATTAAATAAACTAAAACCTGCAAGTTAAAAATAGAATTGATTCAAACCAAAATCAAATCAATCCAAAAAATATATATTATATTCAAATTATTATTAAATAAATACAATAATGTTAATACATAAATATTATATATATATATATATATATATATATATATATATATATATATAAATTCTCAATAATTGATTATTTAAAAAAAAACATGTGCATTCCTTCTTACTTTCACAATTACTATATATTTATTTATTTGTTTTCTTCCTACCAAATTGAAGTAGCGTTAATGTGACAATGAGCGTGGAGAGGCAAAGAAATTGTACAGTGGGCAAGTCAACGAGAAAAAGTATATATATTAGTCTCCATAAAATCAACCAACAAATACTCCATACATGGTTAATAAAGCTTACCTTTTAATAAACTCCTTGGCATTTGGCTTGGCCTCGCTGTCACTTCACAAACGAAGAGTTTGTCGTCATTTAAACGAACATTGTCGACAATTCCATATCTCACGTTCTTCTATATTGAGATAAATTTAGGATTAAAGAAACAGTGCCTTACAACTCATCAGTAAAATTATTGAAAAAGAATTTTGACTTCGCGTCAACCGTGACTTAGACATGCACCTAATAATGCTGCCAGCCACTGTACTACCACAAACCACCATCCTCGGATTATGGTAGATGCGCATTAATTATTTTATTTATTTTTTTAACCCGTATTATTATAATTATTGTATAAAATAATTATTTTAAAATAATTATTATTTTAATTTTTAATATAATATTAATTTTTTATTTATATTTTTTATAATATTAATTATGAATAAAAATTAAATGAATTAATGATAATAAAAGATTAATTTTATAAAATTATTATTTTTTATATTTATTTTTTTATTTGAATAAAATAATCAAGGATGATAATTATTTTAATACAGATGGAGCAATAAAATAATAGACGTATCATTATATCCTAAATTTATATACAGGTATTGAGGGTTCATAATCATATCTGTTGCCATATTATTACCTTACAACCTTCATCTTTCTTGGTTTAGTCCATTTGATTAAGGTGTTAATCATTCAGCGCATATCATGGATCATAAACATTTGAAAATTCCTATCGACGATGATGCAAGCTGGAAAGAGAGATGCAACAAGAGGATGGAGGAACTGAAGAACACACAATTCTCAAGTCAAGATGCAGCTTCACAACGGGGACTGCTGCATAAGGAACTTGTTGGAGAGAAAATTGTTCTAATTCCTGAGTTGTATAAAGCTGTTGAGGAAGGAAATGTGGATAAGTTTCTTGATGTGTTGGAGAAAGAATGTAAGCAAAGGAAGATATTGAATTTGTCTGATATCTTTGAACAAGTCACTGAGACAGGAGATTCATTGCTTCATGTGGCAGCAGATAAGGGGAAAGAAAAGATTGTAGAGTTGATTTCTTGTCACTTTCCTGAGCTTCTTATTAGGAGAAATGTAAGAGGTGGCACTCCACTTCATGTTGCTGTGAGGTCCAAGAACTCTACTATGGTCAACCTCATTCTCTCCCAATATGCATCACTGAAGTCAACACATGATGTGATGAAAGATAAAGAGATAACAAGAGAGAAAAATGAACTTGGGGATACTCCTTTGCATGAGGCTGTCAAAAATGGAGATCGTAGTGTGGTTGAAGTCATTTTACATGGAGATAAGGATATGGTCCATGAATTGAACAAGTCTAGGTGTTCACCACTGTTTTTGGCAGCTGCGAGTGACAATGTGGAAATTGTCAATCTTCTATTGGAAATTCCATTCTCTGCAGATCAGAAGCTTCCACTGTGCTTTGGAAACTCTCCACTCCATGCAGCTATACTGAAACGGAATCCTGGTATTCCTTCTAATTCACACCAAATTACTAGCTTGATTTTTTTTCCCTCGCATTAATCACTATATATATATTTATGGTATTTTAGTTTAACTAAGAGTTTATAACTTATAGAACTGGATTTATGGTATTATTTTCTGATTTCGGAGACAAGTTTTATTTGGTCATATTTTCTAGAATCTTCATTTGTCTTCTTTCTTCAAGAAAAAAAATGTTAATTGATGAGTAGATCTGGTGTCGGCTATGGTTGGACTTGGTGATTTTAATCCAACACCGTGAAGAAAGAGAAGTTTAATGAAGATTGTTAGATGTACATCTAAAGGCTCTCATTATTTTAATTATTTTTTTAACTTGACTGTTTTTTTAACATTGGATACATCCAATGGTTATGCTTTCTACTGGGGGAGAGGATGAAGATTGAAGAGATACTAACGGGAGAGAATCGAAAAGAGAAAGGTTATTGCTATATCCATTCTCCATTTTGCTAAACACTCTCCATTCTTTTTTTCTAAATTAAATTACTTGAACCTTTCTTCTTCAAACATTCTTCTCTCCTGCATGCTCTCTTTTTCAGCCCAACATTGCACTTCCTTTTTTTTCATAGTAACAACACATTTGGTTCTCTTTCACCACACTTCCTTCTCTCTTTCACTCCCTTCATCCCTTTGATTTCTTGTTTTGGCCTCCCTTCGTTCCTCCTTGCTTAGTCTCTTGCTTTAGCATTAGGATTTCTTCATCCTCTAAACTTTGAGTTGTTGAAGCAGTGCGCCTCTTAAAGTCGTCTAATATTTTACTTTAATTTTTTTTAGATGTTTTTCTTAATAATTCAGAAATTATTTTTCATAACACTATTTTATTTTTTAACATTCTGAAAAATACTTTCCAAAACAAAAAATAGTATTTCAAAAAGTACTTGTTGCGTGTTAAAAAGGTGGAAGTGTACTTAGTGAAAATGGTGTATGGATAAAGCAAAAGCCCAACAGAAATATAGACTGATTTCATTGTGAGTTTTTTTTGGGGGGCTTGTTTCACATAATTAAGTTATGCTTAAACGCATTGAAGTCCACACGTTAAGTTAACCCACAAACTTTACTTTGAATATAATTTGTTACTTTTAGTTAATTTTACTAACCTTTTAATTTTTACTATTTTTTTCCATATTTTTAGTTTTAAATTTGTTTACTATATGGCCCAACTTTGTAACTTGCATGGAAAGAGCTAGCACATGGGTAAATAATTTCATGAACCCATTTGTTTTATAGGGCCTTTGACACATGTAATGGGAAATTGTAATTGATTAGATGTAAATAGGTTGGGTCGACTTATATATTTATGTTATATTCGGTAAATCATTTTAGTCAGTTTTTAGATTTTATTAGTAGTTTTTATTATTTTTTAAAATATATATTTCTTAGTTTCTATATTTTATTTTAAAAAAAAATATTAATTAAATTTTCTTTTTAACCTTTTTAAATAAAATATGATTTTATTATTTATTTATTTTCTCTATTAGTGCACTAACATAATAACATAATTCTATTCATTCCTCTACACATTTTTTATATTGCACTATTTATTTGAATCATTGTACTACTTATAATATTTAATTTATTATTTCAATATTATATTTTACAAAATTCACAATAATAAATGTAAGATTTATTATTTTTTGAATAATTTTATATTATAATTTATTTTAACTATTATGCTAACTAACATAATAAAAGTATAATGTCTATTTTTTTACTTTAGTATAATGTCTAGTATACATCTTTTTTAGTTTATTTTAAACTTAATTAAAAATATTTTAAGATATAATATAAGATTAATAGTAGAATACATAATATGAAAAAAAATATTTAATGATTGAAACTAAAACTGTAATGCTAATAACTTATCTATAAATAAAAAATTTAAAATTAATTAAAAAACCAAAATTATAACACCTATAAATATATTTATATCTGTAAAATAAAATTAAAATTCATATAAAAATATCATACAAATATGTTCATTCATGTCATGTTATATTTTTCAGTTACTTCAACGTACAGTTTTTTCAAACACTTATTATTTAATAAACTATCTATAAAAAAAATTAACTATAGGTTAACTTTTCAACTTTTAGTTAAATTTTCATGTTCAAACTAGTTTTTTTAACTAATTTTGTCAAACATAAATAACTCTAACCCTATTTATAAAGGCCATGAAGATTATAAAAAGGGAAATTGCACTCAATCTCCTTTGATATTTTCTTAAATAACATTCTCATCTCTTTTGGTTTTTAAACACTCACTCGATCACCATCCTTATGTATTTAATATAGTGACAATACCCATTTTTTTTTACTATTCATGAGAGGTGAACATTTTTTTAAAATAGTAAATTACACAAATCGTCCTTGAAGTTTCATGAGATTACAAAAATTCTTCAATTTTTTTAACATTTATTCCGTATAGACAAACACATTTTAACAATTAGTGGGGATTAGTGTAATGTATAAGGAGATGTCAGCGAACATTTTTCAAACAATTAAGGAGAGTTGGTGTAGATTTAGAAAAAGCAAGGAGTATTTTTTCAAACAATTAAGGAGAGTTGGTGTAGATTTAGAAAAAGCAAGGAGTATTTATGTAATTTGTGTAATTTTTCAAACAATTTGCGTAGGATTAGTGTAATGTATAAGGTGTTAGTGTAATTTGTGTAGGATTATACAAAATTGATTTAATATTTAATTTTTAAATGATTAAAAAATTTAAGAAAAAATATATTTAATATTGTTTAGCTTGCCCTTAGCAAAATCCTAATTAATTTTTTTTTTTACTTTATTTTGTTCGATTGTAGCATTAATAGAAACGATATTAGAGAAACGACCAGAGCTACTTTATTTAAGAGCTGAAGATGGAAGTACTTCTCTTCATTATGCAGCTTACATTGGCTATGTTGAAGGATTTCGTATTCTATTGAAAAATTCATTTAGCTTGGAAGGGAATAAGAAGGGACATCTTCCTATTCACCTTGCTTGCAAAAGGGGTCATCTTGAGGTGGTTAAAGAATTCCTTCAAAATAAATGGCCTATTAATCCTCTAGTTCTTAATAAAAAAGGCCAGAATATTCTTCACGTTGCTGCGAAGAATGGAAGAAATAATGTAGTCCAATATCTATTGAGAAATCCCAAGATCGATCAATTTACTATAAATCAGAAGGATAATGATGGAAACACACCACTGCATTTGGCTTCAATAAACTTATTTCCTAAAGTTATGTACTTTATTACGCGAGATAACAGAACAAATGTGAATCTCTCGAATAACAGCGGTTTAACAGCCCGAGATATCGTTTGTTTGGAACTGAAAAATCAAATGACGATTCGCAAGGTATGATCAATAAATAATACTATCTTTAGAAGTGATTAAGACTTTATATTGGCTTCATGCAGTAAAGCAATATGTTTCCATGAATGGAAAAAAAGGATAAAATAAAGTTATATAAAATTGCATGAAATAATATTAAATTCTATCATTTGAGATATGTATATCAATTGCTTTTTTGGTGTCCTCATAAATATATTAAAATAATAGAATTATAATTTCTTTTTGTTTCATTCCAATTTCACTTTATTCTGCTACATATTGTTTCATTTGATTTTAGTATTAGATATCCAATCACAACTTGAAATTCTACTTCTTAACAATGCATAACTTCTATGTTAACTTATGCTTATTCTTTCTTTTTTTTAACTTTTCCAATTTCTATGCAGTTTCTAGCAAATCGAGTATTAAAAGAAGCCGGTGTTCCCCTGAAGGTAAATAATATGTTGCGTTCTCAACACCAACAAGTGTCCAAAATAAATTCAAGCTTAAAAGATCTCATCAACACATTTTTAGTTGTGGCCACATTGATGGTCACTGTGACATTTGCAGCGGCTTTCACTGTGCCAGGAGGTGTATACAGTTCCGATGACCCAAACCCTAAAAATAGAGGGATGGCAGTTTTCGCTCATAAACGATTCTTTTGGATATTCACCACCTTCAACATGACAGCTATGTATAGCTCTGTACTTGCATGTGGACTTATGTTGATGGCATTGATTTTTGATCATAAATTGGCAACACGAGCAACTATCCTTGCAATGAGTTGTTTGATTCTTGCCTTTGTAACGGTACCGGTGGCATTTATGGCGGCTGTGCGTCTAGTTGTGGCCAACAACTCTGCTCTTGCCCTTCTTATAACTGTCATCGGAACCACATACACTTTCCTCATCGTGAGTCTACTTTTTGGATTTTTTCCGGTTGGACATCGCCATTTTCCATTTCGTCAAGTTGGTAGACTCGTTCTTCGGATTTTAATTGCATTAATAGATTATGATGATAAACCTGTGGATTCATCTTCTCAGAAAGTGAACAAGGACAAGAATGAATAATTGGACGCATTTATAGTGTTTATTATATTGCTTTTCCTACGACAATATATGAGAATGGAGGTGAATATTAAAATTTCATATATATTTGTTGTTGTTGAGTAATTTTACTTCATTATACTTGGTTATGTGCTATAATATTTAAAATTTGCAAGTTTATGATTCCATTTTAAGGACTTTAATTGGTCCTTGGTAAAATTATATTTGAGGAATCTATGTGCATGGTTTTCATATGAAAAACAATAATAAAAAAAACCTACGTACCCCATGATTCGGAGGCTTCACGCTATGCGCAGGTAAGGGGGAAGGATATTATACGCAACTTTATCCTTGCATATGTAAAGATGTTGTTTCCGAATTCGAACTCATGACTAACAAGTCACAATGACACAACTTTACCTTCGTTTCATAAGAAAAACAATAGAAAGGACAAAATAAGAATTGAAACCTTAGGAAATTTAATTGATGCGAATTAGTAGAATTTGAGTTTTTCACCTAAATCTTTGTAATTAGTGAATTTTAAGAAGTTTTGTTAATTTTTGCATAAAAAAAAGCAACAAATTGTTTTCATTTTGGAATCAAGGATTTCTAATCATGTTTTGAACTTTAATCATGTGATGGTAGAACAAATTGAAGCTCTATTGCACTCTCCTTCTTGACCAAGAATACCTTCTTGATCCACTCTAATTCTTCTCTAAATGTTTCTCTTGGTTACTTCTTGTTTAATGAAAAGTCTTTCTTTTTAAAGGGATTACAAAGATAGAAAATACTTTATTTGCAAAATCCCTTAATGATTTAATTTGATAAGAAAAAATATTTAGAGTTTGATTAAATCATTATTTTCAAGAAGGTTTTTATTCAAGGAATTTTGTAAACACTAATTATCCAAATTGATAGATTAAAAGATTTAAACTAATTTGGATTACAACAATTCCTTAATCTCATTCATATGACTCAAGTCTTTTCTTGGGAGACTAAAATCTTTCATAAGGAACTTGAGTCTTTCATACAATTAAAAACTCAAGTTTTTACGAACTTTCAATGCAAAAAATTGATTTTTCTAAACAGACAAAGTCTCTGACACTCAAGTTTGTCAATGGTATACTCAAGTCCTTCATGCATTTTAGCCCATAATTTTTAAATTTGAGTCTTTTACTTCAAAAATAATTATTTACCTACATAAAGGTAACAAGATAATTTTCTCCTTGTTTGCTTCTACTCTCCAAATATCATTTTGCATGTATTCAACTTCTAAGTTGTCTGGAGGGTAAGTTCCTTCAAAAGATACTTTGATGTTCAACGCATACTTTGACGCTAATCAATAAATGAGTATAATAAATAAAAGCAAACAATATTTTTATCTCAAGAATCTCACCTCTATTTATACATACATTAATGGATTTAGATCCATGGGCCCTTGTACGTGCTTATCATTTTAGGTAATCTAACCTTATATTTGTTGGGATGATTAATATACATATAACCTTTATTATATTATACTTAATAGTTTATTGTTGATATAAGTTAAATGTCTGAGGTATTTGATCATAAGGTATCTGATTATCCAGCCAACTGAATAGTCGAAGTGTTGTCATAGTGCTTCGACATAATAATGCAAGAATTTGATTCATGCAATGTTTAGAAGCCTACCCATATTGATGACTTATTTTTTTAAGTCAACATTTTTAGACTGTTTGTTAAAATTTGATGCGATGTGGCGAATGCAATAGATAAAAGATACATTCGGTCCAGTCCACCCAACTTGTTCTGATCGCAAAGCTGTTAGCAAACTGGTTCCTCTGTCTGATATAATACACAAATTTGGTTGAGACGTAACATATCTCCCTAAATAATACAAGAATCACATCCAAGCTTCTTTGCTTTCGCTCTCAACAATTGCAAAAGAAAGTGGAAAAATGTTTCTACTACCATATTGTCCAATGACAGTCAACAAAGTACCACGATATTTTCTAGTTAAAAATGTTTCATCTACTTGCACAATTGGCTTGCAATATTTAAAGTCTTCAATGCATGGCTTAAAAGCCCAAAATACACGATTAAGAAACGCCTTAGAATATATTGTCAAGGGTGAAATGGATCATGGTATTCGCATGAAAATTTGAAATACATGCAATGGTATATACGTCAAACTAAACTATATATATCGCATGAGGGGACAATATCTTATGAGGTTATAACTTTATTTTATAATTTTGATCAATTATTGTTATTATTATTCATTATATATTTCTAACTTCATAAATCTTAATTTATAGTACTATCTGGCCATCACCACCGTGAATCACATGTTGAATGTAACGACCCGCCTTGTCGCTACGATATCACTACTCTAAACGTGTAATTTTAATTTTTAATGAAAACTTCATTAATTTGATTATGAAAATGAGAGTAAATTTTTCGTGATACCACACTCACCAGACATTGAACAAATATGTAAATAAATAAATATACATATATATAAATTGAACCATTGTACGTCATTCGTGTATCAGAACATAATTCAGTTTTTACATGTATTTAAACCTGAAATTTACATGCCTAACCAAAAAGAATCAAGGAATCAACTAAGAAATAGTTGATAACAAAACACAACTCTCTCTCAAAATAAATTTCAATGTTATCACGTCGGCTTGGCGGCTCCAATAAAAGGATCTCTATCCAATATCACCTATCGCTACTCATCTGCTCCCACGAACAAAGATTCACAATCATCACAGGTATCAACCACACAGTACCAAATTGTAAGGGTGAGTTTATTATACAAGATCAACAAGCACCAGATAACAATGATTAGCAAGAAAACAATAATGATAACCACAATCATTCTCAGTAATCAGTTAGTTCAACACACACTCAACAAACTAGTCATAAACTTTTTCCACAATTGAAATCAATTATGCTCTGAATGATGCATACACTTAACTCAACTCTCAAATGCAATGTGGTACTATTCACTCCGGAAATAGCCTCTCACTTAGGAAAATGATTTAGTAGTTTGTTGAGGCCACCCTGTCGTGCACTGGCTGATCAGCCTGAGTCACAAGGGAATTCCAAATCCAGTAACATGCCCTAGTACTCGCATTTTTATCCTCATAAAAACCATAGGTACACACTGCATTGATTCTATTTCCATGCAATTATGAAGTATGAAACATGTGTCCATTAATGCACTGACCGTGGATAGAGACCAGAATTCTACACAATCATTTTCCCTCTCTAGGGATCCTTAAAATTTGTAAACTCGTCATCGTCCCTACCAGGAATATCAAACAAGTCACTGCACCCCCTATGTACATACACAACATGATGACATAGTCAGCATCAACATTATCTCTCATCAATGTCATCATCACATCAACATCATCTCATCTCAATGTTATGATCAACATCAATATCATCTCAATCTCAATGTTATCAACAACATCAACATCATTTCATTTCAATATTATCAACTACATCAACATTATCTCGTTTCAATATCATAAATCACATCAACATTATCTTAGTTCAACATCATCAACCACATCGACATTATCTCATTTCAACATCACAAGAAATCACATTTCACATCTATACATATAACATATGCTTGAGATTCACATTCCCCAGGTCTTCAGATAACACAAACCTCATTCACTCACAATCCATAATACCACGAGATTGATATTTTAGGACAATTCTAAATTAAAGATGAGGACTACAATATAGAAAACAAACTCTAATGCCCATTTAAAATTTAATAAATAATTAAATAAGAAAATATATTATAAAATTTTGGACAGAGTCTCCTCTGTAATTAAGATTTTTCCCAAAAATCCAATCATTATAATAACAACATCATTCACAGTTTTATCCATCAATAACAAATTCATCGCATCCCATTAGTTAAAAACACAGTTTTCTGGTAAATGAGCACACAACAAGGACAAACATACATCAATAATAAATATACCACATCCTATTAGTTAAAAACACATTTTTTCTTGAAAACAAATACACAATAGGAGCAAACATACATCCATAATAAATATATCGCATCTCATTAGTTAAAAACACAGTTTTTCTTGAAAACTAGCACACAATAGAGACAAACATGCATTCCTATAATTGAGTTCTCTGACCCTCAACTATGGTATCAAAAATTGTAACCAAACAATAAACTCTCCTTACCTATCTATATCCATCTGATAGCTCATTGTAACATCGTTTTGAGATCTCTCAAGTTCACGTGCTTTGGTCCAAATGCAAAGCTCTATATACCAAATTGAAGATAATTTAGTATAGATTTCTCCCCATATATGATTCGGTTCTTCCTATAATCTGTGCTAATCCACAAGTTATTAAATTCTCATCTTTTAATATGTTAAACTAGACTTTCTAAGCTTTCTAGCAAGGTATCACATGCCTCAACTGGAGTTCTAAAACTCTGTATATAGTATTTTTAAAAAAAAACTAAACTTTCAAATCTGCCAACAGGCTCAAAATGGAACACTCACATCCTTTCTTGTTTTCGCGACTGCAAGCAGTACACAATCTAGATTTGGCTAAATTTTTAATATGTTATAGTTCACATCTAAATATTTAATTCCATATATCATAAGCCTAATTTGAGTAAGAAATGAGAGAGATATAAAATTTTAAAAATGAGTGATAATAGCTATTTGGGTTTAGACAGTTTCGAATAGATTGTTTTCAAATAAATTTTAGGCACAATTCACTGCTCAGTTTGGTCCCGTATATTAGGAAAACATAGAGGACATCCTAAGCTTTAAAATAAGTGGTCAAACACCTCGTTTGGTTAAGTACAGAGGGAGATATAGAATTCAAAAACAGTCCAACATTTCAGCTCAAAACAATTCGAGTTTCAACACCAATATTTATCAAAATATTTGGCTAGAATGCTTCAAGAGCTTGAGAATTAAAGTTTCTATCTTCTAATTGAATATTTTGGATGAAGAAATGATAGGTAAAGTTGGTGAAGAGGCTACAATTTGAGTGAGAAGAAGAGAAAATGAAAGCAAAAGTAAAGAGAGAAAAAAGGAGTGTATGGTCATGAGTTTTGAGAGAAAAAAGCAATCAAAGGTGCAGAATTTTTAATCTAAGGTAGTATTTATATGATAGAATCTAGTTAGGATGTAAATAAATTAGTTAGGATGAAACCTAGTTAGTCTTTAGTTTGGTTCTAATGTAACTAAGTAATCATGACCTAGAGATATTTTAATCTTATGCATTAAATGCATGCTTACTAAGCAAAAAGCAAAGATTCCCTTCATTAAATAGCTAAGTGCACGTGGAAGGCTTCTTGAAGATGCTTAGTTTTGTTTATTTTCTTCACATAAGGCATTGGCTCTTGCACAACTTCACATTCACAACCATACTTCCATTCCATTGGTTTTTGCTGGGGAAAAATTCCACGTTGATAGCTTCCTTAAAAAGGCTTGTTCAAGAAGCTTGATTTTGGTTTCTTTTATTCACTTAATGCATTGGCTACCCCTTTTGCCTCTTATACACCACTTCCACGTACACACACACATGGTTGCACTTATGTTGAGTGTTTATACCACTTGTACTTCATGTGCTTTTCAATTAAGGTGATGGCTACTAAGGTGTCATTCATCTAAAGTCTTAAAGTCTTTATCCCATATTCCACATAGCTAGATTTCTTTATGTTACTAAAATTTTGTTTCTTATCTTAAGTTAAATAATTATGACTAAATCTATTCTAAACACTTCTAAACTTGCCACTTGGATCCATTAGTTTCCTATCCTATCATTCTTGTGATGTTTATATGTTACTAAGGTTAATATGGTAATTTTTCATTCCAGGGGTATTATTGTAATTTTTCTACATGGATGACATCATCTTGCTTACCTCACTTTCTTCTTCTTCAAGTTTCTCCAAAATATCTAAAGGTATTATTGTAATCCTTATTACAAGGGTATTATTGTAATATCTACTTCAAAGGTAGTATGGTAATTCTCACATCAAGGGAAAGGTTGATATGGTCATTCTCCTTCAAGCATTTTTGTAATTTCTCTTTTAATGTCTAATTAACATATTTAAATTTTTGGAATGCTATAGCGAACCCAATGTACCTCCAGTGCATGTTTCTAGATATATGCCCCCAACATCATCAATCACATGGTTTGTCTATTTATCAATCAATGAGTTTCTCTGGATACATGTCTCAACAATGTGAACAAAGTTCACAACCATTTGGGTTCTCATCATATATGTCTCAACACTCATTTCAAGTTCCTTCAACCTTAAATATTTTTGAAGGACTCTTACGAAGGTTCGATACTACTTTAAATACTCTGTCATCTGCATATAACCCACCACCATCGACCTCTTGTTATCGTCCATCATTACCTACTCAAATGCATGAGATGGGTCACGAGGATGAGCATGAAGATGATGATAACAACAATACCAACAATGATAACGATGATGATCACAATGGTGATCATGTTCCTTAACAACAACAAACAATTACATGCAATCATTCTAGAACAAGAGGAGGAAGAGGTCGTAGAACAAGAGGACAATAATCTTCAACAAATCAAGTGCAATAAGATGAGAGACCTCGACGCAACTCTAGAAGAACTCGTTGTGGAACATCATCCCACTTTTAATATTTTTGTTAAAGGACTATGTAATGCATTTTAATTTTTTCCATTTAAATATAAGTCTTTTGCATTATTCTGTTGATAATATTAAAATATTATTAAAATAAAATTAATTAATATTATTGTACCAAATTTTTAATTTACTTGATAATAATTAAAAAATAATGAACAAAATCTTAAATAATAAAATATTATTTGATATATTAAAACTGAATATTAAAAACGAAACAATTTAAAATTTTCATTTAAATTTAAGTCTTTTTAAATAAAAATCTTAAAAGTAATACAAAAAATATATAATATATTAAGTAAAATAATATAGTCAAAATTAAATATACAAATATCTTAATAGTATTAAATAAAACCATATAAAAATCAAAAAATATATATTAAATAACATAATATTAAAAAATATAAAAAATATTAAATAAAAACATATACAAAATATTACATCAAACTAAAAAATTAAAAATATATTTATTTGTAAATATTTAAATTTAAAAAGTACAATTTTTAAAAAAATATATAAAAAGATAATTAATAAATTAAAAAATAAAAACCTTAAAATAAATAACGACTTCCAAAAAAGGCATACGACATCGTATAATAAAAAAAAAGGTGAATTACAACTTCAAAGTCATAAAGAGTTAAAAAAAATGAAGTCATAAAAAATATTACGACTTCTAAATTATATATTTTAGAAAAATTATACTTAAATAGTGGAATCTTTTACAATTTCTATTTAAAAAAAATTAAAAAATGGAAGTCATAAATAATATTATGATTTCAAACTCATAAGTCATAATAATAATTGTTACTACTTATTCCTCAAAATTTAAAAACTATCCTAAATGTTAAAAACAAAAAAAAATCCCTTTAAGAGTAATTTGGCCCCCCAAATGGGAAAGGAATACAATTTCTGAATCTTTTAAGGGCCATAAAGCCTGGCAAACACAGTATATAGAATCCGGCCAATCTTCTACGCCCTACCATGTGGTTAGGACAACCGGTAAAGTCAGATACCACACGCTAACAGATGTAGTAGGACTAAGAAAAAGGAAAACCAAACACTACTTTGCATTCACCACATTTTTTTCTCCTTTCCTTTCCTCTCCAATTTTGCTTTTCTCAAAGCCAGGGTTTTTGTTCAGGTACTCATTTCTAGGGAGGCCCCATCATACATGTTACTCCAATTTTATTATATTCAATCTTTTGTGTATCTCCCTAACGTGTCCAATTATTTTTAATATATAGTATGGTGTGATTGAGAAAGATTTATGCTGTGTGCTTAGTGCTGAATAAAATCCAGTCAATTCATGGAAGTAGAACTGTATGTATGGCCTCTTTAACGACCACTTAATCATATATACTTTATTGAAAGTAACCAGAGTTACTTTGTAGTTGCATTTAAGTAATACGACACTCTTTTGAGTGGATATCGTGATTCATGGGCATTTATTTGTTGCTTTATTGTTGTATTAAAATATTATTGTGTTAAGAAATTATCTTGCACCCACTTTGTCTGGAACCACAAGTACAAGTCAGAAACCGTGACTTTGTTCGTTGTGAAAGACAGTTTAAAGTTGCAAAATTTCAATTGAATAATGATTTATATATGCATGTCTTACAATTCAAAATAAGTCTAATTCTATAAAACTATTTTAATTGAATTTAACTTAACTTTACAAAATTAATTTATAACATGAAAATTAATTTTTACTTACATATTTTATTTAGACATGTATGCCAAAAAATATATTTCATATTTGATGAGAAATCTTTAATATACTTTCTCACATCAAATATTTTGAGTGTTAAATTTGTTAGACTGAATATGTCTGCAAGTAGTTTGATAAATAAAATTCTCATAGATTCAACATCAATTGTTAACATAAGTTTTAATACCATCTTATAATATCAAATTTTAAAGTAAAAATTATCTTTTATTTATATACTTTATTTTAATCATATCACTTATTAATATATATATATATATATATATATATATATATATATATAGGATGTCCAACAATTTTGCAGATATTCTGTAAATCAAAGATCTTGTTGAATATACTGCATAGCATTTAGTTGAAGAGAAATTTACCAGTTTCTTTCCCCCTTTTTGAACTATAATGTTCCATATCTTTGTTTGATTTGATGGTTCTTACACGTGGTTTGCATATCACATCATTCTCCGATAATCATGAAATATAAACTTATATTGTTAATTAATTTCTAGACAGAAAAATCTGCCAATGTGGTTTAAGACTTCAGTGGCATGGCAGCATGGGTAAGGAAAAGGGAGGAAAATGCAGAACTGTATACTATAATAGTATAACACCTTTAATTTCTGTCTACTGCAATAGTTTAATCAACACTGAAATAGACTAGTTGAATATTACACTAACGGTAATAATTAGATATTAATGAGATTAGAATAAGAACCACTATTCAACTCTGGGAACAGAATTGGTCTCAGAAAGGTTCTTTGGCTGCAAGTGACTTGTGCCACGTGTAATTTTCAAACTTACAGACAAATGGAAAAAGATTCTTATTCACAAATCGCAAAACCCTTTTTGAAATTTTGTAGTAGTAGTAATAGGTACTTCATATTTTTCACCTTCCCCAATATCATTAGTTTGCTACCTTGGTAGTCAGCACTATCTTCCAGAATCCTGACCTTGGATCTATCACATTGTGTGGAAGCAAACAATCCGCGGATTTCCTGGCAGGTTGGAGATCGATCTTTGATGAATAATTGATCATGCAAGCAAATTTTAAGCAAGATATATAAGGAAAAGAAGCATAATAATTTTGAAAATAGTGCTAATTAAGTACAAATTCTTTATTTCCATTGCCTAACCTTTACGAACCAAGACTTTGAAATAAGTAACTTGCTTTCATAGTGCTCCCTTCACATGTCAAATTATTCTGATTTGTATGATTAAGACCCTTAATTTTATTTTTAAATCATGAAAATATTGATGCAAAATATTTATTAATTATGTTACTAATTTTTATTAAAGAATCTGATGAATTATCTTTAATAGAATCTTTACTTTTAATAGAATCTTTACTTTTAATTTTAATCATGTTTTTTTTTTATATTTTGCCATCTATAAGATTTGTATCAGAATCTTACTTAAGGAATTTTTTGAATTCAATTTCACTCCAACTAAAGGAAATGTTGGTTTATGATGCTTAATCAATCCAGTGTAATAAGGTTAACCTACACATTCGCAGAAGATGTGCACGGCGTGATTTTGTTTGTTTATACATGAATATGGTCCACTGTTTTGTATGACAAATGCAAAGACAATGGCAATAGATGCACCGTAGGGCCATGAAGCCAATCAATCTCAGAAACTGTCCGCAATTTCCTCGACTAGTGAATATACAGACATTGCATCCACTGATACTTCATTGCTTTACAAAATACCATGGAAAGCTTTCCTAGCTATAGTTTTGTCACAATATTATGATGAGAACAAATTAACGAAAAGAAGTAGCTGATCACAAAAAGAAGCGAAGAAAAGTTAAAAAATCCAGTTTTGTCAAAAAAACAAAAAAAGAGTCAAGAATCCAGTGGGGACCAAGTGATCATTGTATTAAGAGCTCTATTAAGCATTAAAATTTTCTTTTGACAAATTAACCAAGTAAGAAAATAAATAAAGAGCAAATATTAACAGTGTCCTCACATAATTTTCAATAAAAATTTTCATCTTTTAATTTTTTTAATCAGTGTCCGACACTTGTTAGAAGGACCCATAACTAAAATATCAATTCTCATATTATAAATTTAAGTTTTTGGGCTTCAAAACTATTTTATCATTTTTCATTCTCATTAATTTTTTCACACATGTTATGAGTTATGACTTATGACTTATGAGTTTCTTTGAGATATGCTTGTATGACGATTTTTGACGGGAAAGGAAAAGCAAGATAAATTTTTCGCTTTTAATAAATACTATAATTTCTTCAATCAATATTAATAAATAACATATTTAAAAATCATTTTCTACAGAATTTAAAAATCATTTTCTACAGAATTTAAAAATCATTATTAAAAATAATATTCATTAATTAAACTATTTTTTAAAATAAAAAAAATTCCAACATTTATATCTTTATATTTTACGTTTTTTTTTATTGCCAGCTAGTAGAATAGTTTTCCTTTTAAATATTTTATAATTTATTTTTTATTTCCGTCCAAAAAAAGTTATTTACGTTTTTATATTTTACATACATGTAAAAGCTCATTGAATGATGAAGATACTTACAAGCTCGTCTGTAACTCAAAACGCATGTATTGAACTTTATTTTTCATATTTATTTCTTTCGTTCTGTGTTTCATTTTTTCTTTATAGACTTAATTAACTGCCTCTGTTGAATCTAATTAAACAACAGTACATCTGACCTAAGAATGAGCCCCACGCCCCCACCCATGATACCATTTATATATCTATTCCATATATTTTTTGACAAAGTCTAATAAATACATTAACTGATTAGATATTACAATGTTAGTACATGCTGAGAAACGTAGCCATCATGTAATAAATCTGTGTCTTCATTATTAATTGAGAATATCTTTAAAAATATTCTCATTTTCATTGAGTCACGTAATTTCTCTTAAATTAAGTAGTTCTTAATTTTTTTTTTGTTTATAATTTTCATTTTTTTCAAATGTTACCTCTTAAATTTAAGTTCATGCAGACGATGCGCATTTAATTTTCAGTTATATTGAGAACTCAGAAATTGCAAACCTATGACTAACTTAAGAGTTTAACTTTTATTCATATTTTGGTGTGAAAAAAATTTGTTCATATTTAAAATAATCATTAAGAAAAAACAACAACATTTGTCATATATAGTAGTACGTATGTGATAATCTATAAGGCTTCTTGTTTACACTAAAGATACTCCCCAACAATTGTCATGTATGTTTAGACTGCCACTTGGAATCCTTCATCTTACACCACTATAGTACACTCATTGTTATACTAAACCCAGGTTTATAACATACTTTTAATTTAAGCTTAAGCTTAAAAATTTTAATCTAAACATATATTATGATAGACTGTTGACAATTTATAATTAGATAATAATATTTTTTTATTCATAGAAATTGAAAACAAAAATAAAGGATTTACATCACTCACCCATTCTACTCAAACAATTGAGTTAGATATTTTCATATAATTAGACAATAATATAAAAATATTTTACAATTTGAATGCATTCTACTAAAAATTATATTTCAAATTTTACAGCTAACTTTTCTATTTATAATTTTAATATAAAAAAACGTTTTCAAACAGATTTGTCAACAAAATCCCTTTTCAAATTAAGTACATAGATATTTCTTTCTTTCTTTCTTTCTTTTTTTGGGTAAGAATTTGGGTCCTTATATCCACCGAATTCATAACTTGTTTTCAAAAAAAAAGTTTTGCACTCACGTTAAGAATTCGTTTTATCGTTTTTCCCATAACTGAATTCTTAACAGTTTTTTTTTTATTTCTTTTTATTTAAAATTTTTAAAAATATTTTAATTAGATAAATTATTTTTTCCCTTTCATTTTACTAATTTTTTTTGTCTTATACATTTTAAAACATTCATTTTGGTTTCTTAATAGTGAAATTTGACTTAGTAAAGTTATTAAAATTTTAAAGTGTAAAAAACTAATTTTTACAATTTACGGACACAATTTTTAAGATTTTTTAAATCGATTCATGTCATGATAGTTGTACCATTGTATTCATCAACATGAAAATGATGTATTATTTGTACAAAATAACCTTATTTTTATAAGCAAAAGAATGTACAAAATGAGTATCAAGAAACTATTAAAATGCAAAACATAAATTTTTACGTTTTGAAACACGTTTGTCAAGTCTTTTTTTATTATGATTCAATATGTGAAACTTATATCATTAAATTTATCTACATAAAGACCATTAGACTTAACTGATTCTTAACCAAAAAACTTCCAAAACATTAAAATAATCATGCAAAGTCACCCTCAAACAATATTAAAATTAAAATTTTAATAACTTCGCTAATTAAAATTTCAAAATTAAAAAATCAAAATTGATGTTTTAAAATGTATAAGACCAAAAAAATAGTAAGAAAAAAGAGAGAAGAAAAATAATTTATCTAATTAAAAATATATTTTAATGATTTTTAAATAAAAAAATAAAAAAAACCAAAAAACAAAAAAAAATTGTTAAGAGTTCGGTTTAGAAAATCAAATTTTTAACGTGAATGCGCAATATTTTATCGAAAACAAGTTGTGAATTCGGTGGATAAGGACCTGAGTTCACACTGCACCAAAAAAAAAAAGATATCTATGTATTTAATTTGAAATGGGGATATTTAGGAGCTTAATTTGGAGAATTGGGGTACAAAGATAAAAAGGTCCTCTATTGCTAACTATATGGCATGGCTGGAGAATCTCCCATTCAAAACATACCATCAAAACACACTACTAAAAAAATTGGTTTTAACTTTGTTAAATTAATATCAATTTTCTCAAAAACCGATATTAACAAAAATATGATGGCAAATTTGTAATTAAATCAGAAAACTGATGTTAATGAAAATGTGATGGCAAATTCGTAATTAAATGGACTTGGTTAACATCAGTTTTCCAGGTTTTTAAGAAAATCGATGTTAACCAGGTCCTGTTAACATTGGTTTTCTAGATTTTTAAGAAAATCGATGTTAACAGAAGACAGTTAACATCGATTTTGCAATAAAATCGATGTTGTTGTTATTATAAAACCTATCCCCAAATTAAGCCTTTCACTCTCGCGCCTATCTCTCCTCTGAATCTCTCACCCTTCACTGCTCCTAGCTTCTCTCGCACCTACCTTCACTGCTCCTTATCTCACACCTACTTTGTCCACAATCACTGTCACGGTGCTTCTAGTCACCTTTGTCGCTGTCATTGTCAGTGTCGGCGTTGTCTCACGACGGTTCGTTAGGGTCGTTCTGAGCTCGCAACTATCGGCGGCTCCCACAAGGTTAGCATTCCTCTGCTTCCATCTATTACTTGTTATGAAATGGAACTGAATCATATGAAATGGTCCTTGACTCATTGGCACCATCCCAACACCGGTTGTGATGATTTTGATATCTTTCCTTCAATTAATTTTGTACTGTACCTTATTTGATATCTTTCTCATGTTTGGGACTGATTTTGATTACAAACGCAACACTAATGGAAGCTCCTTAGGCAATCTGAGTCATACTAAGACTTAACAGATTGATTCGTGATAATTTGGGTAATTGATTTCTGAGTTTTTTTGGTTGTTGCGGCTTCACAACGAGTCTGAATGCAAAGTTGCTTGCCATTGCTCAAGGGTTGCAGATTGCGTGGGATAAGGGTGTTAGAAGCATCATTTGTGAATATGACTCCAAGCTTGTTGTGGACATGATTTCCCTTAGAGTGAGTTCCTATCATATTTATGCTCTTCTGATCAACAATATTAGGCATTTGTCTTTTATGTGGTGGAGTTTTCGAATTCAGCATGTTCTAAGAGAGGGTAACGCTTGTGCGAATCTTCTTGCTAGGAATGGATCTTCTTTTTTTGATAAGTTAGTTATTTTCTATCAATGTCCCTCTTTCATCAATATGGCTTGTTGTCAAATGTTTGTGTCACTCTTCATGTAAAGGAATAGTTTAACAAAAATTCAAACAATACTTAATTTATTACATTATGAAAGACTATTCCTTCTTCTAAACTTAACTCTCGTACCTCTAATATTAATAACAATAATAACAATAATCTTTTTTTGGTTTTTGGCATGTATGTTTTTTAAGCAATCTTCTTAAACATAGAATACTAACATTTCTCTAAACAAAAATTCTAAGCTTAACCCACCGTATTATTATGAAAGACTAATTCTTTCCCCTAAACTTAACTCTAGTATCTCCAATAAAATTAATATGACCACATTAGAATTGTGTGTGGATGGAAACTTGAATATGAAACTATAAAAAAATTGTCTACATATGAACAACTCTTCACAGCACAGTCCCAAATCCCAATTCCAAAGTCTCGACAATAAATATTCACAGCACATATCTTCATAGACAAATGTTTTTTCAATATGGCTATATGCACTAAGATAACCATTAGCTGTGTGAATGGGTCTTTTATTCTCTGAAATACCAGCCTAGGCATTTATCCATACACTATAGGAGTATAGCTAGGTTGGTGGTTGTTTGTATTTTGGTAGAAAGAACTTATGTTACTTTGTCGCTAACTCTTTTTACAACTGTTGAATCTTATCATGGGAATGCTAAATTGTTGAGTTGTTCTCTTTTGAAATTTGTGTTATATGAGAATGAGAGGATTATTAGTATACTAATGTTACTGGTTTGTTCATTTCTTTTATGATTTAGTTGAGATTTATTCTAAATTTTTGTAAATATACTAGTTACCTCATCTGTATGATTCAAATTCTAGCTAGTGAGATTCAAATTCCACTAGGGATATATGTTTGGGTGACAAACTCAAATGAAACCCAAGTACTGTAATATGATGAAAATAGCATTCATTTATTGAATGGCGCAGCCCTTGACGTTGAATGCTCCTATAATGATCTGATCTGGTCCTTATGATTATATAAATAAATAGGGTAATTTATTTGCAGTAATTTTGATTTGGTCCTTATGTTCTTTGCAGCTATACTAAAAGCTTCACCGTGACTGATATCAGGATTATTGTGTTTGATCCTTTGAATCTCTTCCCTGCGTAAGAACAAAGACATATTATTTTAAAATATTGACTACCTTGACTAAGATTCTGGTTCTAATTCTTGTATTTTGATTTGGCTCACTAGCTTCACAGGTTCTCATTATTTGGTTCTCAGCTTCACAGGTACGAGTGTCTTTCATAAAATTTTGATGGTTTTTTGAATTTCAAATGTTGTTATAACTTGTTTGTAGTCATTATTGTGGTTTTAACAAATTATGTTCATACTGAGTGAACCATAGTTTCTCGTTTGAGATTCATTACAGTGATTCTTCCGGACAGTTTGGATTAATCATTGTATTGATTCTTAAATTGTCCGTTTTGACAGTTTGGGAAGACTCATTTTTTTATAGTATATTCATATGTATAGGTTGAGTTGTTTTTCTTAAATTTGATGAATTGTCTGTACAATGCATTTCACTTTGTTCTCTGGACGCATACTTGACTGTGGTGGAACTCATGTCACCGCTTTCATGTCGTGTACTTGGAGATCAAAGTGAAATGCTGCTGAAATTTCGTCAAATTTAAGTAAAGAAACTCAACGTATACATATGAATATACTATAAAAAAATGTCTTCCTAAATGGGATAGGGCCACACCTTGAATGAAAAAGTGAGGTTTTCATGCATGGAATAACTTTGTGAGTATCACAGAGTTATTAATTAGATGGATCGAAGTTGGATGAATGCAAGTCATATGAGCACTGAGTATGAGAAAGGACTTGAACATTTCTTGGTATTCGCCTCCGAAAGAAGTCGATCGGATGAAGATGAAATTTTTTTTTGTCCTTGTATAAATTGTTTGAATGGGAGACGACAAACACTAGATGACATACGAGAACATCTTCTGTGTGATGGGATTAAGAAGAATTATACCACATGGATATGGCATGGTGAATTGACAGACATGCAGAGGGGGTTGCAATCTGCACCGATTGATGTAGACATTGGAGATCGATTAGAGGATATGATTCGCGATCTGGGACACGAGTCTTTTCAGCAAGCACATGCCCTTATGTATGATACATTGGAAAGTGATTTGAAGAAGTTGTTGTATCCGGGTTGCAAAGAGTCATTGACACTGTTGTCAATGGTGTTAAATCCGGTTAATGTGAAGGCCAGATATGGTGGAGTGACAAAAGTTTCAGTTCACTACTTCAGGTAGTTCAAGAGATGCTTCTAGATGAAAACACATTGCCAAGAAGTTACTATTAGGCGAAGAAGATACTTTGTCCGATGGTATGGAGTATCATAAAATTTATGTCTGTCCTAATGATTACATATTGTACAGAAATGAATTTGAAGAAATGCATAAATGCCCCAGGTGTGGGGTATCACGGTACAAAGTGAAGGACGATGACGACTGTAGCAGTGATGAAAGCACAAAGAAAGGTCCCCCCGCGAAGGTGTTGTGGTATCTTCCTATCATTCCAAGGTTTAAGCGTCTGTTTGCTAACGAAGATGACGCAAAAGACCTTACATGGCATGCAGATGGGAGAAACTGTGATGGATTGCTCCGCCATCCAGTAGATTCATCCCAATGGAAGAAGATTGACCGTTTGTATCCGGAATTCAGCGAAGATCCAAGAAATCTTAGGCTTGCACTTGTCAGTGATGGTATGAATCCCTACGGCAGTTTAACTACTCAGCACAGTTTGTGACCTGTTTTGCTAGTCATTTACAACTTGCCTCCTTGGTTGTGCATGAAGAGAAAATACATGATGTTGTCTATGATGATATTGGGCCCAAGACAGCCAGGAAATGACATTGATGTCGATGATAATGTCGATTGTCTGTGAGAAATACGACATCAGTAAGGAAAAGTGGCACCAATTCTGTGAGACATGTAGAGCCGCTTCATGGGAGGTTAGCTGAGTTTCATTATTTTACAATTTCACAATTACGAAGTCAAACAAGCGCATTTTTTTAGCCCTATCTGTGTAATTCTTACAGGATGTTAGAAAGAAGGTCCAGGGCATTTAGAAGCTGAACACTGCCCCTCACGTGTTGTCTCGCGGGCGTTACTACTTGTTAGAAAAGAGATTGATGGAGGAAAAATAAAAGAAACGATTGGAGGAAGCAGCCCAAGGTGACAGCATGGAGACTATCCGTTCGACGATCCTACTTCTGATGTCACCCCCGCCTCTCCCTCCCAGTGGAATATCCCATTCTCTATCCAATTCCGGAAGAATGGATCATGAAAGATCCTTCATCCTCCGTCCCCTGTTCGACGACACGTGAAGTGGAAGCTGGCTCGCACCAAAAAGAGTATCGTTTGCCAGGTGAAAGGAGGACCACTAAACCCTAGATCTTTTAAATTACAGTCACTAAGACACTCACTCAAAAGCTTGCTTATCCCCACATTCATATGACCACCTCCTTGCTTCTCATGCTGGAATATAACGATGTTAAAATCTTTTATCATCATATTAGATTGCATAGATTCATTAGGATGAAAGGAACTGTTAATCCCAAAAGCAGGTTGACTTTGCACTCCTGGGTCTGGTTGGTGGTTGGAAGAGGAAGCCATGGTATCAAGCTTGGGAAGAGGAGGATCTGGAGCAGTCAGGGTTTAATGGCCACGTTGGATTCCTTTTCCATGGGGGAGGGAGATTTAGGAATATCTTTTTGAAAAGCGGAATTTTTGGAGCCTTTCCCCTTGTTTGGACCATAATTATCTTTTTGGTGGGTCTTTTTCCTATCTTCTTGATGGAGTTTATTAGTATTGGACTCACTTTGGCTTGGTTTGTTTTGTTTGGCGCTATTGGGCTTATGTTTTGCAGTCTTCTTGGCAAGCATTCAAAGCCCAAAGGAACTATCCTTAGCATTAGCCAGGTCTTGTTGATCCTTCTTGTAAATACTTATAAGCATTATAGTTGTTGCATCAGAATTAGGTTTAGGGTTTAAAGGATCTTCCCCTTGCACCGTCATCACTTAATCACCCTCCTAATTGGATGGCATCGCCATCAATTTAGGGGGAGTATTAGGGCATTGAGAAATCCGACGTCCATACTTCCACATCAGGTGCCCATATGTTCCTTTAGCTTTTGTAGTCTCATAGATAGGAACTTCAAGTTAACTTTCTTACCCATCAATTGGACAATTAAAGAAAGTTTCTGGTGACCACACTAATGTTCGTGTTGCTCAACAGATACATCAATGTTGGGGCAAGGGTTAAAGGGCTTGTTTGACTTTGTTTCCTAATCTTCCAAATAAGAGTAGGGACAAAATTCCTTTGTCACAACATTGATGATATCAGTTGGGATCATGACATAGTTTAACTCTGGGACCACTTGATTAGTTTCCAAACCGGCAACCATGTCCTTGTAGGAGGAAGAGTCTTTCATATTGGAGAAGGAATGGATGATATTAAAGTTAGGTTGATCGAAACTATTTATCATCTCGATTTTTTTTCATACACCTTTCTTTGGGATCCTTATCCTTCAAGGATGGTTTTGCTGATTTCTTTGGGCTGCATGGTGAAATATCAACAATCACACTAGAAGGGGAGGGAGGGTGAATAATGTGTTAATCAAAGATAACAACTTTTTTGAAAATAATGACTTTTATCACCAATTTAAAAGGATAGATACAAATAGTGTCATCCATTGAGTTAAAAAAATGAGTTTTGATGGAAAACAAAGTTTAATCGTCTAGTAAAAAGAAAACAGGATTTTCACAAGGTTTTTCAGGTAAACACTTGGTGAGCAAGTGTGTCAAGATAAGCTTAAAATAATACTAATTAAACTGCTTAAGAGAGAAGTAGAAACACTTGGTTTATACTAGTTCACTCAAACATAGTTAAGTCCAGTTATCCTTTACACAACTATAAATGATTCCACTAATCATAACTTTAATTACAAACAAGTATTTTATCCTAGTATACCTTTAGACTCCTTCTGAATCTAAGAACACTAAAATATTGTTTAATGTTAAGTCACTTTTGACTTTCACAAACAAAAGTTTGAATGAAATAATGATTCAATAGCACTCAAAGAGTGGATGAACAATTAAGGTCAAATACAAATAATTTTTCTTAGCAAAGAATGAAAAAAATTGAACGTTGAGTGTGTCGACCACTATTTTAGCAGAGTTTTGCTTCAGAGAACTTGTGCTCATTTTTTACTTGATAATTTTTCGACTTCATTTCTTGAGCAAGAAATGTCTTTTAATATGATTGTTGTCTGACGATTGGAGACAAAACCATGTGACACGCTTTGAATGGCAAAGATAGGAATAAAGGTACAAACAACTGTTTGTGCTCCACTTCAGTGATGAAACCGACCCTTGAGGAATATTTTGCAAATTTCTTTTATTCTCTTATATTTTGTCATTTCCTTAAATTCAAATATTAACAATTTAAAAAGAAGAAGCAAAGCTGAAATTTGAAAAACAAGAACACATACTTCCCTTTGTAGTTAACATTGTTCTCTAGTTTCTTGTTGGACATCAATTACGAGGATATAAAATAAGTGTATAAGTGATTTAAGTTTAGTGGACACAGGTAAAAACAACTCAGTGTGTAAATATTGATTTTCACAATAAGTGAACATGGTTGATTTAATAACGCGTTGGATATTGAATAGATCTTAAGAAAATTGTTTTTCACTTAAGAGTGGACACATACTTATGATATAAGATGCCGATGTTGATTTAATAGTAAGTAAACCTTTTTACGAAGTAAGTTCTATTCACTTAATAATAACTCATTAATTTATTAACAATTTATTCTTTTATAATCATCAAAATTCAAAATACGATAGATCGCCTAATGATTAGTGGACCATTTAAATCTAACAATTGGAACACTCATGACGGATAAGAGAGAGAAGAGAGCATACTAGGAAACTGAAAACTTTGAAACATAGTTTATAAAAGCACATATGCATATTTCTTTTCGATAAAATTAGTTTTTAGATTTTAATTTAAAAGAACAATTTGATGGACAAAATTTAATTCAACTAACGAAATACACAGATAAAATTACGGTGGTACTTCTTTTTCAATCATTTTGAGATTTAAATTGTGTTAGAAAAATTGTGAATTTTTTTAATGTGATTTTTTTTAATGAAAATGTAAAATTTTGTAGTTAAAATCATGATAAAATATATTTACATATATTATGAAAAATAAAGTTATTAAATTACGTAAAAAATATAATTTTGTAATTTTATATCTAAAGCATACACGGATTTTTCATAAAGTCCATATGTATCTTTTTCTAAAAACAATTTTACTCGAGTAGAACTGCGAGAACGTTATCAACAACAAAAACTCATTCTATATCTTTTACTAAAAACTAAAAACAATTTTACTCTTGACTATAACTGCTATCAACAACGAAACCTCTTTTTAAAGACTGATTTAAGTATTTAACTACATTTATTTAACACTCTAGAACCTGGCGCTTGCATTTTTACTCCTTTCCAAGTGAAATGACTAATACACCGCACCCTTCTCCCTTCTTTCCCGCGCACATGCGAAATTAACGCCTTAACTACCGGTCGGACCCACCCTAAGACCCTCAAATGGCACCCTTGCGTAAATAACCACAAAACTAACGGAGCACAAGGTAAAACCGTTTACGCGCTGTTGCACTATAAGAAACCCAAACCCCCCCTTAACGGTCTAACTAAACTAAACTCACACTCACTCACTCATTCTGCCGCCACCAGATTGTCGGCAACGCCCAAAACGTAACCGTTTTGCTCCAACCGCGGCGGTGCGCCGTTCATTTTTCTTCCACGCACAATGCAGCTCCACCGTGTCTCCGCCGGGTCGAAACTGAGCCTCACGTGCCTCAGCCTCGCCTTGAAACTCGTGCTGTTGTACGCCGCGGAGGCACAGCTTCAGCACCGCGGCCCCGACCTACATTGGTACCCCGGAATAGCCACCTGGTACGGCGATCCCGAAGGAGACGGCAGCACCGGTAACTTACTATCTCCCTTCACAATATCTCCTTTTGTTTTTCGAGAAATTGTTCGACGGGTCTTCGCATGACATATAATTGAGATTTTATTAATCACGTAAAGAGTGGTTAAAACCAATTTCTCCTTATTTTCACATTTCACTCATTAACACACACTTGACTAGTTTTTTCGTGTTCTTTTGTACTTTAAATTTGGAATTGAGTTTAATTGTCATATAGTTACTCGGTAGTTTTAGATTGTTATTTTATTATAAATTATTGTTATATAATTTTTAAAGTGATTATCATAAAAATTAAATAATTTTATTATTCATTATAAATTATAATTACATAATTATGTAAACTATTTTGTGTAAGGTAGTTTTATATTATTATTTTATTATAAATTATTATGGATATAATTTTTAAAATGATTATTATCAAAGTTAAATAATTTTATCATTCATTATAAATTATAATTAAATACCTATGTAAACTATTGTACATCATGAGTGGATAATTCTTTTTTTCCCTTTTTGACATTGTTCTATATAAGAATTGAAGTTTCACTTGAAAAATTCACGTAATACATATACACATGAAAGGTTCACATAGATAAAATTCCAATAAAACTATCAGGATCGGTCTAGTAGTTGAAATTTGGAATAAAATGTATGAAATCATAAGTTTGAAATGCATTCATTGTAAAAAAAAAAAAATGAATTAGAAAATTTGTTTGATGTGTTAAAAAGTGTAGATTTTGATTATGAGGTGTGAATGTTGTGTGTGTGTATGAAGGTGGGGCATGTGGGTATGGTACGATGGTGGATGTGAAGCCGTTCAGGGCGCGGGTGGGAGCTTTGGGGCCCTTGCTGTTCATGAAGGGGGAAGGGTGTGGTGCGTGCTACAAGGTGAAGTGTTTGGACAAGCGCATATGTTCGAGAAGAGCAGTGACAGTGATAATTACGGACGAGTGCCCCGGTTGCCCCTCTGACCAAACACACTTCGATCTCAGTGGTGCCGCGTTTGGCCGCATGGCTATTGCTGGCGAGAACGCTCCACTCAGAGACCGTGGTCAAATCCCCGTCATTTACCGCAGGTATGTAGTCCACTTCTCCATGTGTTTTTCATGATTACAGTGTTGCTACTATGGTTTGCTAGATAATTTTACTGTTTAAACATGTGGTTACAAGTTTATTTTTAGGTTTGTGTGTATAAAAAGATTTAAATATATTTTTAGATTTTTAAATTTGAATAATTATTATTTTTAGTCCTTTAAAAATAATATTTTTATATTAATCTCTTAAATTTTTAAAACTACTCTTAGCTTCTCTTTATTTATTTATTGTGTTTACGGTTTTATAATTTGTGATAGACTTTAAATTTTATAATAAATATTTTTATTTTAGTTTTTTAAAAGTATTTGACGTTTTTTACTTGTATGGATTCATGGTCTATTTTTTTTTACATATTTTTGTGGTTTTAAAAAATTAAAATAAAAATATGAATGTTGAATTGTAGCCATTTTTTATATATATTTTGATGATTTTAAATTGATGTAAATAATTTTAAAAAATTATGACAGTGAGAATAATCGCAAATTATGATATTATTAATGTAAAGAAAAAGAGACTAAAATTAACTTTTTGAAAATTTGAGAAATTAATCAAAATAATTTTTAAAGAATTAAAAAATATATAAACATATTTAAGTCTATAAAAAAATATTGATAAGGAGAGATTAATCTCTCAAAAAATTAGTCACTTGTTTACCATAGGGGATATCCTGACTGCTGTGTTAAAAAAAAACAGTTATTATTAAGTGTTGTTATCCTGACTTAAAAAGATTTCATTTAACATTAAATATAAAAAAAAAAAAGCATTGTTATTTTTACAGTGAGTTTTTTCATTTTTTTTTCAGTTTTTCATTTTTTTAATTTGTAACAGAGTGATTGATACTTGATAAGTTGCCTTTACATTCCTCTTTAGGAAAATAAGAATACCCAAGTGGGTGGTTAATTTTTATTTTTCATTAAGAAATAGTTGTTATGTTGCATTATCTATTTTTTTTCTCACATCTTGAGTGTCTATATGTTTTAGGAGAGAGGAAAAAATATTTTTTTTGGGTGATTAAGAAAGATAAAAAAAATAACTAAATATCATTTTGATATATTAAATTTTAAAAATTTTATATTGGTCTTTTACAATTTTCAAATTTTCATGTTGATCTTTTATATTTTTTAAAAAAATTTGAAAACTTTACTTTTGATTTTTTATATTTTTGAAAGTTTCATTTTGATCACTTCTTTTTATTACCCTTAACAAATCTTAATGTGTCGTTAACCTTAAATTTTAAATAATTATTTTAAAATAACATACGACTAAAAATCATCATCATCTTTTTAAATACATTCAACTACCTATTTTCTTAATCTCTTCATCTTCTAAAAACTCAATAATTACCGCAACATAAATAATACAATTATCATTCACTCACTCATATCTATGACTTTCACAACACTGTAACCATAATCAATAAACAAAAGATTTACAATCTCTGTCCACCAAACAATACCATTTGGTCATCCTATTGCCACTATGTGACCCAAGACCAATATAGATTAGAAACATTGGATCCCAGTGGTTATGAGAAGTTTTATATTTGACATTATAATGATGATTTTGGATCTTATTTTAATTTTTAGTTGTTACTATTTTAAATTAATTATTTAAAAATTTAAAATTAATATAACTAATGTTTGCTAATGAAAAATCATAAGAAAAGATTAAAATAAAACTTCCAAAAACATAAAAAACAAAATATAATTTTCAAAAACATAAATGATAAAATAAAATTTTTAAACTTAATTTACTAAAATAAAAAATATTAAAATATAATGGATTAAAACTAACATTTGTTAAAAAAAGAGTGAAGATAAGAGTGAAGTTTAGTATGTGAAAAATCATAAATTATAAATAAAAAAAGGTCTAAGATATCTGAAGTGATTTACAGCTATATCACAGATAGTAATATACTGTAAGTGTGAACATTGTTCTGCTGATTAAATTACTTTTTTTCGGGAGGGGGACCTTGTTATGTAGCATTGACTCTTTGACTAATAGTAGTACCATTTTTTCCCTTCTTTTATTTGGTGTGAAGATTTGGCTTTTTGACTGTTTTTCCAGCTTATAATATTATTATTAACCCAGCCCACCCTTTAAAGGAAAAAGGTTTCTTTCTGTTTGTGTTTCCCTGTTTATTTCTATATATCAGGATACCATGATCTGCATCTGTGTGTACCCTTGTTGTTGAGTCCCGAGTGATGTACCTTTTGTCTTGTGGATTAAAGGAAAGGCACATTTTAAATATTATAATTTTCTAATGAATGACATTTATCCTCTGTGATTGTATCTTTTGCAGAACACCGTGTAAATATCCAGGAAGAAAAATTGCCTTTCATGTTAACGAAGGCTCCACACCATTTTGGCTATCACTTCTGGTTGAGTTTGAGGACGCAGAGGGAGATATTGGCTCCATGCACATACGAGAAGTATGTTTCTTTCTTCTGATATTTATTTCCATTAGATTCCTTGTTGTTATTAAAATAAAATTATAAATATAAACTATTAAATCATTTTTGAATGATAAAAGTTTAAAAAAAAGGTACATACAACTTTTAGTTTTGATTATTTGTATATGATCTAGATGTACAATTTTTATCTTTTACAGCAACTTATAGTTTTCACTTGATATTCCTCAAGGATCCCATATTTATATTTATATGAATAAGTTACAATAACAAAGAGTAAAGAAATAGGAGAATAGAAAAAAAATTGCACGAGAGAAGAATCTTTAACTTTTGATCTCGCAGAGAATCAGATGCCGTTACAGCTAATGGTCTCCATTGTCTAATGTGGTAAATGTGAAATATAAAAAGTGGATAGATTCTTAATAGTATATTTTGATATCTAGAATGTACACTTGATTTATTTTACTAATAAAGTGCAACGGATGGTAATAAATTGCATCTCTGGGACCCTGCCTCTTGAAAAGTGTTGCAGATTTGACCGAAAGTAACTGCCCAAAGGTGAAATAAAGCATTATGGTCATTCACATTTTTTACTGATAATAAAAGGAACTAGCATGGTCAGTTATTATAGTCCATTGTCCCAAGTATGACAATTCCAAAATCTGGGGACGTGTCTCCTTAGAACACGTGCCTCAACACTATCATCATAGGCACTTTAGGATAGATAGATTATCTTTAAAGGTTGCAATTGGTAGACTATCTTCTCTCCTATTAAATATATTATCAGCGAGTTATTCCTGATATACATTATGGTGCCCATTGGCAACCTGCTATGGTAGTGTTTTTCTGTATTTTCTGATCTCAAAGCATGTGATATGGACCAATGTTAAACAGTAACATTCCTCATTCCTCCCTCACTGTATCAAAGGACTTAAAGTTTAGGAACATTTGGCAACTAAATTACCAAAAACAAACTAAACAACCAAGTGTACAAGGGATGATTTGATTTCTGTTTACAAACAAATTATTAAATAGTGCCTATGCTTTTAATTCCTAAATACGGTCTCTAGTAAATAGGTGGGGTTAACCCCAATTTGTATTATTTGCAAATTTTACGTAAATAAAAAAGCTTGTTACTTTATTTTATTCTTAAGTCTTAGCATTGTTCTGGTATTTTGCTATTGCCAGGCAGGGTCTACTGAGTGGCTACAAATGAATCACCTTTGGGGTGCAAATTGGTGCATTATTGGAGGACCTTTAGGGGGACCGTTTTCAGTGAAATTGAGCTCTTCCACTGGGAGAAGCCTCTCTGCAAGAGATGTTATTCCGACCAATTGGGTTCCAAAGGCCACTTACACCTCTCGCCTAAATTTCTACCCCTAGTCACAACCTTTGGTGCAATTGGTACAAGCACTAGGCAACCAAAGGCTTCTTCCCAAAGACGGTAACTAATAAGTACATTTTAACTAGTTAAAGTTGGTCATGTCCCATAACGCAAAAATAGGCTTCATGGCCTACTAACTTTCTCCTTTTTTCCCTCTCTTTGCTATGTATACATTAGTTTCTCTTCTTTTTTATTACCCCTTCCCTTTGTTTTGATAAGAAAAGTAGCCATTTGGAGTGCACAAGGGCATCCAATGGCCCTTCTTCTTTCATAATACTTTTTCTATATTGATTTTGTATACCTACTTTTCTGGTGTGTTGTAACTGCTGGTAGTAAATGTAATGTAGCCCTCTCCAAATTGGAGAGAGAGCTTGTAGTTTAGCATCCTTTAATTCCTCATGGGGTTGAATGTGTGTAGTGGTCCCTTTGTTTTTTTTAATGGATATTTTTTCTGGACCCATGAATGTTTTAACTTTCATAGTGATGATCTCGTGATAAAACCTACATTGTGGGTCCTCATGGCTAGTTTCCTTGAAAGCTCTTATTGCATCAATTAATTTCCATTTTGACCAAAAGAAAAGGTGATTCCCTTCGGAAGATCATTAAAGACATGTGTTTTGTTACCATGCTAGATTTACCTTGTCTATCAAAACGTACTTTATGAAACTTTTTACAGTTAAAAATGAGAACTAAAAATAATGTGGCTTTTAATTAATATATACACAATTTTCAATACTATATTTTTTCATGCCAGCTCAAAACAAGTTAGTTTTTCATGCACTAAACCCCAAGGAATGAAGCTGCAATGGGCAATTGAAATTAGTCGACCAACGTGTCCAGTTCTAAGTAATTTTAAGAGAATTTGGTGTTAAAATGAAATAAGAAATTTTAGTGATTTTAGACTAAATCAAGCTTGGTCTAAAATAGTTAGACATTTTTGCAGCTTATAAGTTATTTAAATTTAAAAGATAAAAATAAGAGGTTTAAATTTGAGTTGCTAACCTAAGTTATTTTCAAAAAAAAAAAAATTGGCTAGGGTTATTCTTGAATTTTAGGATTTGAAATAAAAGAAAGAAAAAGAAGAAATGAAAGTAAAACAGATACCTTCTTTCTAAATCCTCTATTTTTAATATTTTCTTCATTTTTCATTAAAACTATTTTAAAATGATTTTTTAAGAAATTCTATTTTGATCCTGCTTTTTTTAAAATAAAATAAAAACAGAGAATCTTAACAAGTAATATTACTTTATTCTCTTATTTTTCTATGTGTTGGATTATGACTAGAGATGGTTTGAAAAAGGGCAATTAAAAATCAAATCCGTACGTGGATATAAATGAATGGATTGACATGTTTAATTAAGTGGCTTAAATTTTTAATATATTGAGTTTGAATTAAAGATAAAATAAGATGACTAAAATGATTGTATATCCAAGGAATTAGAAACACAAGATTTTGTTTTCAAACCATTCGTTTATGGATTTAGTTGTTAGAAGCCCAAATACGAATAGGGAATTGCTACAGAGATCATCCACGCTGTTTTGCTTTTGACAAGAGTTGGTTTCTATTCTTTTGTGTTTGCAAATGCTAATGCAAACTTTGGATTGACTCCATACTAACAATTATATATGTCAGGTACTGTACTGTTTTCTAATTTTTTTTATCATATTTCAATTATTGATAAAAAGAATTTAATTGTGATTCTATCAGTTTATGTTGGCTTGGACTATGCATAAAGCTAGTGAACGAATTACAGATAGTTTTCTTGTTCTTGCAAATTATATTTAGTTGATTGTATGATGATTAGGATGTCACTCCATTCTGATCAGTGGAGGGGGGTAGTGGTGTTTGTTAGTAAAAGTCATTCGTCTTTCGACCTTTGCAGATTAGTAGGAGCCACTCCATGTTCAAGGAATGATTGGTGAAAGAAGCTACTCTCATTCATCATGTTGAAAACTCCTGCAGTATAATAATTTTAAAAAATAAATTAAAGTTGATAAATTTTATTCTATTTCTTAATCAAAGTAATACAAATTTCAAAAGTCCAGAACATAGAAGTGTTAACTATGTCCCTGACCTTAGCATCCAAGAAAAGAAAAATATCACATATAATATATTGGCCATGAGCGCGTTCATGGACTGGTCCTCACATTTTATAGACCTAGGACGGAGCATGTGAAGCCACCGAACGTGTAAAGCCACTTTTGTGGCATGTAAGTCAACAATGGGAGGATGACAAAAATTTACCTCTATGTAGCTAGGCATAGGAATTGGTTGGAGGGTAAAAAAATTTCTACAATGCATTTAATGACCAAGCTCCATCCGTTGGCTATAAACAGGACCTCCATTCCAGTAGATTTGCATCCAACTATAATTTGTAGTATCCCATTCTTAAGAGAGTTCTTCTAGTGACTATTGTATTCTTTTATATATAAAAAAAAGTGCGTAACTGTTGTCTCTTTATATTTCGAGAGAGGTTGTGATTTGTTTTTGACTTAGTGAAAATATTTTTTTAATCTTGTTTATGATTTTTCCGTTAAGGGTTTTTATGTTAAAATATTATGTATCAATTTCTATTTTCTTTTCATCTCTTATTTTTGGTGAGATATTATTTTACTACTTTGGTACCTAACAGTGGTATAGGTTGTTGATATTATTTTGGAAATAAGAGCATTCTTGAGGAGGACAATTGCCAATATGCAATTGAAGGCAGGCCTGTAGATACCACTGATGAAAGGTGGAAGGAGATGCACTTAGCAATGGAGACTCAATTTTGTCCATTGTTGTTGAGAAGAAGACCACAAAGGGAATTTGGGATACTCTCCACAAATTGTACGAGGTCAAGTTATTTCATACCAGAATATTCTTGAAGATGAAACTCTACACTCTTCGAATGAGTGGGTCCACTTTGGTGACAAATCACATCAACAACATGAATATTTTATTTGCCCAACCATCTATGTCAAATTTCAACATAAAAGAAAACGAGCGGGAAAATCTTATACTTTAGAGTCTACCAAAATTGTATGATCAACTCATCATCAACATAACAAACAATAATGTTTTCGATCGTCTAACCTTTAATGATGTTGTTGGAGCTATTCTTGAAGAAGAATCCAGGCAAAAGAATAAAGAGGATAGGCTGAAAAATTCAAAGCAAGCGGAGGCTTTAACGATGATGAGAGGTAAATCAATGGAACGTGGCTCTAGTAAGAATCAAAACTATGGTCGATCAAAGTCTCAAAGAAGGAAAAACCTCAAATGCTATAATTATGGCATGAAAGGGCACTTAAAGAAGAATTGTTGGCATAAGAAGAGTGGAAGAGAGAACTCTGGAGCATCAACCTCTCAAGGTTGAGTTTCTAGTACCTCAAATAATGCAGAGGTCTTGTATAGTGAAGCAATAATTAGTTCTAAAGGTGGAAGAAAACTCCATGATTGTTGAATATTGGATTCAGGTGCAACCTGGCATATGACTTCACAACGAGATTGGTTTTGCATTTATGAACCAATTGCAGAAGGATCCGTGTTCATGGAAAATTGTCATGCCTTGGAAATTGTTGGGGTTGATACTATCAAATAAAAAAAAAATGTATGATGGTACGGTACACACAATTCAAGGGGTACAACATGTGACAAGTTTGAAGAAGAATCTATTGCTTGTTGGGCAATTGGATGACCTTGGGTGCAAGATCCATACTGAAGGTGGGATCTTTAAGGTAGTGAAGGGAATTCTTGTAATGATGAAAGCTAAGAAGATCACAACTAATCTAAACATGTTTATGGGAGATACATCTCAAGAAGCAAATGCATTAGTTGCAACAACAAGTCAAGAAGAAGCAATGATGATGTGACATCGTAGATTGGGTCACGTGTTAAAGTGAGGCTTGAAAATTCTTGTAGAATGTAATCTTTTAATGGGCTCAAAATAGTTAATTTATCGTTTTGTGAGCATTGTGTGATAAGTAAGCATCATAGATTGAAGTTTGCCAAAGTTACTACCAGAAGCAAACACATATTGGACATGATCCATTATGATGTTTGTGAATCACCAGAAGTATCCCTAGGAGGAGTAAAGTATTTTATGTCATTCATTGATGATCACTTCAGGAGATCATGGGTTTACCCCATCAAGAAGATGCCGTATGTGTTTCTAGTATTAAAGGAATTCAAAGACAAGTAAAGCTTGAAACTGGTAAAAGAATCAAGTGCTTAAGGAAAGACAATGGAGGAGAATATGTAGATGATGATTTTTTGGCATTTTGCAAGCAAGAGAGTATATGAGACAATTCTCAGTTCCACATACACCTTAGCAGAATGGTGTGGCAGAGCGAATGGACGAAACTCTTATGGATAAAACAAGAGTCATGTTGAGAACATCGAGATTGTCCAAATCTTTCTGGATAGAAGCAGTTAAAACTGCTCATTTCATGATAAATCAATCACCATCAACAACAATTGGTTCAAAGACACCAATGGAGATATCGAAAGGGAAACCAGCTAATTATTCCTCCTTACATGTGTTTGGATATCCTATATATGTGATGTACAACTCCTAACAAAGAACAAAGTTGGATCCAAAATCCAATATATATATATATATATATATATATATATATATATATATATATATATATATAT
>CM023952.1:11563324-11577309 GCA_013407115.1 Glycine latifolia | reverse complement strand
TCTTGGGGTATACTGACAATGTTAAGGGGTATCTCTTGTGGGATCTAACTACCCACAAGGTTGTTGTTAGCAAGGATGTAATTTTTAGAAAAAGGAACTGCAAAGTGAGCAGAAAGATGACAACACTGCCAAAGTCACTACTATAGTGCAAATAGAGAAGAAGTAAGGAGAAGATAACTCTTCTAAAGTAGAACAGGAGCATGAAGAACAAGAACCAAATAAGGCCAATGGTAGACAAGTATTTCAAAGATCAACAAGGCATAAATTTATGCCAACTCGATACTTAGATTGTGTCATGGTAATCCATGATGCGTATTGTCTCCTAAGTGAAGAAGGGAAACCATAAACTTTTCAAGAGGTTGTGAATAGTTCAAATGCTTTTTTGTGGATGACAATAATGCATGAAGAAATGGAATCCTTGTATAGGAACGAGACTTGGGAACTTGTTGAACTTCCAAAAGGTCGAAAAATCATAGGATGTAAATGGGTCTATAAGATCAAACACGATGACAACGATAAAGTGGAAAGATATCATGCAAGGTTGGTGATCAAGGGATATGCTTAATGAGAAGGTATCAACTTCAATGAGATATTTTCTCTAGTTGTCAGACTGGCAACGATTAGAGTTGTTCTAGCTACGTGTGTTGCATTTTATTTACATCTTGAGTAACTTGATGAAAAATATGTTTTTCTCTATGGAAAACCAAAAGATGAGATATATATGCTCCAACCAGAAGCCTTTAAAGAACAAGGAAACTTGGTTGATAAGTTGATTAAATCTTTGTATAGTCTGAAGTGGGCACCAAGATATTGGTACAAGAGATTTGATTCCTTCATTATTAGCCTTGGATACAATAGACTGAGTTCAAACCATTGCACGTACTATAATGGATTTGAGGATAATGATTTCATCATTTTGTTGTTGTTTGTGGATGACATGTTGGTAGAGGCCCTAATAAAAATCAAATCCAAGAGTTGAAGGCACAACTGGCTAGGAGTTTGATATAAAAGGCGTGGGACCTACAAACAAATTTTAGGGATGCAAATTCACCAAGACAGAAAAAATAGCAAGGTTTGACTTTCTCAAAAGAATTACTTACTGACAGTCTTGTGGCACTTCAACATGCAAGACTATAAGCCAATTTCTACTCCACTTTCTATCAATTATAAGTTATCCTCAAGTATGTGTCCTATCAATGAAGCATAGAGGATGGAAATGTCTCGAGCACTATATGCATCAATGATGGAAAGCTTGATGTATGCCATGATTTGTACTAGACAAGATACTACATAAGTAGTGGGAGCGGTTAGTAGGTTCATGGAAAATCTTGGTAGGGAGCATTGGAATGTTGTGAAGAGTATCCTTAGATACATCAAAGGAACCTTAGATGTTGCATTATGTTTTGAAGGATCAATTTTTTTTGTCAAGGGATATATCGATTCAAATTTTGCAAGTGATCTTGATAAGAGACAATCTATTAATGACTATGTGTTTACACTTGCAGGAAGGGCAGTGAGCTGGTTGTCCACATTACAGACTATTATGGCTTTGTCTTTTACAGTAGTTGAATACATGGCAATTACCTAAGCTTGCAAGGAAGCTATTTGGATTCAAAGGTTAATGAAGGAATTGGGGAACAACAACATAAGATTATTGTGTATTATGACAGCTAGAGTGCCTTGCACATTGCAAGGACTCTAACTTTTCATTCCATGACAAAGCATATAGGTGTTCAATATCACTTTGTCAAAGAAGTAGTAGAGGAAGGAAGTGTAGATATGCAGAAGATTCATACCAAACATAACCTAGCAAATGTCACGATTAAGCCAGTCAATGCAAACAAGTTTTCACGGTATCGATCCTCATTTGTCCTATAGAAAACATAAGCATCAAGGAAATGATAAGGTAGAGAGATATTTGAAAAGCACACAAAAGTAGCTTTAAGTATGAGATTGTGAAGCCACTGAATATGTAAAGCCACTTTTGTGGCATGTAAGTCAACAAAGGGTGGATGACAAAAAAATTACTTGTATGTAGCTAGGCACAAGAATTGATTCGAGGGTAGAAAAATTTCTACAATGCATTTAATGACCAAGCTCCATCCATTGGTTATAAATAGCACCTCCATTTTACCAGATTTGCATCCCACTATAATTTGTAGTATCTCATTCTTAGAGAGTTCTTTGAGTGAGTGTTGTAACGTCCCGAGTTATAAGTCACTAATCTAGACGTTTATGTGTGTAATTATGTTGCTTGATAAATCGATTTATTTTTTGATAAGTGTTGTTTGTTATTGTTCTGCCTTGGTGTACGTGTTTGATGATGGATGTGTTAAGTCAACTTTGATTGGCTGTGGTTGCTGCCCGTACATGCATGGTGGACATGTCCTATCAGCTGAGTACTTAAGAACAGAAGTATGCAGTGGAAGCGTATTCATCTCTCTCTTCTTTGCGCTTTCCTCTTGCTTTTCTCCGTCCTCTCTCTTGAACTCAAGCCTAGAAATCCCTATCTCTCAACCTTTTTGTGTTACCTTCAACCTACGAGAGTCACCGTCGCTACTACAAAATCCCAACAACTAGAAGAACCTCATGGCCGGAATGGAAGCTTAGGACAGACCATCGTCAAACTCGTGAACGAACCTCTGGTCAGGTAAGGGGAGCTTATCATGTTTAATAACAGTTTCAGGTAGCATGGTTGAGGACCAAAGAGTTCGACCAGGACGATGGTTGTATGTCCCATGTGTGTGTTGTTTTCCCAAAAGTTGTGTCTTTGAATAAACGGAATGGGTTATGCTTTACATTTGCTTATGAGTGTTTTGTGTTGGTATCTAATGATGTTTTGGTGTGGTTTTTGATGGTATTCTGGGAAAGGGGGAGTTGATGCTGTGAGAACTCCCCTTGCATGTGTGTGGAGTTGGCATTTTGATGCTGAAAGGCTCCCAAGACACTTCGCAGAAGTGTTCGTGAAGGTGCTGAGTACTGGGTAGGGTTGGCTGCATTATATATATATGTGCTTGTGATGTCGGTTGCCGAGATGGGTTTAGCCGAGTTGTATATATGTGCTTGTGATGTCGGCTGCCGAGATGGGTTTAGTCGAGTTATATATATATGTGCTTGTGATGTCGGCCGCTGAGATGGGTTGGCCAAGTTGTATATATATGTGCTTGTGATGTCGGCTGCCGAGATGGGTTGGCCGAGTTGTATATATGTGCTTGTGATGTCGGCTGCCGAGATGAGTTGGCCGAGTTGTATATATATGTGCTTGTGATGTCGTATGTGAATTATGTTGAGGTCAGCCTATGTGATTGCTTGAGATATTTTGTACCTTAATAGAGTCATGGTGAGAGGCTATGTATAGACACATGAGATGTCGGGGTCGAGTGGTGAACCTTGCAAGGGCCACGGTCAATGCATCAGTGAGCCCGTGTTGGGGCGGCCCTCATTTGGGGCAGTATGTATGTAACATGGGAGGGTATGGAGATCCTAGCCAGGACGGGATGTTCCTGTGCCGGGCCATACGTTGATGGTGTCCATGAGAGACATACTTGTTTTGTGGCCCTCATTTGGGGTAGTATGTATGTAACATGGGAGGGTATGGAGATCCTAGCCAGGGCGAGAAGTTCCTGTGTCGGGCCATAAGTTGATGGTGCCCATTAGAGACATACTTCATTTGCATGACGGAAATAGGATGATTGACTGTAATAGTACGAGAAGTACTGAGGGGCCACGTCTGTAGGGAGATCCTTATAACACCCGTTTGGCTGATCACCACGGAGGTGAATCCTGTGCACGACAGAGTGACCCTGAAGTCGACTACAGCTATCATTTGGACCATGGATTTAGCCTATTTTCGGGATGGTACCACATTGCATGTTGAGAGTTGAGGTAAGAGCATGCATCATGCTAGACATTTTTAAGTTGACTTGTGAAATGTTCTTGGATGTTTGTTTTTTATTGGTTGCGTGTTGATTTATCTGGACTTGTGGTGATGCTATTACGCTTGGGTTGTTTTTCCTTGACTAATAGTATCTCTTGTCTGTTATTTTATATGATGAACTCACCCTTACTTTGTTGTATCATGTGGTCTAGTACATGTGATGATCGCGAACCCGATTCATGTGAGCAGATGGACAACAATAGGTGATCCGGGGAAATGACAACTGTTTAGTTAGAGCCGCCGAGTTGTCGGGATGTCGATGTGATGGATCCCGAGCAAGGGTTATGTTTTGCTGACCACACCGCTAGTTTTGATATGTCACACACCTGTTTTGCTAGTCGCACCCCTGATATTTAATTCCTTACTTCTTTTGTAAAACACTTAAGCATTTTAAACAGGGACAATTGTACTTACAATTAAAACACATTTCACATATGCAGATATATGTATGCATTTGGAATGTTTCATACGTGCCTTGTTTATGTTTATAATCGTCATGTGATTGCGAAAAATTTACCACAGTTTTCATTGACCTATAAAAGGGGTGTTCTTTTATAATAAAAAAATTAATTACGCTAATGTTGTGGTTAAGAGTTAGAGATATAGTAGTAACGTGGCGGGTCGTTACAAGTGTTGTATTCTCCTATTATAAAAGAGTGTGTAATTGTTCTCCTTATATTTAGAGAGAGGTTGTAATTTCTCTTCCACTTAGTTAAAATATTTCTTTGGTCTTGCTTGTGATTTTTTTCTTATCTGTTGAAGGTTTTCCATGTTAAAATATTATGTGTCAATTTCTATTTTTCTCATTTCTTATTTTAACCGTGAGATATTATTTTGTTACTCAAATACCTAACAAACCAATAGATATGAACCATTTATATACAAGTATTGTAAAATCTTAAATATATTTTGAAAACTGAATTTAAAAACAAAAAACCAAAAATTTACAATGACCTTGAATAAGGTCTAAATTTATTTTTTTAGGCCCCTAATTTAAAAAAATAATACTATTTTAGCCCCTCCTGTATTTAAAAGCCATCACAAATTGTGCATTCAATAAGTAAAAATTAAAGGAACATTTTTCATAATTAGGAGACCAAAACTAATAGTGGCTAAAATTTGATAGACCAAAATATATTTAAGTCTATTGTAAAGTTTAAACATGTGTTCCATAGAAAAAATATACATGTAATTTTAATAAAAGGATGTATTTTATTATGGGTAAATAGAAAAAATCGTCCCTAAAAGTGTGAGGTGCTGACAAATTGATCCCAAAAAGATGAAAAATTCAAATTTAATATTTGAATGTACAAAAAAATGTGTCAAATTAATCCTATAGACAATTTAATGATAATTTGATCCCCAAACTTTGTAACTTAATGTCAAATAGTCATCAAAAATACTTATTGTCAAATTTATCATTGAACATTACAACTTAATGACATAACTAATTTGTTTCCTTTTTATATATTCAAAGACTAAATTTGTATTTTTCATCCTTTAGGAACTAATTTGTCACTGCGTCACACTTTCAGGGACGAATTTGATTATTCATCCTTTTATTATTTACAAAATATTTCCTCAACAAAGAAAAACATACAAATGCAAAATATTACATGTGAAAAGACTTTATTTTTTGAACAAATTAAAATTTTCTTAACTTTAATATTTTGATAAATTGAAACTAATAATTAAAAAGTTTTTGACAAAAACCAATAAAATTAAGTTATTACCAAAAGAATTGAAAACTTTTTTTCCTCGTCATATTTAAAGTATTTTTAGGCCTTCAATCAAGGACTCAATATCATCCCACCTCTAAACATGTAGTAGGGTCAACATTTCATTATTTAACCCTACCTTTATAAGTTAAGGATAGGACTAGGTTCAATCCATTTGATATATGTAATTATAATAACATAAAAAAGAAAGACACTACTAGAGAACCTAGCTTTTGTGATGCGTTTTTGAAGTCAGTTTCCCAAAAATAATAGTTGAAATGGGCATGGTGGCATTTTGGTAAATAAAAATTTTGTTTAATTAATTTCAAATCGATTGAAATAAGGACCGTCGTGATTAATTTATTTCAAATACGATTCTCAAGTTGAATCCGTAGTTGATTAAAAAGCCATTCAAATTTCCGCTTTTTCCACACACAACAAAAAGCCATACGTTTGTTACCTTCTTTCAAAATTTCAAATTTTGAAATTTGAAAATTGGTGTCACCTTTGTGCTTCCGCGCTTGGTCTCTCTCTTTCTCTTTCTTCCTCACCGCACCACCACTGCCTCTACCTCACTGCCCGTCTCTCTTCCTCTTCCCGTCTGCAATGGTAGGGGTCTTTCACTGCAATGGACGATTTCATGGACCTCAAGGAGTTTGCAGACGATTTCTGGTATGTGAGCAACCACAACTTCATCCTCTATCACCACACCTACGCCCATCACCCCCTCCCTCCTCTCCTCCCTTGACCCCAACGGCGTCGTCCACTTTGCGCGGAAGAGAAGTGAACGTGGAGAATCGTGGGTTCTTGGACTCGGAGAGCTGCAACTACGCACAGGACCTTAAGAGATTTGTCGTAGCGGATAATCAGAGCTTAAGAGATATGCTGGAGAATGGAGCTGGCTTTGACGAAGTTCCCGACGCGGTAGAGCGCGTGGATTAGAGTATTGTAGGAGTGAGTGTCGGGTCTGCAACAGAACTGCTTCATTCGGTGGAAGGTGAGAAGTGCTTGGTCGCCAGGACCTTGTTCGCTGAGGAGTTTGATGAGGCACGTGACGGTGGAGGTGGTCGCGTGAGGGGAGTGTTTGAGGAAGTACCAGAGGGGTTTGAGGGCGGTAGCGCAGGCGAGGAGGCAGGCAAGTTCGCGGCACGTCGGCTCGGAGTGGGGGAAGTTGAACCGGTATTCAACCCAATGGAAGAACTCGAGGGCTTTGAGTAGGCCCATGTGTTGGGCTTTGTAGGGGTCGAGGTGGGCCCTGAATGTCTGTTCTGTTTCTCTTTTCATGATTCTCTGTGTGCAGTTCTATTTCTAGGTGATATACATATCTGTGTGTGTGAACTTGTGGCTAAGAGTTTTAGTGTTTTGATGCTTGATAGGTCCAAGATTGTTATGAGCTGCCAGCTGAGTACGAAGGAGAGCATAAGCTTGAAAAGTTGGAGGAACTTGGGAATATGCTGACTGGTCTTGATGCTGGGGATTCAATTGTTATTGCCAAGTCATTTTCTCACATGCTCAGTTTGGCCAATTTGGCAGAAGAAGTTCAAATTCTCGTTAATTATTATTATATCCTCTTTAAAAAATGATCAATTGTTGTTTTGATGCAGGTGAACATGGAGTATGGTCTTGATCCCAACGTGGGAGAAGCAATAATGCAAGCAGCACAAGAAGTAGCCGAGGGAAAACTAAACGAACACTTTCCTCTTGTTGTATGGTGGCAAACTGGCAGTGGCACTCAAAGTAATATGAATGCTAACGAGGTTAGTTACTAGTTAATTAATTAGTCCTTCCTTATTCCTACTAATCATTTTTAAGGTTCTGCATACAAAAAATATTGTAGCTCACATTTAAGGATCCTTGATTAGTGTATGCCAAATGTTCATCTTCATTCTATATTATAGATAGTTCATAATTGTATTTAAGACTTGAGAATCCATTTTTTTTCCTGATGTTTTAAGGTTGTTGCTAACTGAGCAGCAGAGATTCTTTGCCATAAGCTTGGTGAGAAGTTTGTGCACCCAAATGACCATGTCAATAGATCACAGTCTTCTAATGATGCATTCCCAGCTGTAAGCCTCTTATAATGATTTATATATGTTCCCAAATTTATTGTTGAATTGGTTCGCTATCAATGGTGTACAATACCTGATAATACTGTCTTACCTCGTATAGCATATTGATTTCTTTTTAATCTATATTTGTTTACTTCTTTCCGGCTAATGCACATTGTGGCCGCAGTGAAAATATAATTATTCTATTTGGGGTGGCTTAGTTGACAAAGAAAATTTTAATATGTCTAATTGTTTGAGTGAGTGAGTACGTGACTTTTTCAATTAGCACAAGTTTCAGGTTCCAAAAGAATTAAGGTGGTTGTTCCTAATTATAAAGTCTAGTTCAAGCTGTATACTAGATGCACTACCGACCGTTCACCAAATTATTTGAATATGAAAGGATATCATTTGTGTCTATTGATGCATAATTTATTATAAATTATTTTTTAATGTAGATAATGTTTTTTAAATCATGTGTACGTATAGATACTTTTTTGCTACAATTAACAATATTACTTGTCAACACTTTTTAATGGGATTATCATTAATAAAATGATATTATAATTTAAAACCACTTAGGATGTAATATAACTGTCACATTATTATTTAGTTTAAATTTAGGATCTTGAGTTAAAAATAATTTGTAATTTCTACAAAGAAAATTATATTTTTAATGAAATGTACATATTTCTCATTTTGCACAACATATAGAATTAATTTTATAATAAAAATAGATTTGAAATTACTCATAAATTGATACTTGAAATGATCTTATATTTATTATTCCAAATTTCTATTTTCTAATATTACTGCTTACAACTTTTACCTAATTCCTTTTCTTTATTAATTATATTCTTTATTAATTTACACTTTTTATTGTATGCACTCAATTCCTTTCGTAATATGTATTGGAGGCTTCGAGTGGACATTTTTTTCTTCTTCTTCTTTGAGTCGGTTCTTTGAATGTGTCAAAGTACTTACAAAATTGAGTGCAGTGGTGATGGACTTGGGCATTTTCCGTCTGCACCTTTACATCATAGCTTAACACACTTGTTGCCATGGACATGGATACTGAAAATAACAATGTGGTTGATGTTCACATAGAAACAAGTTTTATGCATGTATTCCCCTGTATTCATATGATGAATATGTGGTTGGATAATTGTGATTTTTAAGAACACTGAAGAGGGTGAAGAATGATTTGCATTTTTTTATTTCCAATGGCATTGAACTGAATGTAGGTGTAGGGGGTTTGTCACATAACTGCAAAGATGCATTAGGTACTTCATTAGTTGATTCACGATGATCTGTATTGTGATCTGAGAATTAGACTAAAGGTGCTGCATTCGTTGATTCATGATGATCTGTATTGTGATCTGGGAATTAGACTAAAGAAAGAAGGAACAACTGCTTTCAGTTATTACCATTTTCATTTTCTTTGGTGTGCTTCATTTTTCTCTTTAGCATATCAGAGTCAAGGCATTGACCTCTTTGTTGATTTTATGTGCTTTATGAAGTTGATGGACAGGTGAAATGTGAAAAGTGGATTCGTGATGATGATAGGCATGCAGAATGTCGTGGCTCGGTTCTTTGTTGCCTTGGTAATAGTGAATGCATCTTCCCTACCCACCAATAATGATAAATATAATCTGCAACTACCTTATGTTAAAAATATTTACTATTTTTTCATTTCTCATTTCTCATATAATAGCATGGAAGGAAAGATTTAAATGTGGAGATAAAGAAATAAGCTGATTAAGTGTCCATCATGTACGAAGTAGTTATTTGTTAGGCAACTGCATGATAGGTTCCAAAATTCTTAGCACTATGATTTTTAGTAGCCGAGTATGTGAAATGGGCAATGCTTTGTGTGAAACAGATTCCTAAATTACTTCAAATTCTATTTTTGTCACTATTTAATGAGATAAATTTTGTTTATTCATATTTCCATTCTAAAATGATGATCATTTTAAGTTATTTTACTCATATTTGCTTATTTTGTCTACTGTACTTGTAGAAACTGAATTTAAGTTTATGATTCATGTTACTGTTCAGATACTATGAAGGTCTCCAAAAGTGTGTTGGATTATATTTAGAAGATGGTCAGTACTCTCCTGATGATCAAAGGCGATTTTTTTTTTTTTAAAAAACGCTTAATCAAAGACAGTTCTTATTACAGAACCGTAGTAGAAAAGGCGATATTTTTATTTTTTTTTGAAAAACGGTTAATCAAAGACGGTTCCTATTACAGAACCATAGTAGAATAGGCGGTTTTTTTTTTATTTTTTTTTGTTGAAAAACGCTTAATCAAACACGGTTCCTATTACAGAATTGTAGTAGAATAGGCAATTTTTTTTTTTTTTTTGAAAAATGCTTAATCAAACATGGTTCCTATTACAGAACCATAGTGGATATAGGCGAATTTTTTTTTTCAAAAGTGCTTAATCAAAGACGGTTTCGATTATAGAACTGTAGTGGATATAGCACTATTCAAACACGGTTGCCTACATAACCGTAGTTGAGATGACGTGGTCTCTTGACTGTAGTTAAAATACATCTTTTCAATGACACCTATATCTACGACAGTTGTATGACCGTCATTGTAATGCGCCCAGAACCGTAGTAGATTGAGTCGCTTGTAGTAGTGAGATGATAAACACACGTAACGAAATTTTTGGTTTTATTATTAAAATCCATAAAATATAAATACCAAAAGAAACTAGCTACATTAACTTAGGAAAATAACAAACTTAGAACATTATTGGGGGAAAATGGCTACCTTACATTTAGGATCATCCCTTTTTTAGAAGGTTTCACACATTTTCTTCAATAAAGGTAGTCTTGATATAAAACTGTATATAAATGAACTCATTACAATAACAAAAATAACAAGGAATTAGCTAAACTTTATATGATAACAGCATTATGGTAAAAATTCAAGGAATGGCAAAAGGTGAAGATGGTGTAAATCTAGAGATAGGTACCAAGTACTTCAGAGGATAGAGCATCTACAATGGAGAGTACTTATATGAGTTTCTTAGAATTATTTATTCATTTTTTTGTGGTCCCTATATTGTCATGTCATTCATAAGAACTCTAATCAAATTTTGCTCCAATACAAAAAATTGCAAGAAACTCCAAAAAATCCCTTTGATTGGTGATGTTTGAAAAATAAGAAACTCTAGAAAGAGTTTCTTATATTAGAAATTCAAATTTTTTGTGAAGGAACTCTCATGCTACCTAGATACTCTCCAACGCATAATTTCTTCTAAAAAATAATTTCTTATCCTTAGAAACCTACTAAGCACCTCCAATTGGAGATGCACCAAGTGAAAACCGCAATGTAAGTATCTATCACAACAAGTATAATTATGTGAGCGACAAAAGTGGACTGAACCTGTGAGGCCAACCCGTTTTTAGCACTATTTTCTTTTTTAAGAATAACCTTAAAAATTGGTTGGATAAATGTATGTTATTATATTAACTACTAATATAATAACTATGAAATAATAACCAACCAATTTTTTTAGGTTTATTATTTAATAGTTATTATATTAGTAGTATTTTATAATTTTTTTCCTATAATGTATTTTTATTAGAAATATTTTAGAACACAGATAATGTTTGCATAAATGTATGTTTGAATTCTTTTTTTTATTATAAATATTTTAAATATGGGTCACTGTCGTGCCAACCAACTCCTTGTGTTTAGTTTTGGCATGGCAATTCACTAACTCGTCATATTTTGTAAGTCATTTAATTAATGGTGAAAATCTCTATTAATTATAGCTTCACCTTTGCTTTGGAAGGAAACTTTAGCAAAAGAATTAATATAGCTCAAGTGAAATACTTATAATAACAAAAATGTCAAACAAAACAGATAAGATTAAACTAACTTGCAAGGAGTTTTAAAAGTATAAAATTATAATTTTTATGTTGAACTAAAAATTTTATACTAGAATTTCATTAAAGTTAAGTCTATATTATTTATTTGCATATGATTTTTCTAAAATATGCAATTTGATTTTATGTTCGGCAAGATTTTGAGAGCTTATAAACTTTGATTAACTTATAAGCTACTTTGATCAAAAAGCTTATTTAATACACAAACTTATTTTAGTAGCTTAATTATTTTTTTTAAACTATCTCAAGCAGCTTATTTGATAAACTACTTCAATTAGTTTATTTTGTTATCAATTTATCCTTATTATTTAATTTGAAATCATGTTTTGCCCTTTTATGTTATTTAAGAACCATATTATGTTTTTTAAACTATTTGAAAAACTTCTCTTATCTAATTTATCATTCTTTCATGCATGTGATAATCAACTTGCTAATTTTCATTGTCATATCATTTCTTAAGATTATAAATTATTTGAATCATTTTAACTTTACAATTATTTGTTGAATTATTTATTTATTTTTTATTATATAACCTAATTTAAATGAAATTTTAAATATATATGATTAGATTTAAACAATGATTTGATTTGTATCATGTTTCATAGTCATGCAAGTGAAAAATGTATATAGCCAAATTATTCTTGTATAAATAAAAAAATGTTTTAAAAAATTATAAAGAAAAACACTTTATATTTTAAAATAATATTATTAATAAAATATTTAAATGTAAAAAAATAATTTTAAACAATATAATTTTAATGAAGTTTATTTCATTCATGACCTATAACTTATAAGCTTACAACTAGCTTATGAGTTAGTTTTACCATAATCTAAATAATAATATCAATTATTAATGGAAAACTCATGATTAATGTTACATGCATGCACATGTATAATAAATTATAAATTATGAATATATTGAGATATTAATCATTGTGCATGAAATATATGCTCTAATACTTATTTACATTTCTTTTCTTGGAAGTCACTCAACATCAACAACACTTTTAAATAAAAATTATTTATCAATAAAATTAATGAATACTTCATTAAATTATTTAAAATATAATATTATAGTGACCAAAAATTAAAAGGATATAAAGCATAAATCAACTACTAACCAAATCCTTAAAACACTGCATCTCCTAGAAAGAGAATGATTAATAAAGCATCCCTTTGGCAGTCAAGGTTCCACACTGAAGAGGAGTTGTAGAGCTTTCCAATTTGTGTGTCTGCCACCATCACAAAAAAGAGTTTTAGTATGAACTACATCCAAATTGTAGGCTCCAAACCCCCTCTTTTGGAGTCTCCATTCCATTCCCCGCCTAAAAAGAAGAGACAATAGAAAAGCATCAAAGCAAACAAAAGAAAGAGCAGGCAGGCTCCTTGGAATGAGCAACAAATTACCTTATTTCTCGGCTTATTTCATGTCCCCACAATTTTGAAATTAATCATCCATTGCTAAAATTTGTCAATGCTTATACCTAGGTTTGATTTTCGGCTGGGAAGCCTCGAGTTGTTTAAAGGTTATCTCCAGGTTTAATTTTCGGTTGGGAGGCCTCAAGTTTTTTATTGGTTTCAGTTGGGCTCAACTATAAACTAAGTTTTGCTTTACTTTTGTCTTCAAATCAATTTATATTTTTTTTTACAAAATCAGCCTACAAAATAAAATTTATTTAAATTTAAGTTTACCAATTTTAATCTAAACATATATGACTGTGTTTAGATAAAAGTATAAAATATAGCTTTAAAATTTTCAATATACATTTAAAGTTTTCAACACACAAAATAAAATAAAATAAATTGTTGTTTTTGAAAGGTAAAGTACTTTTAAACTTCTTGTCATTCAAACATCTAATTTTGTTTGCTTGGATGAAATTGGGATAATTAAAAAATGAATTTAATTATTATAGAATATCAATGTAAAGTTTTTATTATCAAGAAACTTTATTGGACAAAAGTAGTTAAACAAGACCTAATAGAGTGAGATATAGATTGGCGGACGGTATGTCTTAGGATGAAGTGGAGAAAAGTTATAAGTTTGGTGGAAGGGTAAACTCATTAGTAGTTATATGTTCCGGTCGTTCCCTTTTTTAGTTATTTTTCTCTTTATTTTTCTCTCCTCCTTGTTTCACCCCTATTTTATTTTACCTTCTTTTTTTTTCTCCTTTGTCTTATTTCCACTTTTTATTCTCTTCCCTCTTTTTTTTTCTTTGTCTTATTTTTGATCTATTATTGGGTTCATCTACTACCAACCCCAATTAACTTGGATTAAAATTACTGTTTAATGTTGATCAATGTCAAGTTTTATAGTACCAATCAATCGCGGGTAATTTAGCAAAATAATATAATTCAATTAATTATTTAGCAAAAGGGGGC
>CM023952.1:11487368-11513510 GCA_013407115.1 Glycine latifolia | reverse complement strand
TTACATAGGTAAATAATCGATTACATAAGCATTCTGCATAATCCTGTATAGTATAGAAGGTGACTTAATCGATTACCAATTAATCGTAATCGATTAAGTAGGCTAGAGGCAAAAGGGAAGCTCACTGGAATAATCGATTAAATGATGAAATAATCGATTATTTTGATCATGCTTATTTTCCAGAACTGCTACGAACACTTTAATCGATTAAATGGTCGAATTAATCGATTACATGAGTTAAATTAATCGATTACATTGACGAAATAATCGATTACAGTCTGTTAAATCTGTTTTTTTATAAATAGCATGCATTGACTCACAATCTCAGAATTAAGAATTCGAAAAGCTTTCATTACTAAAGTGTAGTAACATTCTCTGAGTGCTTTAATATGAAGAAAGAGTCTTTTTCAATTGGGTTGTTCTCAAAATAGAGAATCATGAAGCTAGAGTAAAAGAAGGAGTTTTCTTAGTGAACATTCATGCATTAATCTGTTGCAAGATCATTCAAGACTGCATGTTCATTCAACATCACAGGTTTTAAATTTCGTATAATTCCTTTTCTGCTGCAAAAGGATTAAGGTGATGTCCTTCTTGAATCTTTAGTTCTATTATTTGGGAGATTTTATTTGTTTTGTTTAGTTTGTGTTGAAACTATCCATGTAACAAGTTAGAATTCTTTAAAGCAAAACTAGATAGGGTTTCTAGTGGGTAGAACTGAGTGGTGTGCTCAGGTTCTAAAGTCTTTAGATAAATCTTAGTGTTAGATTTAGAATTTTGCCTAGGGTGGGTGAAAGAGACTTGGTTGATTGCTTGTAAAGAACTGAATCTTGTTAGTGGAACTCTAATCTGGTTTGGATTAGAAGACAACTGGATGTAGCCTCAAGTGGTTAGAGGTGAACCAGTATAAATTTGTGTGTAATTGTGTTTTGATTTACATTACATTCAATTGCTTGTGGTATTAGATTGTGAATCAATTCTGATTTTGTTTCTGCACAAGAGTTAAGTGATTGGAAAAGAGAATATTGCTTATTAAAAGTGTTTGGTTTAAAGATACGATCCATTGTTTATCTTCCGCTGAGTTTGAATTGAAAAGAAAAGTCAAAAAGTTTTATAAACCAATTCACCCCTCCCCTCTTGGTTTATTAGATTAGATATTCATTGTATTTTCAATCCCTATCCCTAGGCAATGTATAAATTGTTGTTCCATCTTTGTCAGAAATTAAAGTCCCAATATTTCTATTGTGAACCCTAACTCTCAAAACTTTATCAAAGTGATCAATTTCAATAAAGATATATAATCATTCAATGCAAGGTGAAACAAAATAATCTAGCATAAAAGAACCATAGCATTTAATCCAATAACCAAGGAATTCACATTAGGTTGTGCTCATAACTACAAAAATGAACTAGCCAAGCATATTCATGCTTGACTTCAATGACATTCAATACCAGTAGACTAAACTCAGACAAGAAAAGAAGAAGAAGAATCCGAACCTAAGCCCTCAATCTTGCTTTTCTTAACCTAGCTTCCTTGAATCTCCTTCAATGCAACTAACTTCTAACTCTATTGTGGAACCCCCTTTCAGTCTTCTAAGCTTCTATTTATAGCTAGGTCATAAAATCTATCTAAAATCTCTTCAACTCGTGCATTAAAAGGCTGATTACTGAAGTTACGTGCCGCTCACGCTATTGGTGTGAACCTAGCGCTACTAGCGTGGACTGCAATGAGTTTGGCGCGAATCTCACGCTGATCACGTGAGATTACAGTGAATTTTCTCTTCTTCTGATTCTTTGGCGCGACTAGCGCCGCATCTCACGCTGATTGTGTGAGATGACAGTAGATTTTGCCCTATTTTTCCATGTGTGGCGCGATTGGCGCGGATCTCATGCTGATCGCGTGAGATGTCAGTGAGAATTACCCTGTTTAATACCTTTGGCGCAGATAGCGCCAGACTCCAGAAAAATTTTGCTTCTTTCTCTTGCTTTATTTTCTTCTCTCTTTGGTTCCTAATATCAAAAATACACAAAATAAGTAATATAAACAAAAATAATGAATTTTCACCTATTCTAGCATTTATTGATATTTTATGATTGATTTATTGATTCATTTAGCTTAAAAACGACTATATGCTAGCAGCATATCAAATAATTCCCAGATTTAGATATTGTTGTCCTCAGTAATAAACCAAAATTTTAAATTTGGAAACAAGATTCAACAATTAAGCATGTCATCACATAAACAATTTCAGAATTACTAAACTGACTATGATTGAATTCCAAGTGAAATTTTCAATGATACTTTCAATTCCATTAATTATACAATCTAACTTGAATACCTCTCACTAAGATATATACTTCACTCATCACTCAAGTGTTTTGGGTAATGATATTCTCTCAATTCCTCCACAGCTATAATACTACCATAGGCTTGATTATATTCTCAAGTTCCTGAAAATAAGAAATATACATACATGCATAATGTGATCAAAAGGTCTTTGTAAGGTTGTAATTTGGCCTGGCTTAAGGGTATGAATATTCTGGTCAGTAGCTCAAATTGAGATTAAATTCAATTAGAATTATTCAAATTTACTTTACATTCTATTTCTTATTTCCTTCTCATGTCTACCTCTATATGTATTATTTCTTTTTCTTTTCCTTCCTCTGTTTCTTTTCTTTTCTTTTATATACACCTCTCTTTTATTTTTTTTTGTTTTCTTTTCTTGTTTCTTTTTTTTTTTCACTTTCTTGTAGACATCTACTTTTGTCATCTTCCAACATCTAGTAAACTTGATTCTAATTCTTTCTTCCTCCAATCTCAAACAAGGTAGTTAATGGATATGGCTATGAAATTCAGGTCATTGAATAAAACAGGCTTAGGCTCAAAGGATTAACAATGGACAATGTTAAGGTAGGTTACTTTGGCCTTGGCTAAAAGAATAAGAATGCCTTTATCATATCAATTTATGCAAGTATTGTAGAGAAACTAAGCAAGTTCTAGAGTATTATTCACAATGAGGTCACTTTAAAAAAATAAATTATGTATAAGCTCAATTCTCACAGCTCCTGGTATCAAGCTAGATTCTTTTGACTTCCTATTGAGCATCATATTCTTTTTCACAATGTGCTTCAATCATAACAGTATCATAATTCCAATCATGTCTTCTGCAAATCTATGCTATTCTCATTTCATACATGCTTCTAAACTTTAATCTAATGTACCACTGACTTAGCAATCTAAATCTAAAACATTGTACGCTCTAGAATTTATTGACCTAATTTCTAAACATAAAACGTTAAATTCACAAGTAACCTAACACCTAAATTTTCTGTTAGACTTCCTTTGTTTCTCTGAACATGATTCTTCAAATAACGCGTAGCGCCCCATAATTCCCAGATTTAGAACATTGCTGTCCCCAGCAATAGCTAAAAGAAATTTATGCGCTTAATAAAACATTTACATTTATGTGCTGTATTTGAAGAATCATCATCATAAACATGAACATCGATCTAACATAACATAGTTAACACAATTGATTTTAACTAAACCAAATAATTCATACCAAACCAACTTAACATAATTTATCAAAGCAGGAAATTGTTCAAGTTGCAAGAAAATAAAATGACTATAAAATTAAAAGACAAACGAAATTAAAAATAGAAATTGTCCTAGAATTTTTCAAACTTCACTCCATCGCCGTGGTGTCATCATCAGCAGCCTGAGGCATATCAGGATGCTCTGCTGCTGGCTGAGGTGAAACAACTGGTTCTGGAGGAGTAGCTACTGCGGTCTGTGGAGATGAATGATATTCTGTTGGTGGATGGTATGATGGTGGAAATGGTGGATATTGTGCCTGATAAGCTGCATAATCAATGGCAAAGTGGCGGCAGATGTCTTCAATCATCCTAGTCTGGTATGCTCCCTGAATAGTCAACCTGTCAAGCTGGGTCTGCATGTGAAGATAACTGGAGGAATCTTCATAAAGTAACTCATGGCGAGGAGCTCTCATGGTAGAAGAAGAAGTTGCCTGAGTGGATGAAGGAGGTTGGAGATCTGAATGAGTTCCTCCACCTCTGCACGTGGCGCTTGACGAGGACTTCTTGCTGCCATTTCTTCTGGGGATAACTTAGAAGCTCTGATTATTTGTTCTTGTTTGGAATTCTCCCCTGCATCCAAATATGTTTTGTGGGTCATCAAGGAAGCTATTTTGACATCTTTAGGCTCATTATCAGGTATTTCCAATCCAGCATGCATGCAGAGATGAGAGATGAGAGAGGAATGGCCTAACAGCGACCTACTGCTAGGGGTGGAAATAGGCCAGGCCAGGCCAGGCTTTGATAGGCCTGAGCTTGGCCCCTCATCATTATCATTAAGCCTAAGCCTGACTTGTTACCTGTTCAAAATAAGTTATTAAGGCCTGAGCCTGGCCTGCATAAAGGCTTGGCCTGGCCTGAAAGCCTGTATACAAAGCCTGATTAAATAAAAACAAATAATTAAAAATAAAAATAACATAATATATATATTTCTCTTATAAATTTTAAATTATCAAATATGATCTTATAAGTTATAAATATGTTTCTCTTCATCATTTTATGAGATTTTCAAGGTGATTTTTTTGAAGTGGTTGATCATCTACCTTCATCATAAGGAAAAATATTTTTTAAAAAATAAATATATTATTTTTAAGTTTTAATATATATATATATATATATATATATATATATATATATTAAATAGGCTAGCCTGATAGGCCTAATAGGCTTTTTTTAAAGTTTGAGCCTGACTTTTTTATTTAAATAGGCTTTTAAAAAAGCCTTAACCTGACCTTTATAATAAACAAGCCAGGCCAGGCCAGGCTTTAAATAGGCCAGGCCAAAGGCCCCTGAAAAGCAGCCTGGCCCATTTCCACCCCTACCTACTGCTACAATCTTGAATCATGTGGAGGATCCTATCAGACAGAATCCAAGAAATCTTAAGGCTGATGTCCCTCATCAAGATGTACAGTATAATAGCCCTCTCAACATTCACATCAGTTAAATTAGTCGAAGGAATAACTGTGTGATTGTTGAACTGATGCCAAAATTCAGCCTCGCCAGTCAAATCTTGCCTTCTTAATTTCTCAGGAACATGAGCCATGCCAGATTTAGTCTTCCATGAAGTGTATAATCCAGTGATGCCCTGTCTAATCTCGTCAGCCAATTGAGGCATGTCATCTCAATATACACTTTTGCCGGTACCAGCAATGGGTTTCATTCTGTTATATTTAGTGACAAATCCACATGAATATATTCTTCTATAAGTTGTCTCTAAGAAGCTTTCAATGAATTTATGGTCAAAAGGAACTGTGACTCCTCTCACCCAGCTTTCCCTCTTATCAATAACTCTTTCTCTGTCTACGTTAGCCAAGAATTCTTTCAAGATCGAACTGGAACTGGGTGCAGCAAAAGTAACCAACTTCTGCCATTGCCTTCTAGTAATTATCTCCAAAATAGGGGAATCTTTAGAAAAAGTTTCCCACATAATTCGTTTCTTTGGAATGATCTTTTTGGGAAGATACCATTTGTCAAAGCGTTCCTGGTTTTCAAGGGAAAAGAACCTGCCTTCATCAAAATTAGCTTTTCTGGGCCTCTTGCTTCCAGTTGCAGTATTTTTCTTCTTTCCCTTCTCAACTTGCTTGCCCTGAAACTCAGAATTTTCAAACCACATATATATATGAATATAAAATTAGCATTCAAAATAAACAATTCCCAAATTGCCTAATGTTATATTCTTAATAATTCTATCATGGTAGGATTATCAAATAATTCTGCATTCAGGCACAACAACAGTTTAGAATCATACTACTCTCAAACCTAAGGAATTAATAGAGAAATTAAACAATAAAAACCAATTTAAAATTTTAGCATTAAGGTCCAATATAAAAACACTCTCATAATTCCCAGATTTTAATCTCTTCATTATCTCCAAATTTAATTCTCCAACTATATTCAGTAATGTAGGCCCTAATTTATCAATTTCTCAGTACAGATTGAATTTAATTCATAAAACACAAGAAAAATACTAAACTAATTCCCAGATTTAGTTTAGTTATAAAAGTTTAAATTAAATTCGTAACATTTTAACCATTGAAAGATTGATAATTAGTTCCTATGTCCATATAAGCATGCATAAACAACACCTCCATCAATCAACTATTAAAATCAAAAACCCAATTTTGCAATTGGCGCTAATCACGCCAGACCCACGGGAACCGCGTGAGCTGCATAATCAAGAACACTAACAATTACCAGGTGGCGCTATCCGCGCCAAATCCTACGCGAATCGCGTGGCCTGCATTCCTTAAAACCTAAACAGCATTCAACACCCTAAAACTAGAATCCTATTCTTGAATCTTTTTAAAACTAAATACCCAAAATATTCCTTGCATAGCTGGTAACACAACATTAATGAATAGAAAATGAGAACTAACCTTATCACCAGCCATTGAAAGAGACAAAGTTGAACAGAACTTTATTATGCTTCCAAAAAAAATGATAGAATGCAAAGATCTTTGGCCAAAACAGTACTAGAAATATGAATGTGAATGATGAAGAGGCAGAAACAAGATGTATTTATAGAAAAATGTGACTTAAAGGAAGTTAATGGAAGTTGGAATAATAACTGACAAGGGAAGTTAAAGGTTGTAACGTTTGAAGATGGTGAGTGGAGGGTTGTGGCTGTTGGGAGGAGAAAAATGATGAGGTTTGAATTTTAGGGTTTCAATGTTTTTGAATTTTAAAAACTGTCATATAAGTGCCATGCTAATCGCGCCACATCTCACACTATCAGCGTGAGTTGGCAGTAAAAATTTTTCAAATTTAATTCAATGGCGCGATTCGGGCCAATGACCACGCGATCAGCGCGAGAACTTAAAATTGCTTTTTCAAATATTTTAACCAATAAACCAATTAAGCTTTAATTAAACTATGCTAATTTAAAGAACTAAAAACTTAACAATTAAAATAACATAAACTAAAATCAATTACTAAATAAAATACTAAAACAACAAAATTAAATAACCTATTTAATATAAAAGAAAAGTTTAATAAAAACCTAAAAATCTTGGATTGCCTTCCAAGTAGCGCTTGTTTAACGTCACTTAGCTTTGACGCAAAATTCTCATAATTCAGGTGAAATTAGTGGTATAGAAACAGTGTTCCTATCCACTTGTTCTGCGTGATATACTTTTAACCTGCATCCATTAACCTTAAAAGATCTGTCAAAATCTTGAGGAGCTATTTCAATTGTTCCATATGGAAAAATCTTTTTAACAATGAAAGGACCAGACCAACGGGATTTGAGTTTACCTGGAAATAATCTCAGTCGAGAATTATATAACAATACCTGCTGTCCAGTTCAAATTCCTTTGGATGGATCTTTCTATCATGCCATCTTTTCGTCTTATAAATTTTTGCATTTTCATAAGCTGCTAACCTGAACTCATCAAGCTCATTCAATTGTAATAGTCTTTTCTCACTAGCTTTAGATAATTCAAATTTAAGAAACTTAGTAGCCCACATGACTTTATGCTCTAATTCAACAGGAAGATGATAAGACTTACCATATACCAACTGAAATGGTGACATACCTATAGGCGTTTTGAAAGCTATTCTGCATGCCCAAAGTGCATCATGTAGCTTCAATGCCCAATCTTTTCTAGCATTCCCCACTATTTTCTCCAATATTCTCTTCAGCTCTTTGTTGGAAATTTCCACTTGTCTGAGGATGATATGGTGTGGCTATTCTATGTCGAACTCCATATTTACTAAGCAAATTCTCGAACTGTTTGTTACAAAAATGTGTGCCTCCATCACTGATGATAGCTCGAGGAACTCCAAACCTAGTAAATATATTCTTTCTCAAGAAAGAAATCACCACCTTTGCATCATTGGTAGGTAAAGCAACAGCTTCCACCCACTTAGACACATAGTCCACAGCCACTAAAATGTATTGGTTGGAATATGACTTAGGGAATGGTCCCATAAAGTCAATTCCTCAAACATCAAATAATTCTACCTCTTGGATGTTATTAAGTGGCATTTCGTCTTTACGAGATATATTTCCTGTCCTCTGACATTTGTCACACATCTCCAAAAATTCACGTGCATCTTTGAAGATTGTAGGCCAATAATAACCACTTTGTAATACTTTATGAGCTGTCCTATTACCTCCAAAGTGTCCTCCATAATCAGAAGATTGACAATGCCAAAGAATCTTAGCCATTTCAGTCTCATTTGCACATCTGCGAATAACACCATCAGTACAATTAAAATAAAGGAGTGAGTTATCCCAATAGTACCTCCTTGCATCATGGAAAAATTTCTTTTTCTGCTGCCAAGTAAGATCTTCAGGTATTACTCCCACAGCCTTATAATTCGCCATCTCTGTAAACCATGGCCCAAGTTGAACTGTCATCACTCGCCCATCAAGAAAAGATTCATTAATTTCTAGCTCTGGTCCATCTTGCAAATTTTTGTCCTGAATTCTAGATAAATGATCAACAACTTTATTTTCCACTCCAGCTTTATCTCTAATTTCTAAGTCGAATTCCTGAAACAATAGCATCCATCGCAGCAAGTGTGGCTTTGCATCTTGCTTAATCATTAAATACTTAAGTGTAGCATGGTCAGTAAATATAATAACTTTAGAACCTATTAAATACGATCTAAAATTATCTAATGCATATACTACTGCTAACATTTCTTTTTCAGTTGTGGCATAGTTAACCTGTGTCTCATTTAAAACCTTACTAGCATAGTATATAACATGTAACATTTTATCTTTCCTTTGACCAAGTACAACACCAATGGCATATGCACTTGCATCGCACATTAATTCAAAAGGTAAATTCCAATCAGGTGCTGTCAAAACAGGTGCAGTAGTAAGTTTCTCTTTTAACAAATTAAATGCATTACAACAAACTTCATCAAAGAGAAATTCATTTTCTTTGGATAAAAGTTGACTAAGAGGTTTTGCAATTTTTTGAAAAATCTTTAATGAACCTCCTATAAAAGCCTGCATGACCTAAAAAACTTCGCACCCCATTAACATTAATGGGAGGTGGCAGTTTTTCAATCAATAGTAATTTGGCTTTATCAACTTCTATGCCTTTCCCAGAAATTTTATGACCTAAAATAATTCCATCACATACCATGAAATGACATTTTTTCAAATTCAAGACAAGGTTGGTTTCTTGACATCTTTTTAATACCTTAGCTAAATTAACTAAACATGAATCAAAGCAAGAACCAAAAACTGAAAAATCATCCATGAAAACTTCTAAACCTTTTTCTACCATGTCAAGGAAAATAGATATCATACACCTTTGAAATGTAGCCGGTGTATTGCAAAGACCGAATGACATTCTTCTATAAGCAAAAACTCCAAAAAGGCAAGTGAAGGCTGTCTTTTCTTAATCTTCAGGTGCCATTGGAATTTGGTTGTAACCAGAATATCCATCAAGGAAGCAATAATAAGCATGGCCTGCCAATCTTTCCAGCATTTGATCAATGAACAGAAGTGGAAAGTGATCCTTTCTAGTGGCATCATTCAATCTTCTGTAATCTACACACATCCTCCATCCCGTGATAGTTCGAGTTGGAATCAATTCATTTTTGTTGTTCTGAACTACTGTCATCCCACCTTTCTTTGGGCAGTTTGAACTGGACTCACCTATGCAGTGTCTGAAATTGGATAAATCATCCCTGCATCCAACAACTTCATTACTTCTTTTCTAACCACCTTTTTCATTGTAGGGTTAAGTCTTCTCTAAGGCTGCCTCACTGGTTTTATGTCATCTTCCATCAATATTTTATGAGTGCAAAAAGAAGGATTAATACCCTTCAAATCAGAGATAGACCACCCAATAGCAGTCTTGTGTTCCTTGAGTATCTTGATTAATTTCTATTCTTCAGCTCTAGACAATTCCTTGTTAATAATAATAGGATATGTCTTTTCCTCACCCAAAAACACATACTTTAAATTTTCAGGCAATTCTATCAGCTCTAATTTTGGTGCTTCACTTGTGATATCGTTTTCCTTTTTCTCCAGCACCTCCATTACAACTTCTAGCTCTCCTGGTGAAGTGTCTTTGTCTCTAATTTCCATCTCCTCTGCAAGTTCTTGATCAATAGATTTTTTTGTATGCACTATAGTATCTAAAACATCGATTCTGAAATAATCATCTTTGTCAATAGGATTTTTCATAGCATCAAAGACATTAAAAATTATTGGCTTATCAAACATCCTAAGTTCTAATTTCCCTTGTGCTACATCAATTATAGCTCTAGCCGTAGCCAAAAATGGCCTACCTAAAAGAACATGTATTTCACTTTCTTCCATGTCTAAAACTATAAAATCAGCAGGAAAAATAGATTTGTCAACCTTTACTAGAATATCATCAATGACTCCACTCGGTTTTCTCAATGATCGATCTGCAAGTTGAAGAGACACCATGGTAGGCTTCAATTCCATAATTCCTAGAGACTTGCATACTGACAATGGCATTAGGTTGATACTTGCTCCAAGATCACATAGTGCTCTTCCCACATTGATATTACCCATTGCAATGAGAATATTGAAACTCCCTGGATCTCGAAGCTTGGGAGGAACTCTATTTTGAATGATAGGACTGCACTCTTTAGTAAGCACAACTGTTTCACATTCCTGTAACTTATGTTTTCTAGACAATAAATCCTTCATAAATTTAGCATAATTAGGCATGTTAGCTAAAACTTCAGCAAAAGGAATATTAATATGTAACTTTTTAAACATTTCTAAAAATTTAGCATACTGTTTCTTTTGAACTTGTTGCTTCAGCTTCATTGGATATGGTGGTTTCTCAAAATGAGAGAAATCCATTACCTTCTTAGGATTTGCAACAGCTGACTCATTTTCCTTGCTTACTTGGGTTTCCACTTCTTCTTCTTTCTCACCAATTGGATTAGTTTCAACTTCGTCTCCAGCCTTTTTCTGCACTACATTGGTCTTCTCTTGAGGTGTGATCACAGTTCCGCTCCTTGTAGTGATTGCTTTAGCTTGCTCTCTTGGATTGGCTACTGTGTCACTAGGAAGCTGCCCTTGTGTCTTTCTGCAAGTTGCTTTGATAATTGACCAATCTGATTTTCTAGATTTCGGATAGAAGCATCTTGATTTTTATGATGAGCTCTTGTTTCATTAATGAATGCATTGGTAGCTTGAATATACTCATTAGTAGTCTTTGACAGCTGCAACATGACTTTCTCCAATTCAGATGGCTCCTTAGGTGGAATAGGTGGAGGTTGTAAATAATTATTAGATTTGTAATCCAACCCTCATCCTTGAAATCTCCTCTGAAAATTATTCCCCATAGAAAAATTTTCATTTCTCTGAAAATTCTGCTGAGGTCTTTGATCTTGCCAAATATCATTCACTTGAACTGGATTATCTCCTATTAATGTAGGACATTCATTAGACTCATGATCTCCTTGACAATACTCACAAGTAACAGCATTCATTTTAATTGATGACGCTTGAGCTGCAGTAACTTGAAGCTTATCAAATTTCTCATTGAGCTTGGCTAACTGCTGTGACAAAAGTTTTTGTTCAGCTAGCATGGCATCGCTGCTTCCCAACTGAATAACCTTATGTTTAGGCTGAATTACCACACTTTCATTCTCATTCATGGCCAAAGAATCAATCAACTCATAAGTTTGAGCTGCTGTCTTTGATCTGATAGAACCTCCAGATGCAACATTCACAATTAACCTGGATTCAGGAGTCATACCATTAAAGAAAATGCGCACCTTCTTCCCAACTGGCATGTCATATTGAGGGCACTTTCAAAACAACTCTTGGAAACGATTCCAAGCTGCACACAATGTCTCTCTTCCATTCTGAGTGAAGTTAGTAATCTCATTCACTAACTTATTATATTTTTCCATAGAAAAATATTGTGCGAAGAATTTTGAAGCTAGCTCTTCCCAAGTAGTGATACTGTTTGAAGTTTGTCTATCCAACCACCGGAGAGCTTTTCCTTTAACAGCAAAAGGAAATAATCTAAGCCTGATTGCATCGTCTGTCACTCCTTGATGTCTAATGGTGTCACAGATCCTTAGAAATCTGTCAACAAAATCATGTGGATCTCCATCATCTTCTCCACCAAACTGACTTCGTTCCACCAAATTAATTAAGGACGGATGAATGTCAAAATGATTGGCATCAATTGGTGGCCTGACAATACTAGATGTTGGCCTGGTGAATAATGGAGCAAGGATATCCTCCATCAATTCATCCTCTGGGCGTGGTGGATGGTTATTTCTGTCAGCCATCTCTAGTTCTATCTCAGATTGTGAACTAGAGTTCTCTGCTTCCTTCCTCTGTTTAACTAATATCCTATTCCTCCTGACAGTCCGTTCTATTTTTGGATCGTACTGTAGAATTACAGGATCGATTATACCTCACATACACTAAGGAAAGAAGATCAGTAATAACAAGAATTCCAATCTTAAAGATAAAAAATTATTATAAAATTAGCATTTTCAATCCCCGGCAACGGCGCCAAAAACTTGTTGCGGATTCGACAAGTGTACCGATCATTCCAAGTAATAAAGTGATAAATAGAGTACGTCTCCACGAGGATTGAGGCACTAATATTATTATAATTTATTATCTTTGAATTGGATTAACAAATGTTTATAAATTGGTTTTATGTTGTGAAGTAAAGCAATTAAAACTAAATCTAAGAATTAAAAAGACGTGAATTGTAATGTTATTTGAATTTAGAATTAATATGAGAAGAATTGCAGTTAATGTTGGTTTCAAAGGAATCACTTGAAGAATGGATAAAGAATCAAGCTTAGTTTTGAACTTTCAACATGCCTTGAAGTCTTGAAGATTAATTTATGATTAAATGTAAAAGGAAGAAGCATTTCTGGTGATCCAAGTGCATTGCATTCACATCATTCATTTAAGTCTTTAATTAGAGTTATAGAATTCACAAGGCTTTGATAAATTGATTAAGTTTCTGAATTGAATCAAAGGTTTTTGGAAAAATACACTTTCTACTAGTTTAATCGATTACCTAATAATATAATCGATTATTTTGTTCTTAGCTCTTTCTGGAAAACACTTCAAGAACAATGTAATCGATTATGTATCAGATTAATCGATTATTTTACCTACGATTACATATAAACAGCCTTGATAAACATTTTAATCGATTACCAAAGAATAGTAATCGATTACATCATATGTCTCTGGCTAACTATTTTGATACATTAATCAATTACCAAATATTGTAATCGATTACATAGTTCAAACATGTTTTATGAAGCTTTTTGTCTTAATCGATTACCAAAATCCGTAATCGATTACACAGCGTATTTCAAGTTACACATTGAACTTCAAGTTTATAAAGCTTACTGTCTTAATCGATTACAAGATGGAATAATCGATTATTCTGCTCGTTGCCCATACCCAGATTTTTGTAGAACATTTTAATCGATTACATGGTTGATTTAATTGATTACATAAGTTAAATAATCGATTATTGGGCGTGTTTAATCGATTACTGATCGTTACAAATGTTTGTTATAAACAGAACCCTTGCTCAGCTTGTTTTGCAACTTGACTAATTCGTAATCTGAGCTAGCTTAAGCTTTCTAAATACTTTCTTGGTGATTTCTGGGTTCTATGAGTTCTTGCTTTCACTAATACACTTATGGGTTATTGAGTGATTCTTGAAGCAAGAAGATTCTTTTCAAAGTTAAGGAAAAAGATGTTCTGAGTTTTAATTTCTTCTTTCAACCTGATTCATTCATTCATGTGCATCATCATTTACTGGATCATCAGGTGATTTCGTTCCTTAACTTAGTGGTTGTAATTCTATTTTGAATTTGCATTTGAGTTTCTATTGTAAATGGGTTTCTTGCTTGTAATCTAGAGAAAGGGTTTCTCTAGGGGTTGTGCTGAGTAGTGTTCTCAGTGGGTTTGTCTCTAAGTTTCTAATAGTGTTTTAGAATTACTGAACTTTATCTAGAGTTGATAAAGAGAGACTTTGTAATTACTTGTAAGAATAGAAATTTGCAATAGTGGAACTTCACTCTAGTGTTGAGTGGAAGAAAACTAGATGTAGCTTCATAGTGTTTGAAGTGAACCAGTATAAATCTCCATTGCTTTGATTTTAATTTCATTCTTGATTAATTCCTGTCCATCTTGATTGTCTTGCTTTGCTTGTCAATTTAATCTTGAGCTATTGGATACCTTGGGCTGAGCATTTGATTGAATATGTATTCTTGGTTTCAAAAGTAATAAAGATCCTAAGGAAAACTCTGATTTTGTTTTAAGAATTTTTAATTTACCAAAGTTTAACCAATTCACCCCCCCTCTTGGTTAAGTGTGAAGTGTTCCTATATTTTACAATTGGCATCAAGAGCTGGGTCTTGAAAGTTATTCAAGATTACTGTTTACAAAACGAATACTTCACAAATAACCTTCAAAGAAGGAGCTTCTTTAAACAGACCTCCTTTGTTTAAAGGGGAGAATTTCAGTTTTTGGATAAATAGGATGAAGATCTTTATTCAATCAAATGATCCAGGTGCTTGGAATGCAATTGAAAAAGGTCCTAGGATACCCATCAAAGTTGTTGATAATAACATGATTCCCAAAGATTGGGATGAGATGAATGATGAAGAAAAGAGGATTGCTCAATATGATTTTAAAGCCAAGAATATGATAACTTCTGCTCTTTCTTCTGATGAATTTTTCAGGACAGTTAGATGTACAAGTGCCAAGGAGATGTGGGAGATGCTAGAGATCACCCATGAAGGAACTGAAGAAGTGAGGAGATCAAGAAAGCACTCCTTGATACATGAATATGAGATGTTCAAAATGAACGAAAATGAAAGCATCTCTTAACTCCAAACAAGATTCACACACATAGTGAATAATCTTTTGGGACTTGGAAAGACCTTTGATGTTGAGGAATTAAACATCAAAATCTTGAAATGTCTCACTAGAGCATGACAACCAAAAGTGACAGCTATCAAAGAATCTAAAGATCTTTCACAAATGACCATGGCTGCTCTTTTTGGTAAGTTACTTGAGTATGAATTAGAATTATCTCAACTAACCTTTTGTGAAGATGCAGACAGAAAAGGCAAAGGAATTGCACTAAAGGCTGCAACACCTAAGGTGGAAAAAGAAGAAAACTCAAGTGATGAGGAAGATGAGGAAATCATGAACTTAATTGTGAAAAAGTTCAGCAAGTTTCTAAAGAAAAATAAGGGCAGAAGATTCACAAGAAATAACAAGAGCAATACCAACAACAACACTAGCAACATCAAGAAGATTGACAACAACTTCACATGCTTTGAATGTGGCAAACCTGGCCACATAAAGTCAGAATGTTCAATCTACTTGAAGAAACAACAAGGTGACAACAAAGACAAGAAAGAAGTAAAGCCAAGAAGGGCCTATATTGCTTGGGAGGAAAATGATTCTACAACTTCAGAATCCTCCATTGAATCAGAGGAAGCTAACATGTGCCTTACTTCAATTGTCAATAAAGAGAATAATGATTTCTTAGAAGAAGAAGATGAGGTAACCTCTGAACTTGATCAAGTTATTCTTGCTTTTCAAGAGATGTATAAAGAGGCTGAAAAGCTTGCTAAATCCAACAATAAGCTAAAGAAAAATATTGAGAATCATCTTGCAAAAATAATGGAATTACAAACTGAAGTTTGTAACTTGAAGAAAGAAAATGAGAAACTTACTTCAAGTTACAAATCAAGTGGTTGTATTTGTGCCTCTTCCTCTATAACTATTGACAAATATGAAATGCTGCAAAATTTTTTTGATGAGTATAGATTTAATCAAGAAGAAAAATATATGCAGATTGTTTCAAAGAACAATGAGCTGATTGCTATCTTGGAAAAACTCAACAAAGAAAAATGTGATTTGAATGATATGTTGAGTGCTCAAAAATAGTATAGGGACACTTCTGGATTAGGGTACAAAAAGAGTTTTAAAAATGTTCAAAAGACAACATTTGTGCTTCCAAAACAGAAGAAAAATAAGAAACCAAGATTCAATCAAAATAAGTTCTTTAGAAATTCATATAAAGCTGTTATTTGTCACTATTGTATGGACAAAGGACATACATCTTACCAATGTTTTGCAAGAAGATTCTATGTACCAAATGGTGAGTGTATTTGGGTGGAAAAGAGAAAGCAAGCTACTAACCCCTTTGGACCCAACCTCAAATGGGTACCTTCTACTATGAAGTGATTTGTTCTTTGTGTAGGTGTGTCTTAGAGCAAGCTCTTCCTTATGGTATCTTGACAGTGGCTGCTCAAGACATATGATCGGTGACAAGTCCTTGCTCAAAAACCTTACAATTAAAGATGGGGGCTATGTCACTTATGGAGACAATAACAAAGGGAAAATTATAGGTAAAGGAAACATTGGTGACAACTTGACTACAAAAATCAGCAATGTATTCTATGTTGAAGGCTTGAAGTATAATCTACTAAGCATAAGTCAACTATGTGATAAAGGTTTTAAAATCTCTTTCAATCAAGACTGCTGCATGATATGTGATGGTAAAAGTGGAGAAGTAATCCACATTGGCAAAAGAAAAGGTAACATTTATTTGCTTTCCATTGACCATGCATTATTCCACAAGACTACATGCTTAATGAGTAAGTTAGATGAAACTTGGTTGTGGTATATGAGAGCCAGCCACATTAACATGCACCATATGAATAAACTCATTAAAAAGGACTTAGTAATTGGCCTTCCAAAACTCAAATTTGAAAAGGACAAACTATGTGATGCATGTTAAAAGGGAAACAAACCAAAATCTCTTTTCAAAGTAAAAACATTGTTTCCACCTCAAGACCACTTGAATTACTGCACATTGATTTGTTTGGTCCCTCTAGAACCATGAGTTTAGGTGGTAATTACTATGAACTTATTATTGTTGATGACTACTCTAGATTTACTTAGACTTTGTTCTTGAAATCCAAGAGTGATGCTTTCCATGCTTTTAGAAAACTGGCCAAACTAGTTCAAAATGAGAAAGGTTGTAAAATTATCTCAATTAGAAGTGACCATGGTAGAGAATTCCAAAATGAACATTTTGAAAAATTCTGTGAAGAAAATGGAATTAACCACAATTTTTCAGCTCCAAGAACACCCCAACAAAATGGTGTTTTGGAGAGGAAAAATAGGTCTCTTGAAGAAGGTGCAAGAACACTTCTAAATGAGACAAATTTACCAAAATATTTTTGGACAGATGCAGTAAGTACTGTTTGTTATACTTTAAATAGATTACTCATAAGACTCATCTTGAAGAAAACACCTTATGAGTTATACAAAGGAAGGAAGCCCAATATTTCTCATTTAAGAACTTTTGGCTGCAAGTGTTTTGTTTTAAATAATGGGAAAGAATCACTTGGAAAGTTTGATGCAAAGGCTGATGAAGCCATATTTCTTGGATATTCATTACAAAGTAAAGCATATAGAGTTTTCAACAAAAGAACCATGTGTATGAAAGAATCTGTTCATGTAATTTGTGATGAATCTAACTCTTCAAAAGAAGAAAAAGATTATGATGTAGATGCAGGTCAAATGGAAGAAAATGTCCAGCTAAAGAAATTATCTATCAATGAGAAAGGTGAACCTAGTGCTGAAGCAATTCCATCAACTTCCAATCAAGATCCAAAAGAGTGGAGAACTACAAAAGACCTTTCACTAAACAACATTATTGGAGAAGTGTCAAAGGGAGTTTCTACTAGATCTTCTCTTAGAAATTTATGTTGTGATATGGCTTTTGTTTCTCAAATTGAACCTAAAGATATTAATCATGCCTTTCAAGATGAACACTGGATGCATGCCATGCATGAAGAACTGAATCAATTCAAAAGAAATGAAGTTTGGGAACTTGTTCCTAAACCATCATCAATTAAGCCTATTGGTACAAAGTGGGTTTTTAGAAACAAATTAGATGAAAGTGGAATCATAGTAAGAAACAAGGCTAGATTGGTTGCTAAAGGTTACAACCAAGAGGAAGACATTGACTATGAGGAAACTTTTGCTCCAGTTGCAAGATTGGAAGCAATTAGGCTATTACTTGCATATGCATGCTTAATGGATTTCAAACTTTATCAAATGGATGTCAAAAGTGCTTTTTTAAATGGTTACATAGAGGAGGACATATATGTTGAACAACCTCCAGGTTTTTCTGATTTTAAACATCCTACTTATGTCTTTAAACTTAAAAAGGTCCTCTATGGTCTGAAACAAGCTCCAAGATCATGGTATGAAAGATTAAGTAAGTTCTTACTTGATCAATCTTTTGTAAGGGGCAGTGTTGATAAAACCTTGTTCATCAAGAGGCATGAGAATGATATCCTATTGGTTCAAATATATATTGATGACATTATCTTTGGTTCAACTAACCAAATGCTTTGTAAAGAATTTTCTGCAGCTATGTAAAATGAGTTTGAGATGTCTATGATGGGTGAACTAACTTTCTTTCTAGGACTTCAAATTAAACAAATGAAGAAAGGAACTTTCCTAAATCAATCAAAGTACTGCCTTGAAGTCATCAAGAAGTTTGAAATGGAGAAAAGCAAAGATGCTACAACTCCAATGGCAACCTCAACATACCTTGATTCAGATGAAAAAGGGAAGATGGTGGATGAATCCAAATTTAGAGGAATGATTGGTTCCTTACTTTATTTGACAGCTAGTAGACCAAATATCATGCTGAGTGTTTGCTTGTGTGCAAGATACCAAGCAAATCCAAAAGAGTTACACCTTACAGCAGTCAAAAGGATCATCAAATACCTCAAGGCAACACCCAAAGTTGGGCTATGGTATCCTAAGGGTGCACCAATAAATATTATTGGATTTTCTGATTCAAATTTTGCAGGATGTAAACTTGATAGGAAAAGCACAAGTGGAACTTGTCATCTTCTTGGAAGCTCACTCATATCATGGCATTGCAAGAAACAAGCTTGTGTGGCCTTGTCAACTGCTGAAGCTGAATATATCTCAGCTGGGAGTTGTTGTGCACAAAGTCTATGGCTTAAGCAACAATTGCAAGATTATGGAGTTGATCTTAAGGAAATACCACTACTTTGTGACAACCCAAGTGCAATAAATATTTCAAAGAATCCTGTCATGCACTCAAGGACCAAGCACATTGAAATTAGACATCACTTCATAAGAGATCATGTGCAGAAAGGTAACATCAAGGTTGAGTTCATTGATACCCATAATCAACTTGCTGACATATTTACTAAACCATTGCCAAAGGATAGATTTTATGCACTTAGAAACATGCTAGGCATTCTTGATGAAAGTAATCTATAGTAGCTTGTTCATTATATGCTTTTCATAACTATTTGAAGCCTCACTGCTGCATTTGTTCTTGAATGATTGAAATTCGAAATGATCTGCAAAATGCTCTGTTTCTGATGTATTTACAGTAGTAATCGATTACACCACGGGTTAATCGATTAAATTCATCAAAAATCACATCTTGTGTGCAAGTTGTACTCCAGTAATCAATTACTTTGACCCTGTAATCGATTATTCTTCATATTAAAATCCATTTCTCAATTTAAGCAACTCACTGGAATAATCGATTACACATCGGGATAATCGATTACTATTCATAAAATCCATTCCTCAGTTTGAATGTCTCACTGGAATAATCGATTACCACTTTAGATAATCGATTAATATACACAAAATCCATCCCTCAGTTTGTGTGACCCACTGGAATAATCGATTATCACTCGGGATAATCGATTACATAAGCCCTGATACTTGAGAAAAATCCCAAATTAACAATTTAATCGATTACATTATCACATAATCGATTACATGTTGTCTTCTACCTCTGACTGGTAAGGAAATAATCGATTACGCCACGGGATAATCGGTTACCATAAGCAATTTTTGTGTCCCAAATGTGCCAAAATAATCGATTACTTAACGAAATAATCGATTATCTATGCTGTTGCGTGGGTTCTGACAGTTTTTTTTCTGGAAATGTAACTGCCCTATCAAATCTAAAGGAAATCCAAGGCCAATGAAGTGCCTTAACTGCCACCAACAGCTATTTTTTCAAAAATATGGACGTTAAGAGCCTAATTTCTACCTATAAATAGTGCATTGCATCAATGGAAAATCTGCACCATTGTCTATCTTCTCCCTCTGAACTTTCTGGTTTTCTAAGCTTTCCTGTGTCCAAACTTCTCTTCTGAAACCATGTCAAACCCTACACCAAAATGTGTCAGATCCTCTAAGAGAAAAGTGGGTGAATCTTCATCCAACCCACCTCCACCTCAACCCCCAAACAGACTTGATTTGTGGTTTTCCACAGAGTCTGGTAAAATGAACTATTTACAGTTCAATGCCACCAAACCAGTAGCCTCCCCTAAATACCTAGAGTTAGATTGGTTTATTAGGGAGGGATTCCAATTCCCAGCCTTCCTTGAAACCCAAGGGCTTAGAAGATTTTTAGAAATGAAGGGTACATACTACCCTGAATTGGTAAGGGTGTTCTACACCTGTGCCAAAGGGTCCATGGATGAGAACATGGTCTCTAAAGTCAAGGGTGTGACAATGGAGATTACCCCTGATGTTTGGGAGTCTGTGGCTGGTGTAATCTGTGAGGGTGCTAGGAGGTTTGATGAGGAACCAAATGGGTACAACAAAATGGACACATATAGGGAGATGTTGCATGATCCACACATGCAACTTAGGAACAGATTGGGGACTGGACCCATGACCCCTGAGGATAGACTCCTCTATTACATAATTACCTATGCAATCACTCCAAGGGCTACCAATCATGCCCAATCAACAGATGAAGACCTTCAATTGGGTACTCATCTTTGAAGACCTTCAATTGGGTACTCATCTTTGAAGAAATCATGCTTAAATCCAAAAGGTTAACAAACTATCCTTTTCCCTATCTTGTGCTGGTGTCTAGGTTTATTGACCACTTCAATATTGATATTGAAAATGAAGTGGTTGATAACACCAACTCCTCCAACAGCTTAATCACAGAGAAGCACCTCACCAAAATGGCCACGAGGAAGACCCCTAATGGGTGGATCATGGCTGGTCAAGCCCCTCCTACTGCTGCTGCTGTTGAAGACATTGAAGTACACCAAGTGGCTGATTCTGGAGATGAAGAAGAAGGGAATCCTCAACAGCCTTTTTACTCTCAGTTTGAGTCCTTGATGCTGGAGAAAATGGACTCAATGCTCAAACTGCAAGAGGACTTCAAAGTTGAAACTCATGAGGCTTTAGAAGATATTAAGGAAAGGCTAGATTCCTTAGAAGCAAACATGAATGATAATGCTTCTGTAGAATTCTAGGATTGCTTTAAAGTTCACTATGTAATGCTTCTATAAAATTCTAGGACTGTTTCTTTTTAAATTTCACTATGTAATGGCTCCCTTATGCATTAATATAATCTCTTTAGTTCATTTTCAGCTGTGCCTTAATTGTTTTTGACTTTTAACAAGCCAAATAGGGGGAGAAATGTTTGATTAAGGGGGAGAATTGACTGAATGGATATGCTCTGCAGTATGCTTTGTTTGCCCCTATTTTTTGTTCCATTTTTGCCCAAAATCTTGAACTGAATGGATGCTGTAATTTAGGGGGAGCTGTGATGTTAAAAGGAATTTAATCAATGTATATGACTTATAATTGAATGCTACTTGAATCACAAATGCTTTTAACACTTGTCTTGGCAAAGGGATTGAAAATTTTCAGGTTTGTAAAGCTCAAAGTTCTTCAGATTAATTCAACAATTAACTCTAAGCCCTACTGTTAATCAACTGAAGATTTGACATGTTTAAAGCCAAAAGGGGGGAGATTGTTGGTTTCAAAGGAATCACTTGAAGAATGGATAAAGAATCAAGCTTAGTTTTGAACTTTCAACATGCCTTGAAGCCTTGAAGATTAATTTATGATTAAATGTAAAAGGAAGAAGCATTTCTTGTGATCTAAGTGCATTGCATTCACATCATTCATTTAAGTCTTTAATTAGAGTTATAGAATTCACAAGGCTTTGATAAATTGATTAAGTTTCTGAATTGAATCAAAGGTTTTTGGAAAAATACACTTTCTACTAGTTTAATCGATTACCTAATAATATAATCGATTATTTTGTTCTTAGCTCTTTTTGGAAAACACTTCAAGAACAATGTAATCGATTACGTATCAGATTAATCGATTATTTTACCTACGATTACATATAAACAGCCTTGATAAATATTTTAATCGATTACCAAAGAATAGTAATCGATTACATCATATGTCTCTGGCTAACTATTTTGATACATTAATCAATTACCAAATATTGTAATCGATTACATAGTTCAAACATGTTTTATGAAACTTTCTGTCTTAATCGATTACCAAAATCCGTAATCGATTACACATCGTATTTCAAGTTACACATTGAACTTCAAGTTTATAAAGCTTACTGTCTTAATCGATTACAAGACGGAATAATCGATTATTCTGCTCGTTTCCCATACCCAGATTTCTGTAGAACATTTTAATCGATTACATGGTTGATTTAATCAATTACATAAGTTAAATAATCGATTATTGGGCGCATTTAATCGATTACTGACAGTTACAAATGTTTGTTATAAATAGAACCCTTGCTCAGCTTGTTTTGCAACTTGACTAATTCGTAATCTGAGCCAGCTTAAGCTTTCTAAATACTTTCTTGGTGATTTCTGGGTTCTATGAGTTCTTGCTTTCACTAATACGCTTATGGGTTATTGAGTGATTCTTGAAGCAAGAAGATTCTTTTCAAAGTTAAGGAAAGAGATGTTTTGAGTTTTAATTTCTTCTTTCAACCTGATTCATTCATTCATGTGCATCATCATTTACTGGATCATCAGGCGATTTCGTTCCTTACACTACTACAAAAAGGGCCTACCACGACACACAATCGACGACGGTTGTTTGATAACCGTCTTTGTATGTCACGCGGTGGCATTTTTGCAATTAAATGGAACTTTAGAAGGCAGCTTACCATAAAGATGACGGTTATTCAAAAACCGTCGTTGTTGAACCCGATTTCGAAGACAGTTTTTTTAAATGCCCGTCTTTGTTTATTTGATTTTATTTTACCCCCTACTTTTTAATTAAAATCATTTCGCCTGTGCCCCTCTCTTTGTCGCGCCTTCTCATCGTCTCCTTCTCTTTGCCTGTGCCCTAATCTCCTAACCTCTCTTGGCCTGTGCCCTGGTTCCGGATCCCATTGCCTCTGCTTTGATCTCCAAAAGGTATGTTTCGAGTAGTGTACTGATGCTCATTACTTTGTCTATTCCCTGATAGACCTGCCAACCATCAACTTCGATCAATTGTTTGAGTAAGGAATCTTTTACTAGCTACTATTATTATTCACATGTTCAGTTGCTCATATATATATCTTAGATACGTGTGTGGAGTGAGAGAGATAGAATTTATATTCGTCTAGGTCCCATAATGAACACTCTGTATTATATTTCACATGTCATTTTTTTCTTCATTTTTTGGATTCTTCATTTGCGCAAAAAAATTCACAGAGATAAAATTTGGTGTATCATTCTCTATTTTGAAAAGATAAGTTCTGATATGCCTAAGGGCATTGTCTCATTCAAGCGAATAGTACTGCCTGTCACCCTACTTGGTTTGTCTGACTTTCCTCACTGCATGTCTGATTTGGTTATATGCGAATTGAAGGAAATTTCTTTTAAATTGTGAGCAAAAATTTTTTTAAAAAAAATGATTCATTTTGTGTGTAATAATTATTTATTACCGGTTAATAATTAGTACTTTGGAATTTTAATAGGTTCACCCTTTAGAGCTCATAGAAGATCAATGAAGTGAAGCTGTTGAAGTGTATTTTGCAGGTAAAAACCTTGGGGGAGATGCTCTTGCCAATGGGACTTCACAGGCACTTCATATATAGATGTGTTTGTGTGTGAGAGTGACTAAATGGGAGAGAGATAGAATTGATATTTGTATAGTCCATATTGAATACTTTTTGTTATATTTCATGTCAGATTTTCTTCTTGAAATCAAGGTTTTTCTGCATTTTCAGGAACCTGTTTGATGATTGCTTTATTAGAAAACAGGTAGATAAGATTTGGTGAATCCTTCGCTTTTTGAAAGGATAAGTACTGTTATGCCTCAGGGCAATGCCTCATTTGAGCGAAGAGTACTCCTACTCCCAAAGGATGCAAACTTTTGAAGCAATTCTGCTATTCCTTTAAGCAAATTTGAGGTAATTGAAGGAAATTTATATTACAATTGTGAGCAAAACTAATTTCTTTTATTTTTTTAAAATGATCCATTTGGTTTGTAATAGGCAATACTTTGGCATTTTAATAGGTTCACACTTCAGGGTGAATAGAAGATCAATCAAGTAAAGGTGTTGAAGTATATTCTGCATGTAAAATTTTTGGGGGAGATGCTCTTGGCATTGGGGCTAGAAAGGTATAATATGTTTTCATTTCCACCTATAACCTGTTATACTTGGTTTTTAGCAATTATTATAGCCTTTATTCTGTAGTTCTTGGTATAAGCATATGCCTATAGTCTTGTGTACATGTTGTATTTAGCACCTTTCATCATTTTGTAAATTTTGTGAGAGATTTTGTTGTCACTTGAACATTTGGTTTTAGCCTGTTGATGTTCAATAAATTTGCTTGTAAATGACTTATATAGGTGGAAATCTGCTTCATGGTTATTCCAAAATTGATTGCTGGCATGCTTTTCTTGCCAACACGGCAGATAATGAGGCTATAGAAATTGTTGGTGTGGAATGGTTCTTGACTTATAGAGGGTTAGTGTTACTCTAAGGAAATAAACTTGAATGAGAAATGAACATAGTTGATGCCTACTACTGTCTTTATTTACATTAAAATGTGATGGGGGATTCTATTTCCATTTCTATTTTATTTGAATATGGAGGAAGAAAAACATGCTTATTGGAGTTTTGGATTTTGTGCATGTTCGTCACATAGAGCCTTTCATTTTAGCATCCTATTCTGTTAAGTTCTGATTTGTGAAATGCATTTATATTGGATAGTGATAGTTTGGGCAATTGGACTTTCAATTACTTTTGTTTTGTGCAAGGTGCTTAGTGCCTACTATTTGAAACATGGCTAATACCTTAGCAAGTTGTGTTGGTTTGCTTGGGTTAGACAAAAGTTTGGCCATGTGTTTTATCAGCTGGTTGCTAGCTTTACTAACCCATTTAACATTACTAATCTTTAAGTGGGGTGTGGGGATTGCCTTCTTATCTCTCGCTAAATTTCACTTTAAGTGTTCCACATCTAAACTTTGGTGCATGAGTTTATTGCAGAGTTTATTGCCCTGTATTTTTATATATGGGCTTGCGCTTTTCAGCTTTAGGGACTATAGGCAATGGGGGCAAAATTGCTGGTTCATCTGGTGCTATTTACCCTTTGATAAAAATGAAGCAAAGGAAAAAGATTTTAAGGAAGCTCATGAGCTGATAATGTACCACAAAAACAATTTTGTTTTGATAAAAAAAATTAAGAAAGCAGAGATATAAATTGCAAGAGGTCAAGAAATCCTCAAAAAAATATACCAAGAATGAAAGGTGAATTTTTTTTTTAAGAAAACAAAACACATAACCTAGCATGCCAGTCTTTCTGTAGATCTACCAAACACAGCCCACCTAAAAAGATCATTAGCAGAATACCAAAAAGGTACCAAGTGAACTTCTGGATCTCAACTGAACTCAAGAGGCAACAATCAACCAATAAAAATTATAGCTATCTATCTGAAGCAAATACAAAAACATTGAAACTTGTAAACTTTAGCAATGCTCCTTCTATGCATAAGAAGAACCAAAAAGCTAAAATCCACATGGTTTCCTAGATAAGAGCAATGATCCTTGAGTAAAGTGCACGTCAGGATCAATGCAAAGCAACTTTTAGTAAATGAGGATTAAGACACGATGGAATTGGAAAGAAGCAGAGTTTATTGCAGGAAAAATACTCACAATTTTCACTCTATCGACAGTAATTTTTAGTTTTTATGCACCTAAGTTCTTTCTTTGGGAC
>CM023952.1:11457882-11487268 GCA_013407115.1 Glycine latifolia | reverse complement strand
GAATTGTTACGCAATTTTTAGTAATTCAGATATTGAATTGGCATTCATCACACTAAACTTTGGTGCATGATTTCTTTGTGACCTGTTCTCGCCCGATCCAATTTCAGATCTTGAATTGACATTTGGGAAGGGGTTGACAGCATTTGGACAACGGAAACCAGGTTTGCTTTCCTACACAATTTAATGCAATTTAGGTGGTATAAAACAACCCATTTGAATATTGCGTAACAACCCCATTAAAAGAATGAAGAAAAGACAACACCTTTAGGCTTGTGCACAGAATTGGGACAATATTTGAATAATGTAGTTACTACTATCATGTTGAATATTCATCATTGAAATATTCCTTTTTTGAATATCATCCTTTTTTGTCTCCATGTGATTTGACATAATGTTATTTCCAGAATTGCCAACTTTGTTTACTAACCTTAAGACTTGGGATTCTAGTTTGTTGTTGGCATATAACATGTGGTTTATGAGAGTTTCTGATTTTAAGACAAAGAAACCTTAGAGGACAAAGGTGTTTGTGATAACGAACTCAAATCCTGGCTAGGATTGATATTGCACATAAAACTTGTGTCCAATGACTTGAGGGGCCTGCTGGTTGTTCATTTACTAGCTATACCCTCAATGTGTTCGGAATAGGAAACGACACCAAAATGTTCCATCTAATTTCTCGTTGCTTGCTAGCTATTGTATATGATAAGTGGATCATCTCACTAAGTAATCACATGTACCTTTCAAGTTTGATATTTGAGAGAATCTTTGATCGATAATTTCCAACCAATCTTTCGATTTTAGTGTTTGAGAGACTATGAATCATAGAATTTCACTTAACCACTCTTAAGGGTCAACTTTCATCTACAATTAAGTCTAATTAAACACATTACTGAATTTACCTAGTACCATCACCAATCAATCCTCTTTTTTTTTTTTTATCAGCAAAGATAACTATATAAGCTGATTCCAATGTGATAAAAGTAAGAGTGTTGGCTGAAGTGTTCTTTTGGATTTAGGGGTGGTGCATATGCTATAGATAACCAAGACATAGTCTCCCACCACAAAGGTCTAATCTTGTCACAACTGAAAAACAGATGTCCCGCGTCCTCAACAGAAGACCTGCAGAAAGGGCAGTGCAGGTCATTGAGCTCCACATTCCTTCTGCTTAGATTCAGCTTGGTAGGTAGTCTGTCCCGAAATAATCGCCATGCAAAGCAAGATACTTTACTGGGGATTTTAAGCTTCCAAAGATCCTTAAAAATTTCACAAGCATCCATAGGTGACCATGCCCTAAGAAGGAAATTGTAGGCACTTGCCGTTGTGTAATTACCATGTAAATCATCCTCCCAATGCCAAGAGTCCTGGAGCTGTGGCTGGATATCCAAAATCTGAATATCTTCTATGAAGTTAATAGCAGATTCAACCTCCCCCTCCATAAGACTTCTTCTCCAGCTAAGGTTCCACTCCCAGCCCTGAGGTAATAAAGTACCCAGCTGGCCTATGTACAAGTGTTGTTGGTGAGACAGCTGATACATCCTTGGGTATTTATCTTTCAGGCACATACCTTTATTCTTCCAATCATCCTCCCAAAACAGCGTCTCTGATCCGCACCCCAGCTTCCATTTCAAACCTCTAATCACCAATCAATCCTAGCACACAGACAATGAAATAAGCATAGGCCGCAAGGAGTTTGTGGGCCATAAGCCCTTCTTAGACTGTGAAAAGTTTGTGGAACATAATTTCTTAGTGTAATATAATGAATTTTAGATTCTTGTCACACATTTGAAGATATCATTGAAGCCCCTCTTGAAAAAAATGAAAACAATTAAAACAAGACACACTTGTTAAATAGGTGCGATTATTCTTGATCACTCGTTATAGAACTTATTGAGCAACTCTTGAATTCATAACTAACTTTTACAAATCTTGGTGAATTGATGCTCTTGGCGTCAACAATAATTAGCTGCTTTTAATTTCACAACTATTCGCCCAATGACAGAACAATTTACTTCCACAGCTTGCAAGCCTGAAAAGTCTAGAGATTTCTTCCAGTAAAGTCACTGATTTTGGCATCAGTTTTCTAAAAGGTATCGTGCCACTGCCTTTCCATTTATTATTGTAACATTTCAGATCAATAGGGGTTATATGATTATCTTATTCCTGGTACTCTTGCATGTTTTTGTATGCTAATATTTCTCTGTAGTCTGTAAAAATATTGTGTTGTTGATATTTTCTCTTGGGAGAGTGAAACTTCAAACTGAGGTTTACTGTAGCTTTCATCTTTCTCAAAGTATTTAAATTTGTGTCTATTCTGTCTGTCTATGCATGTTCTGTGTGAAGATGCAATGGATGATTGTGGTTTTGTGGCAGCTTCTGCATTTCTATGTAACAAAATGATTTTATTCAACTAAGTTATCAATAAAAGCTTTACAGGACTGTATAGTGCAATGAAGATATCAACCATTAATTTTTAAAGAGTTGATGTTTTGTTCTCTCTCTTAATTTCATTTAGATATTCAATTCTAATATGTGTTTCAATTTTTAAATGTAGACTCTAATTTTGTATTAGCCAGAATGCTGATTTAAAAATCCTTTCATAGAAAATCTTCCTTTTTGTAATGTAATAATTTATCAATTATCCTTGTAAAGTTGGTCTTTGTTAAGTTGGTTAAATAGAGAAGTTGTACAGTTGAGTGTACATCCCAGTGCCAATGTATGGGTGCCCCAGCTTACCAGTTAAAAGGAAAATTCAAATTTAATCATTTCATATTCATCTCTCATTAATTTTCAACATTGTCTTGGTTCATTCCAGGGTTACAGAAGCTTGCCCTTTTAAATTTGGAAGGGTGCCTTGTAACAGCTGCATGCTTGGATTCTCTTGCAGGTTGAATTCCTTGATAGGCTTTTATGCTTATTTTACTAATCTTGTTATGATTATATCTAGGTTTACTAGAATTGATGTCAACTAACTGTTTGCTAGGATATACTCTCTTGTTATTGCGTTTATGTCTTATTGGCTCATTAATGCTTTAATCCTGCTCTTCTTCTATTTAAACGGATGAATGCTTAAAGCTTGAAGCTGAAACATGGTGTGTTTTATTTGGATGCCTTGAGCATACCACTGCAAGCAGATTTTCATTTGACCAGGGAAGACTGCTAATTGTGAAACTTTAGAAATAAAAACTCGGGGTGTGGAATGTGATTCCATGTATTTAAAGGTAGTTTTCATTGATGGGAGAGTATTTGGTCCAAACATTAGTACCTTTACACTGAAGGAACCCATTTTTATTTAATTTGGCAGCTTTGAGGTTCTAATATTTTCCATGTCTGCTTGACTCAATTAAACAGAAAAGGTTTCAGTTGAACATGCATATTTTTGAACCAGCTGCTATTAGTTTTATTATTATCATTGGACTTTGTTTGTTGAATGTGAAAAGTGTAACTTCATCATGTCTTTTTGGTGTATAATATGACTTCATGAACCTGAAATGTGCATTCAAGTTTTGATTTAATGTTATTATATTTTGTACGACAACTTCCTGCACTGTCGAAGTTGAATCTTAATAGATGCCGTCTCTCTGACAATGGATGCAAAAAAATTTCACGTAAGTTGTTAAGAATTGTATAGCTACTTCTCTCAGGCCGTAATTATATATTTTATAGTAACCTTGTTGGGTTGTTATTTTGTAACACCATAAGAAATTATTGGGGGCATTACATTTGTAGCATTACCTTTTTTTGCAGGAGTCGAAAATTTGAAAGTATTAAACTTGGGATTTATTGTCATAACAGATGCATGTTTAGTTCACTTGAAAGGTGATTTCAAATATCTTGCTGTCTTTATTTTCCTATTCTTCCTGAACTACTGTGGAGGTACAAGCCCTCTTTTAACTTTTTAAGTGGACACCTGTATTTGTTTTGTCTAATGAAATTGTTACTTGCCATGAATGGAAGATGTGGAATCAAGATGTGAAATTCTTACTTGCCATTAATTAAATTATAGATTAGAAATGGCCAGAATCTAACTCAATTCAACTCCAAAAGCTAGTTCAAAGGGATTGCTTGAATCTTGTAATTTCACAACTATTAGTCTATTTGTGTGCATCCTCAAATAAATCTGATTCTTGTAGTGACCATGGACATCACAAAACCTATTATTGCACCCCAATGTAAAAGTCAACATACAAAAGGACCAGGTTTCTAGCACGTATCTGCTTTTCACCTTTTTCCAGTGATTACAAAAAAGGTCCTGTTGTTATTGGTGTTGCAAGAATTTATGAACCTATGGCCATGAACAATTACAACAGTCACCACCTTCTAAAACATGGTACCACACTGCCTGGACCCTCTCAAACCTTTTGACCTTTTATCTTATTGGTGGACAAATCCAAAGCATATTTTATTTTTTGGATTTCTTGAATCATTATTCACTGAGCATTTGCCACTTCTTCCCGACCAATTATATTTCAAATTAATGCTACTATATCCCTACCATGTGATTAAGTAGAGACATATGGTTAATGGTTAGGTGCATGATCGAGCTATATATTAAAGTAGCCATGCAAATTGGTACAAGTGACTGCATGTTTATATAAATGCTAAATGATATTTATTTAACATATAGTTTGCTAGTTAGTTAGCTTCTTCACATAAATGTTACATATGCACATGTAATTGGTTAGTGAATAGTTATTAATTAATTGTCTCAAGTCTATACAAATTATTATGCATTAGCATTATTATGTAATTTTTTCTTAATTTGTTTACTTCCATATTTCTCAACCTTTGATATCAAATTGAAAAGACTTTCTAATGAAGCTAATTAAATAGGCCAATTAGAATTTGTACCATCTAACCAGCGTTATACTTAAATAGGCCAATTAGAATTTGTGCTACAAATGACACCTCATATGGGTGTCCAACTTGCGTTGTAGTTGTGATCTAGCCAATAAGCAAGGTGCCTCTGTCACTAGTTTTTGATCCGAACCATAGCCTCATCAATGGAGTGCTTGTTCTTCATTGCTTTTTGAAACTTGTACTGTCAAAGGGGAACAAATTGTTGCCTAGTAATTAACACAAAGAGTTGGTCAACCTAAAAATCCTCTGTTCTTCAAACAGCTTCAGGATGTACTGAATTTCTGCAGGTACTGCTGCTGTTTCCTCTGTTCTTTCTGCTTCCAACACATCCACCAAGAACCACGGATGATCTTCCTCCCAACTCCCATTGATCAATTTCAAACTAACAGCAGTCTTAACCAATTCTGGTTCAGCCTTTAACTCCAATTCCTTATCTTGAACCTTCACAATCATTGACATTTTCTCAAAATTTGCCTTAACTTCCCCCAATCGAGGCAACCATTCCATTCCTAATACCAACTTAGATCCCCCTAATTCAAACAAATAGCAATTTTGAACCAATTTTAACCCTTGCAGTTCTATGGGTAATTCTCTACACATTCCCTTACACCTCACCTTATGTCCATCCCCAACTTCCACAAAATAAGGTTGTGTAGGAGTCACTTCCAGCTGTAATTCTCTCACCACTGTCATTGATATAAAATTGTGAGTAGCACCACAATCTATCAACACCACTACCTTCCTTCCCTTAACTTCTCCCCACATCTTAAGAGATTTTTTATGTGTAAATCCCTGAATACTGTACAAAGAAAGCTGGTACAGTTCTTCTTTCTTCTCAGTTTCTTCCCTTTCAACTTCATCTACATCACTCCGTTCCTCATCCTCCGACATTATCATGATCCTTAATTGCTTGTTTTACATACAGGATTCACATGGTATTTTTCATTACAAGTCAAGCATTCCCTCGTTCTCATTTTTTCACTTACCAGATTCAGGAGACAACCTTTGCATTGGCTTCCTCCTATTCCATCCTTCTCCTCCACCTTTCAATTCTCCTCTAGCTTTCATCTCTGGTCCAGTTTTCCCCACTGTTGCTTGTTCCCCTCCTTTAACTCCTCCTGGCTGCCAATCTCTACCAATTCTTGATCCAAAGAAGGTGGGTCTTTGAAAATAACTGCTCATTTTCTGATTTCTTGGTATATTGTTCAAGACCCTATTCTTCTCCTCAATCTGTCAAACTTTAATCATTGTTTAGGGATAACATTCATATGTTCATAGATTACAAAGGATCTTAACATGTGCAATGTGTTAAAACTATTCCTTAAACTAAACTAAATGTTACAGTTGACTTTTTTTAATATGATTGATTAGTGTACGCATATCAATTACAGTAATTAGAGGAATTAGAATGTGGGTTATCATCAGCTACATCACAAATCCTTATTGGTCGTCAGGTCTGAAATTACATTCCCTACCACTTTACCATAAATACAAAAATAATTAACACATTTACCCCTGCATAATCCACAAGATTTTTTAAGCATTACAAGAGTTTGGAACCCATGAAACCCAATTAAGCCTTTTGCATTACCACCTTCTGCAGCTTTTAATTCAATCATGTGATCATGTTTCCTTGAAGGAGGAACATTATTCATTTGCGGTTTAGGTTGTTGAACACTCTATATACATATATATCAAAAAGATGTGTGTCTTATCCTCTGCTTTCTAAAAAATTTTGTTTGTTGTTTTAGGTCAAAGTGAAAGACTCGGTTACCACCTTTGCTTGTTTTTGGTTGTTGATACAAAACTCCTCTGTACAACTTCAATTACATCAGGCCGTATAATCAACCCTATACTCGATATTTCCAGGTATTTTAAATGAGCAGTAAATTATTGTTCTACTTTCTTTGATTGTTTCAGCTTTGTCGTTTATTTATTACAACATGCATTGCATTGTATAACCTTAGTTTCCCGTTTAAGGTTCAACTCAATGATTAATACGGATAGTTTGGATTAATCGTTGAATTGTCCGTTTGGACAGTTTGATAAGTAATGCATTTTATGCAACATTCATACATGGACATAACGTATGGTTTTATTATATTTAATGAAATTTCGGTCCACTGCAATTTGCTTTGTTCTCCGGGTACATACAGATTGTGGCTGAATTACATGTCCGCTATCATGTCGTGTACTTGGAGACCAATGCAAAATGCTGCCAAAATTTCATTAAATTAATGAAACCTTATGTAATGTCAATGTATGAATGTTGCATAAAATACTACTTCTTGAATGGGATAGGGCCACACCTATTTGTATACATGACATTCATAAACATGCATATCACATTTTTAATTTAAAAGTTTGACAGCAGATGGAAACCCTGGATCGTAGTTGGATGAAAGCACCACGGATTACGAATGAGTATGAAATTGGTGTTGAACAATTTATTCAATTTACCAGCAAAAATGCACCATCGTTGAGGGGCAAATTTTTTTGCCCTTGTGTTAAATGTTTGAATGGGAGACGGCAATCCATAGATGACATCAGAACTCATCTAATATGTGACGGCATCATTACGACTTATACAAAGTTGATATGGCATGGTGAATTGCCAGGCACGCAGGCAGGGAATGAAACTGCCACCGTTGACGTGAGCAACGAGGATCGTATAGAAGACATGATTCGTGACCTGGGCGAAGAACGTTTTCGTCAAGCCCAATCATCGACATATTCTAAACTGGAGTCTGACTCAAAGATCCCTTTGTATGCAACTTGCACGTCTTTCACACGGTTGTCGGCAGTGTTGTCTTTGGTTAACTTGAAGGCCAGATTTAGGTGGAGTGACAAAAGTTTCACAGAATTGCTTGTACTGTTAAAGAAGATGCTTCCTGAAGAAAACACCCTCCCACAGACTCACTACGAAGCAAAGAAGATTTTATGTCCTATGGGTATGTAGTACCAGAAAATTCATGCATGCCCTAATGATTGCATCTTGTATCGACATGAGTATGCTGATTTGCGCAGCTGCCCCACTTGTGGGTCCCCAAGATACAAATTAACTGACGATGACGGCAATGATGAAACAAACTCATTCAGCGGTCGGCCCGCAAAGGTGTGTTGGTATCTTCCCATAGTTCCAAGGTTTAAGCGGTTGTTTGCCAATGCAAATGATGCCAAAAACCTAACTTGGCATGCATATGGGAGGAATAATGATGGAAATCTCCGACACCCTGCCGATTCTCCTCAATGGAAGGCAATTGACCGTATGTACCCACATTTTGCCAGCGACCCAAGAAACCTCAGGCTTGCGCTAGCTTCTGACGGAATGAATCCTTTTGATAGCCTATCCACTAACCATAGTTCGTGGCCAGTATTGCTTATGATTTACAACCTGCATCCTTTGTTGTGCACGAAGTGAAAATACATAATGTTGTCTATGATGATAGCGGGTCCACGACAACCAAGAAATGATATTGATGTGTATTTGGCACCGTTGATTGAAGACTTGAAACAAATGTGGGTTGATGGGGTTGATGTGTTTGATGGGCATTTGCAGGAAACTTTCAGGTTGCATGCCATGGTGTTTTGTACAATTAACTTTCCAGCATACAGGAATTTGAGTGGATATAGTGTCAAAGGACATCACGCATGTCCTATATGTGAAAAACATACTAGCTTTGTCCAACTTAAACATGGAAAGAAAACAATATATACAAGGCATCGTAGATTCCTCCAACCATATCACCCTTATCGACGATTGAAGAAGGCTTTTTATGGATGTCAGGAATATGAAATGGCGCCTACACCGTTAGCAGGCAAAGAAGTATATGATCGTGTGAAGGACATCATGACTGTTTTTGGCAAAACCCAAAAGAAGGATGCATCTGACAAGCAAATTTGGAAGAAAAAATCAATATTTTTTGATCTTCCATATTGGTCCGATTTGGATGTCAGACATTGCATAGACGTAATGCATGTTGAGAAAAATGTCTGTGACAGTTTGATTGGCACCCTCCTGAACATTCAAGGAAAGACCAAGGATAATTTGAAATCTCGGCAAGATTTGGTTGAGATGGGTATACAACACCAATTGCATCCAATTGAACAAGGTCGACAAACATATTTGCCCCCTGCAAGCCACACTTTGTCTACAAGAGAAAAAAAACAATTTTGCCAGTGTTTGAGGACATTAAAAGTCCCACAAGGATACTCTTCTTATATAAAGAGCCTTGTATCGGTGAAGGAGCTTAAATTGGTAGGGTTGAAGTCTCATGATTGTCATGTGTTGATGCAACAAATATTGCCTATTGCGATACGTGGTATATTGCCTGAAAAAGTTAGGGTTGCAATTACTCGTTTGTGCTTCTTGTTTAATGCATTTTGTAACAAAGTCATTGACCCGAACCAATTGGATGATTTGGAGAACGAGGCTGCCGTTGTACTTTGTCAGTTAGAGATGTTTTTCCCTCCATCTTTTTTTGATATAATGGTCCACCTAATTGTTCACTTAGTCAGGGAGATAAGGTTGTGTGATCCAGTTTTTCTTCGATGGATGTATCCTATTGAGCGTTACATGAAAGTGTTGAAAAGTTATACCAAGAATCAGCACCGTCCAGAAGCTTCCATTGTTGAAAGATATGTTGCCGAAGAAAGTATTGAGTTTTGTTCTGAGTACATCAATGCCCTCAAACCTGTTGGGATTCCACAAAGCCGTCATCAGCTGTCAGTGGGAGGTAAGGGAACAAGGGGATACAATGTAGTAACACATACTCGACAACAGCTTGCACAACCACATTTGTATGTTTTGAATAACACGAAAGATGTTTTGCCTTACATAGAAAGACATAAACAATATTTGCAACAGTGTCACCCAAGAATGAACTTCATGAAGTTGTTACAAGAACATAACAAAACCTTTGTTACCTGGTTTAAACAAGAAATACTTGCTAATGATAGTGCCTCGAAGACTTTAAGACTATTAGCTGTTGGCCCAAATCTCAACGTTCCCACTTGGAAGGGGTACGACATCAACAACTGTTCCTTCTACACAAAATCACAAGACGATCGTAGTACTGTCCAAAATAGTGGGGTCAATGTCGATGCCGCTTCAGAGCACTTTTGTGGTCCATCTGATAACAATCCGATTCAAGCTACGATGCCTTACTTTGGAGTCATTCAAGAAATTTGGGAGCTTGATTATACTGCATTCAGAGTACCTGTGTTTAAGTGTCAGTGGGTAAATGGTAATACTGGTGTACATCAAGATCGCTTTGGATTTACTTTAGTAGAACTGGACAAGGTCGGTTACAAGAACGACCTTTTATCATGGTAGAACAAGCCAGACAGGTGTTTTATGTCCAGGATCCGTGCGATGGCAAATTTTCTGTGGTGTTACGTGGAAGAACGTCGGCCATTAGTAACGAAAAAGATGAAGGTATATGTGAAATTAGTGACATACCTAGTTTCTCAACAAGGATACCTTCCATTGTTGAAGACCAAGAGGTTGACGATGAACATGCAATTCGTCTTAACCATGATGAAGGGTTATGGGAGAACATTCATACGTAATCGCGGCATATTAAAGTAATGGTTTTATTTACAATAATAACAAACAATATAACAATGTTTGTCTTCATTAATGACATTACATTACATATATTTTGTTGTTGCAACTTATATATTTTAATAGACTTACTTATGTTTTTCAGGTTGATGGCAACACCTCCGTTGTCCCCTCCGAATTCTAACGATTGCTCAAATTCCACATCTACGAGGAGTAGACAATCCACCAAGCTACGAAGGTTGACATTGAGAACCTTGGATGAGGCTAGGCCAACGGTAAATGTCAACCCTAATACTGGGAGAGGATCTGGCAACCACAAAGAGAAGTTCCATAGCTATCTTGGTGTTGTTGCAAGAGAGAAGATTCCTATAACACATTGCAATTGGCAAGATGTACCGGACTCCTTGAAGGATCTAGTATGGGATGATATTTTGGTATGCATGGCTAGTAATTCTTTATTTGATGTTCTTAAACTGACTTTACAATACCTTGTCATATGAAATACTATTTTGTGTAATTTGTTTGTGCAGGCTAAATTTGATATCCCAGAACATGTCCAGGCAAAGAAGAAAGTTATGTCATTGGTTGGCACTAGATAGAGACAATTTAAGTCCAGCCTAACTAGTAAATACATCTATGCTGAACCAAACCACCAACGAAAAAATCACCCATCAGTTGTGTATGGTCTGGACACAAACACATGGGAGCAATTTGTTGAAATCCGGAAATCCGTAAACTGGCAGGTAAACAAAATAATTGTTTAGTTTTTAGTTAAAAGACATTGTGAATGATATGGGCTTCTACTTAGGATACTAAAGATTACTCTTTATTACAGGGAGTTAGGAAAAAAGCCCAAGAAACTCAGAAATTGAATGCCTGCCCACATGTGTTGTCACGTGGTGGCTATGATTTACTTGGAAAGAAGCTTATGGATGAAAAGATTAAGAAACGGCAACAGGATGCGATGAATACCGAAGATTCATCCTCCGTCATGCGTCCTCCTTTTCCTATTCCAAGACAGCTGAAGTGGAAGATGGCCCGAACCAAAAAATATGGTTGTATGACAACTCAGGCCGGCCAAGAAATAGCGGAAAAAATTGTGAGTATTTCCAATTAGTTCCATCTAACATTTATTAGCTTGTACTGTCAAATTTACTGCCCTGCTCATGTCATGAATGCAGGACTCTTTAGAAGAACAAGCCACACACGGCGCTTTTGTTCCCCAAGGCCAACATGACATACTCAATACTGCCATTGGAAAAAAGGATCACCCTGGCCGTGTTCGCGGAGAAGTGTCAGGGGTGACAATCAAACAATACTTTGGACGTAGTTCATGTGCATGTAGTGGTTCTTCTGCATGCATGACTCCTCAACAATTGGCTGAATTAGTAAAAAACATTAAGGAAGAATGCAAAAGAGAGTTAAAGGAAGAAATAAAGCTTGAGTTGTCGCAAATGGGCTCACCGATGTCACACCCAGTTCAGCCAGAAATAGAAAAACAATTGGCGAGAGTCAGTACAAAAGGGAGTTGTGCAGAAAATGAACCCAACCCATCTGGTGGATTGAATGGTCAGGGTGTTAGCCCGTGCATGGGGTTGTATGTGCAATGTAAGGATTCAACATGACTAGTGGCAATGGGCCAAATTTGTCCTGGGAAGTCCACCATTCACAACGTAGAATATGCAGATGATGTCGTTCTGAGGGTTACTATTTCGGCCGTTATCGACGGGGACGCCCAAGTGCCATTCCCCAATGCAGAGATTACAAAGGTCAGAGACACCCTTAACACATTTGTTGCATGGCCAAAAAATCTTGTGAAGCCAGTGTCACATCAGGTACCTCTACATGTCTTTTCATTACCTACACATGGTTTGTTGTAATGCAAATAAAAGGTCAATTTTTTTTCCATATTGACAATCATATGTTTTACACATTTAGGATCCCGAAAAGTGTCAAAATAGTTTGGATGAAACGGTTTCAAGTCCAACTACTAGTGGAAGTGAGCTTGATGCGTTGGATGATTTGGTTAAGGTTGTACCTCAAGTTTACCATAAACCTGTAGCGCTGCCTTGGGAAGGGTCTACATTTGGCCATCCAAATGTTCAATCGTCGTTGTTCATAACATTTTCCGATCTGAATGACATTCTAGCAGGGGATAGGTGTTTGAACATATTCGTACTTCAATTGTGGATCATGTAAGTGAATGTGCAATGAAGTATTCGTTAGATTCAGTTATTTTTCAGAGTTCTTACAAATAAATATGTTTCTGATGTTTCAATTGCGGGAATTTGATAGGCATATGGCAGATTGGACCTCATCCTTGGTAAAATCATCGGTGTATGCATTTTTTGAGCCTCAATCAATACACAATGCGAAGGACAGACGTGCAGAAACTCAGGAATACATTGAAACATGGATGAAGGATTCCCAAAGAGAGCTGTACCTAGGAGCATACTTGAATCAGTAAGTAAAATGTTTGTATTAGTAGTATTTGGAAATGACCATGCTACTTGTAGATGTGACTGACTGCTGGAAATATGCAGGGCCCATTGGCAGCTTTTTATTCTGTCTCCTAAAGACCATACCGTTGTATGGCTTTGTTCTTTGCGTAAGAAGCCAGATGTTCACATAAAAACCGTAATTAACAAGTAATGTGTTCAGGACGTGATACATGAAATTGGTTGACATATCATTTATGCTTTAACAACAAATCTCATGTTTGTCAATGTTTATCAGTGCAATGAAGAAATTGAAGACCACTACAGCTGATAAAGCAAATCCACCTCCACCCACCTGGATTGAGTTAAAGGTTAGTATTTCGTTAAAGCCTACGTATCCATGTACTGATATTTAACAATTGTTGGATTTAAACAAGCGGATTTGTTTGCTTACTTATGTTTTAGAGCCATGTTCAACCTGGAGGATATGAGTGTGGGTATTATGTAATGTATTGGATGTGGAACATAGTTACAGGGGATCTGAAGAATGAGTGGACCAGGGTATAATTAAACTAACACCTTCAAAATTCATAAATTGCTTTTGAATATATATGTGTCAATCTCATTAAACTAAATTCATATTTCCTCTACTAATATTGCAGTGGTTTAATAATGGAACACCGTTGGACATTGAACAGATAACAGTTCTAAGAAAGCAATGGGCAGCTTATTTTTTGCAAGTTAAATGTGCGATGGAAGATTTGTCATTCAATAACTTATTACATTTCACACAGCCTTAACTTTTTAGTTGGTTCTCTTTTATAATTCTAGAACTTGTGTTAAATTATGAACATTGTTAGACACACGATAGTTATGGGTGTGTTCGCTGTCATGTTTGTCAATGTTTATGTCTGACATGGATCATTTTATTACATTTGTCTTCTGAATGGTATTTAAATTGGGTTATTGATTGCTTTGTGTGCTGTTGGGCATGTGAATGTTTGACATTACTTGGGAATAGTTGTACGGATAGTTTTGGGAATGATGAAGACCTTGTCTTCAGATTATTATTTGAATCAATTTTTCCGCTTTAGTTTTGACTCTTAAACCTGTTGATAAATCTTTAAATGCCAAACACAAGCAAATATCTTAATTGAACATGGAAGAAGCTTTACATTGTGTTATAAAGATGAAGAAGGAGGGAATTCAAATGACTATAGTGACATACACTGGGAATTGAAAAATTGAAAGGTGAGAAACTGCCATGCCACTTTTTATGATACATTGCTTTGTGTGTGTGTGTGTGTGTGTGTGTCTTATTTGATGTTTTTATATTTGATATTTGGTCCTGTTCTCCTTTTCTATCATTTGTCCGTTACAGAGATCGCGAGCTGTTTTGGAGGAGCTTGAATTTAAACGCAGGTTCGAAAAAATTAATGGCTTCAATAAGGCTTTGCAGAGTTCAGTGAATTTCATGATATGCTTAATGGCCGGCTGTTAGTAAACAGGTCAGGACTTGAAGATAATGTTTTAGTATAAATTTGCTTATGAGTTTAGGTTTAATTGGACTTTTATCTCCTCTATTATGACGTGATTGCCATTCATAGTTGTTGGAAGCAATCAATGTCTCCATTTTTCTAGTTAAAAAAATTAGATCATTGCTTGGTATGTTGTTGAATTACTAATAGAAATTAGCTCTCTAACCAGTAATTTACATATATGGCTATAGCTCCCCTATGTTTCACTTTGTGTTTTGTTTCTATTATAATTCTGCTTCTGTTTGCATGCGTATGTCATATCAGGTTTGCCACCAGTTGCATGCTGACACATCGAGGCATGTGGAACGTTGATCCTGTAGGGTCTATCAAATGGTGTTACGACAATGAAATTTGCATAGAGGGGCACATCAAGCACTTCTATGTCATCCCTCTGTAGCACATGGATATATAAGCATGGAAATGGAAACACCATTATCAGAAACAGGATTTTCAGGTAATAGTATCAATACCAAACCTCAATTTCAATTAATTGATGGATGGAATCATTAATTACTACTCTATCAGCTGAAGACTAGGTAATCATTTGCTGACCAAACTAAGTAACAATCATTACTCAAAGAATGCAATATTGTGAGTTCCTTGTGTTGCATGCAGCGCAAGAGATTACATTGGCATGAAAAAGGTGAGGGTGAGAGCTACAATACTTGAGAAAAATAATACATGAGACTAGTACTTAGGGATCTTGGAGCAGACCAAGAATGAATCACCTCCACTTCACTCTCCGCCATCTCTCACTCACTGAGTTCACAACGCTAAGCTATGGTACAATTTGATTTCTAGAATATGGAATCGATTGGGATTGCCACTTTTCTTAGTGAGAATCCCAATAAAACAGAATATAAAAAGAAGGGTAAAAATCTCAAAAACAGGAACCAACAAATCCCGAGGAATCTCAAAAGATTAAACAAGTTTTTTTTAATCCTATTAAAGGCAACAGAAAGTCAGAAACAAAGTAAGGCAGATGATGATGACACGTGATGCATTTACAGTTTGGCTGAAAAGTCTTGTAGTTGCAACATATAATTAAACACTTGCAATTGCATAAACATAAACGGTGTTTTTGATTAAAAAAAAGGACATAGAATGGATCAAAGGGATAATTAGGTGGCTAATTAAGATAGAATGGATGAGAAAGGCTTTACTAATTACTAATTACTAATTTACTATTACGAGGCCTTCATCTTCGTCATGTGCTAGAACCATATCTTCTTGACAATTGTGACATAGAATCTGATGTATTATCCAATTATTATTCTTGTAATGTAAAGTCTACAGCTATGTATCTTCACAGAAGGCAATTCGCATTGAACAATTCTAAATCTCTTCACAATGTCTTAAAGTTGGATAAGTGTTGAATGCTTTTATGTTTGCCACTTCATCTTCTTAATTGCTTTATTAGGTAAGTATCCAGTGTGTTTCACCTAGTTGTTTATTATTATTATTATTTGAAAAAAAAGTTAGTAATGCCATGTTATTTGTACACATCTTAGGTGGAGTTCATGCATGTTGAGTACTAAATAATATTAATTTGGTTGCTTAAAAAGCTCTAAAGAAACATGCGGTGAAAGCGAGTCTGGACTATTTCATATATGATTTGTGGTGTGTTAAATTTTTCTGCCTGTTTTCACCCTTCTGTTATTTATTGTCTGTGATCCTTTTGAGGCATTACATTATAATTATTCTAGTGATGCTAAAACTCTTGCACGCAAGGAATCTTCTAGGCGATCAACTAGAAAAGGAAGAGGAAAAGGGGAAGCAAAACTTGCAAGAAGGGGTATTGGTGTTGATGCCAGTCCTAGAACAGGAGCATCCAGTATACTTGCCCTATATTTTCTTCTTTTTAACTAGACGTCCAACTTGTATCAGCACAGAAGTTTTAATTTTCACCACTGCCATTGTTTGTCTCCATCCTAATATGCACTCATGTCTAAGGGAATTCTTTGTTTATGTATTTTTAAAATTTGCAATGTGAAATTGGTTACAAAATTTATTTTAAACCCATAAATTCAATAATTGTTGGTCTTTTTCTCTGGTGTTAGCTATGGCTGCCATTTATAGGTGTTAAATTTTTTAAAAAAATTAAATGAAAATTAAATACAAACGAAGACGGTTATTAAGGAAAAACCGTCATCGTATGTAAGGATACGACGACGGTTATTTCTTAATAACTGTCTTCGTTTGTATTTAATTTAAAAAAAATGAAAATAAAATACCTACGAAGACGGTTATTAAGAAAAAACCGTCATCGTATCCTGACATACGATGACGGTTATTTATGAATAACCGTCTTTGTAGATATTTTATTTTCATTTTTTTTAAATTAAATAAAAACGAAGACAGTTATTAACGAAAACCGTCATCATATCCTCACATACGATGACGGGTTTCAGGTAATAACCGTCTTCATTTGTATTTAATTTTAAAAAAAAATAAGTGAAAATAAAATACAAATAATGACGGTTATTCACAAAAACCGTCATTGTAGGGGGACATACGATGACGGTTATTCCTTAATAACCGTCTTTGTTTGTATTTAATTAAAAAAAAAATAAATGAAAATAAAATACAAACGAAGACGGTTATTAACGAATAACGGTTTTATATAAATAACCGTCTTCGTTTGTTTTTTTTAAAAAAATATATATCAACAACGACGGTTTTAAGAACCGTCGTCGAAAGTGGCCAATTTTCAACGACACCCATAACAATGACACCTAAACAACCGTCGCCGTAGGGGTAAAATAACCGTCGTCGTAGGCCCTTTTTGTAGTAGTGTTAACTTAGTGGTTGTAATTCTATTTTGAATTTGTTTTTGAGTTTCTATTGTAAATGGGTTTCTTGCTTGTAATCTAGAGAAAGAGTTTCTCTAGGGGTTGTGCTGAGTAATGTTCTCAGTGGGTTTGTCTCTAAGTTTTTAATAGTGTTTTAGAATTACTAAACTTTATTTAGAGTTGATAAAGAGAGACTTTGTAATTACTTGTAAGAACAGAAATTTGCAATAGTGGAACTTCACTCTAGTGTTGAGTGGAAGAAAACTGGATGTAGCTTCATAGTGTTTGAAGTGAACCAGTATAAATCTCTTGTGCTTTGATTTTAATTTCGTTCTTGATTAATTCTTGTCCATCTTGATTGTCTTGCTTTGCTTGTCAATTTAATCTTAAGCTATTGGATACCTTGGGTTGAGCATTTGATTGAATAAGTATTCTTGGTTTCAAAAGTAATAAAGATCCTAAGGAAAACTCTGATTTTGTTTTAAGAATTTTTAATTTACCAAAGTTTAACCAATTCACCCCCCTCTTGGTTAAGTGTGAAGTGTTCCTATATTTTACAGTTAAGACACACACACCATTTTGATTCAACCTTATTTAAATAGATTAATTACTATGTTCAATTATACTAATTATTCAGATAATGTCTTTTCATAAATTATAGTTAAAGACTAATTCCTTAGTAACTTTAACCTAGTAAAAACCCTAATTCCTTAGTGATCTTCCTTCAATTAAGCATTAAGTGATAAACGTAAATCATCTACAGTTACACATCCCTATCCCTAGGCAATGTATAAATTGTTGTTCCATCTTTGTCAGAAATTAAAGCCCCAATATTCCTATTGTGAACCCTAACTCTTAAAACTTTATCAAAGTGATCAATTTCAATAAAGATATATAATCATTCAATGCAAGGTGAAACAAAATAATCTAGCATAAAAGAACCATAGCATTTAATCCAATAACCAAGGAATTCACATTAGGTTGTGCTCATAACTACAAAAATGAACTAGCCAAGCATATTCATGCTTGACTTCAATGACATTCAATACCAGTAGACTAGACTTAGACAAGAAAAGAAGAAGAAGAATCAAAACCTAAGCCCTCAATCTTGCTTTTCTTGACCTAGCTTTGTTGAATCTCCTTCAATGCAACTGACTTCTAACTCTATTGTGGAACCCCTTTTCAGTCTTCTAAGCTTCTATTTATAGCTAGGTCATAAAATCTATCCAAAATCTCTTCAACTCGTGCATTAAAAGGCTTATTACTGAAGTCACGTGTCGCTCACGCTATTGGCGTGAACCTGGCACTACTGGCGTGGACTGCAATGAGTTGTGGCACGGATGGCGCGGATCTCACGCTGATTGCGTGAGATTACAGTGAATTTTCTCTTCTTCTGATTCTCTGGCGCGACTAGCGCCCCATCTCACGCTGATCGCGTGAGATGACAGTAGATTTTGCCTTATTTTTCCATGTGTGGCGCGACCGGTGCGGATCTCACGCTGATCGCGTGAGATGTCAGTGAGAATTGTCCTGTTTAATACCTTTGGCATGGATGGCACCACACTTGGCGCGGATAGCGCCAGACTCCAGAAAAATTTTGCTTCTTTCTCTTGCTTTCTTTTCTTCTCTCTTTGGTTCCTAATATCAAAAATACACAAAATAAGTAATATAAATAAAAATAATGAATTTTCACCTATTCTAGCATTTATTGATATTTTATGATTGATTTATTGATTCATTTAGCTTAAAAATGACTATATGCTTGCAGCATATCACAGGTATATCAGACCAGGAAAAAAATGATGCTAGTCAAGGCCGGAAATGCATACAAGTTATTGGAGGAAGAAGAAAATTCTAAAAGAATGGACACGTGGTAGCTGAGGATAGGAGACAAGGATGCTAGAATCATCAGGCAAGCTTGGATATGAGGGAAGAATAGGTTGGGGATGAGAGGTGATAAGGAAGACAACTAAGGGACTTAGGGTGGATTACATGCTTAGGCCTTGGGAAAGAGATAGTTCAGTGCTTCACCAATATCAGTTTTTTTTTTATTCTCATACTTGTATTTACCATAGAAACAGAAGCATTGTTTCCAGTTTTTCATGTGATACATTATTAATATTAGTAAATATCACTTTTCTCCCTCAGATTTTGTCTACAGTATAACTGATTTTGGATTATGTGTCTTTCAAAACTGTATTGAAACCTTGTGTTGTAGTTTTTCATTAACCATCATCATCATTGTTTAGAATTAGGATTTATCACTTACATTTTTCAATAGTGTCAGGTATTCTCAAACTAGCATGTATTTCAATAGTAATCATGAGTCACTTGGGCTTAAATCATGTATGCATAGACTAAAGCTTTAGATCAGTGGGTAAACTCACCTTTAAATTACCTGCAAATTGGTCATTCAGGTAGTGGAAGAAAACCATCATAAGCAAGTCAGTTGTTTGCCTTCAAAAGGGGGAAGGGGAACAAAAACCATTTACCAAGCAAAATATTATCCCTTAAAAGATGATAAAATTACAATGTCTTTGAACACCCATAAGACACCAAAGTCCATTTAGCAAAAACCAGAGACAATGAAATGACCAACAGCAAACAAGGAACTACATTTGTGGGTTTGAAAATAAAGATCTACCTAATAAATCACATCAACAACAAACAAATAGCAAAAGAGAAATTTAGACAGTGTAGGAGAGGGAACATAAACCTTTGTCTTTAAGACTGCTCCCCACAGTTTTGTATAATCCTTGCACTTCACTAGCCCCTTCACTACAACTAGCTTTTTCTTTTTCATCAAATCAATTACTTTTTTCCACAGCTTTTGTTCCTCTTTGATGTTAGCAACAAACTCAACTTCATTTGTCTTGCTTCTATCACCCTTTTTCTTCTTAGTTTTCTCAGAGAACTTGTGTATTCTAACCTAAGCCATCAATAATAAATTGTCTGTTACAAGATAAATAGTTTGAGATAAAAATAATATAAGGAATTGAATGCTCTTCTCGTTCACTTTTTTTTTATCAGTAAATAGTATTTTAATGGCACATATGAGCTGGGAAAGCATATTGTGTCTTGGTTGTGCAATTTCCCATTTTCAAAACCTCACTCATAGTCATAGAACAAAAAAAACAAGATAATGACAAAAAGAAATGTTTTTCTATACACTGAACACTTGAACAAGGTAATATATATAATTAATACGTATATAGAATATACATACCTAACTATATGACACCTTTGTGACTTATGACAGAGAAAGTGTTAGTATAAGGAAATTAAATGAACAATAAGTCATTAAGAAAAGGAACTCCATTTCTATGCTAAATAGTCCTTGCCAATTGCCATGAAATCATTGTACCAAATATCTATATTATGTTATGAGGATGATAGGTAATTTACCTGTCAAATATTGTAACACACTTGCTGAATTTAATTGCTGAATTTACCTGTCATATATTGTAATACACTTGCTGACAAACATTATTCATGAACAATGAATAATCAAAGTTATGTTGACAAATTTTAGGCACCTGGACAACAATAGAACCTTAAAACTTGTCTTCTGTCCAGACTTTACTCTTACACACCACCTGCCATCAATGTTATTAACTTCTTGTTTGAATTATCACAAAATCAATAGAGAAAGAAACATGCAGGTGGAAAAGAAATATTTCTAGAGTCTAGTGAATCTTACAAGGGTTGATGCTTCACTCTTTTCACTCTTGATTATGCTCTCTATTAACTATAGTACCTGAACATAGGAAACAAATAATCCTAACTAATGGAATGTATATAATGAACTATTTTAAATTAAACGAATAACTTATATAGTATGTCGTACCAAATAGATAACCATAGGAGCAACCTACTCAGACCTCAAGTTTATTAACCATATTCAAATTTACAACATAAATTATCACTCTATTGGGTATTTAGAGGTTTAGTGAACACCACTCCACAATATATTATGACACTAAAATTCATCTATTAACACATGAAACTTACACGCCAATTACTTAACTAGATGAAAATTAAAAATTAAAAATCTAAAATACTAGAACCTTTTTTCTTGCAGCCAGGGTGAGAAGAGAAGCCATGGGAATAGACTAGAGAGAGTGAAGTGTGAATCACTCACAGTCACAGGTTTACAGTTGGTACCTTATAGAAAAATAGCCTTGCTAAAACCACAAAAACACAGCCATGTGTCTGGAGAATCTTATGTGGTTTAGGCACATAATTTCTCGTCTGTGACTTAATGATTAGGTAAAATGCTTAGGCTTGCATGCCGATAGAGAAGTGAGTATAATGCAAAGGTACCTCCTGCACAAGTGAACCATTGATGGTAAAATGGTTTCACTAATTATCCTCAGCAACATGAGAAATTCTTTGATGTTCATGGAGCAAGAGATTTTCTGGCTCTCTACAATTTAGAGAAAATGATGGCTCATTTAGAAAACTGTTCAACATGCAATGTTAAGGGAGGAAGTGACAGGAAATTTCTACAATTCTACTGTAAAAATAAATATGGAAGTAAGTCACCAGTAAATTAATCTTGAAATACTACTCTGCTAATTAATAATTCATGTTAGGCATGATTATATTTCAAGAAAGTGAAGATAAAGGAGGAAAATTATGCTCAGTTATATATATTAAGTTAAAAAGAACAAATGACTGGATATAGATTATGCTTTTATTTTTTCCATTTGGTAAAGCATAAATATTCAGTAGTTATGTAAAAAAATTTCACACATCTTATGCACTCTAATCTGACAGACTATTATAATAAATAGCCAGTTCAAAGTATCCTACCTAATAGAGATTTATTAAATATCACTCTCTATTAACAAGAAGAGGACAAAAGAGTGAAAAGACCAACTCATGCAGTATGCACACATGAGAGCAAGTGAGAGAGTATCTCCCATCTTGAACCAAGAAATATATGCTTGTTCTTTTCATACCAATGCCTTTCTACAACGTTCCCTGCATGAGACTGTTGGATGAGACAAGATCACCAGAGTAAGATAATGAAGCAAAAACCCACAAGTTTACTAGAAAAGACAATATACATACTTGTTTTCATTATGTTAAACATGTAGACTTTGAAAATAGTAGTAGACTAGCAGTATTAATTAGGAAGAAAGTATACCTCGTCCTTCTCTATAGTGGCATCAACAATTGTTCATACATCCTCATGCACATCAAAATGAAAAACATGTACACATAGAAAAACAAGTAATTTTAACACCGCAAAATTAGTCACAAATTAATAGGGGATACTTTCAAGTTTATGATGCCATGCAAATGTTATTTAGGGATGAGATGGCTCAGAGTTAAGATGATATGCAATTTTGAAGCAACTACTATATACAACTAATAAATAGGCAACTACTACATACAACTAATTATTTTGTTAGGTTTTTCATGGATGGTTAGCAATAGCCTTTCAATAAGAATCTGTGGTCTTTATTTGTTCCACAGGGGTTAAAGCTTATGAAAGAAAGGCTTGTCGTAGGTCCAAGCATTGATCATAAAATGAAATTATTCTTCTTTCATTTCCAGGTATGGTTGGCAAAGTGGGCCAGCCCACAAAAAATGGGTCGGGCTAGCCCAGCCCACCAAAAATGCTGGACGGGGCGGGCTGGCCCACTTTTGCAAAGTGGGCTAGAAATGCTAACCCACCCCGCTTTAACGCGGACTAGCCCACCTAAAAAATAAAAAAAAAATACAAATATATAATTAAAAAAACACAAAGTTAAATAAAAGTAAACAATTTAAAACTAATGCTAAATAAATGATGTCATGTGATAATTTACAAAATTACACCACTTGCAAATGGAATTTATGGATGTAAATTGTCCAAAGTGTAATATGCTAGCAATGAAAGACTATTTGAAAGTATCATTATCATAAACATTTTGATATTAAAATTTAGAAGTTAATTAGAATACGCTGAGAGTGCAAAAGAGCATAAATTAAAAGAACATATCTATTTCAAAATATGTTAAATATATCTATTTAATTTTAATATTTAATATTTTAAATAATATTGATCCAGCAGGCTGGCCCGCCCTGCCCCACGTTTGGCCCACCCCATTTTTTATTAGTGGGCTAATATTGTCAACCAAGCCCGCATTTTTTCATTGGATAAACTGGCTGGCCCGGCGGGCCAAGCTCATTTTTGCCAACCATATTTCCAAGGACAGTGGAGCCTCTACTTAGCTCAAAGTAACATCATAATAACTTGTAAAAGACGCAAATGGGGCTAGGATGTGTTTCCTGTAACACCCTGAAATTTACAAGTTGAAAGATATTTGTGTTAATTAATTGTTTAATATAATTATTTACAAATTGGTGAAAAGTGTGTGCATTGATTTGTGCATAAGGAGTGTAAGTCAAAGTTTGTGGCTGAAAAGTGTCCATGCACGCATAACAGTGTTGGCTGTTTGGTCACACAAGTGGGTAGCTATGGTGGCTGTGGTAGCTGACTGATTCAAGTTGTTGGCAACTTGCCTCATAGCTCCGTCTATAAATAGCAGTGCAGGAAGCGGAAGTACAATTCACTCTCACTTCTCTGCGTATTTCTCTTATTTCTCTCTCTTAAAACCTTGCACCCAAAAATTTCTTTTCTTCCACTTAAAAACTATTGAGAACCACCGTAGCAGCGGCGGAAGATCCACTCTGTTAGGAAGAGTTCGTAAATGGAGCATAGTCTTTCATTGCTAGTCGTTGTGAGAACGAGTGTTCGAACAAAACACACGTTAAAGATCGAAAGAGAAGAATCTCTGTTGAGGTAATGAGAGTTTATCGTGTTAATAATGATTTTAGATATCATGGTTGGGATGAAATATGTATAAGTGTTCTGGTGTTATGCGTGAAATAACTTGATGATGTTTTTATGTGATGAGTTTGTAAAGAACTACTAAGTTCAAAGCCTTTTCTTTGTGAGCTACCGGATTACTTACTCAGCAAAGCTCGTATGTCCTTGAGAAAAAAGCTACCGGGTTACTTACTCGGCAGAGCTCGTGTATTCTTGGGAATAGAGCTACTAAGTTCCCTTGATATCCTTTAACCGAACTTTTACCGACCTTGTTCGACTTCTATCGACTTCTTCCGACCTTGACCGCTCTTGTCTACTTTTACTCTCCTTTGTCCAAACCTTGACCGAGCTATACCGACCTGGATCGACCTTGTCTGCCTTCCTCCGACCTTGTTTGGATTCTTTCTGCAGAGTTGTTATAGCTGAATTTAAACCTAGAACTTCACACTGTTTCACTTGTTTGTATGTTTGTGAATGACGTAAGTGATTACGTGAAGTTTGGCTATTGTATTGGCTTGAGTTATTAAATTCATTGATACCATGGGAGGTGTATAACGACACCAGCCAGGAAAGGATTGCTCCTGCACCGGTCTATATAGTGGTGCCCATAGGTAATCTAAATGCATTTGGATATACATAAATACCCATGGGGGTGTATGACATTATCCCACCCTGGTCGAGTTGAGCCCGGGCTTGGGTCATACATTGAGGTCATGGTGATAGTTTGTGTTGACGTGAGATGCCGGATAGTGCATCAGTGTGCCCTTGTTTGGGGGTGATGAGTATGTACATGGGAGGTGTATAATGACACCAGCCAGGAAGGAATTCACTCTTGTGCCGGTCTATACAGTGATGCCCTTGAGAGACATACTTGATGCATGACAGAAATAGGATGATTGATTGCAGAGTACGAGAGGTACTAGGGGACCATTGCTGTAGGGATAGCCTTCTGACACCCATTTGGCTAATCACCATGGGGGGGTGAGACCTGTGCACAACAGAGTGACCCCGACAAGCTGCAGGAATCATTTGTACCATGGATTTGGCCTATTGTCCGGGATGGTACCACATTGCATTGATTGAGATAAGTCAGGAACATGCATCATGACTAGTCATTATAAGATGAATTGGTGAAGTGGTTTGGACGGGTTGTCCATGACTGATTATGTGAATGAAATGTTTGAATGTTGTTATGCTAATGTAATGACCGGGTTGTGTTTTTATAATTGATATTTATTAATTATTATTTTTCATGATGAACTTACCTTTGCTTTTCTTGTGCCATGTGGTTTTGGTATCTATGATGATCACGAACCATGTTTGTGTGAGCAGACAGGCAGTAACAAGCAGCCTGGGAATTATTTCTTTTTGATGGAGTCGCCAAGTATCCAGGATAATGTTCGATTAGAACCCGGCCTATAGATGAGTTGTGATGCAGGGATGGCTTTGGACCATATCTCGGCCACAAGCTGTATTGTGACAACTCACTTTTAGTTAGAACTCGGCTTATAGAAGTGTTCTGTTGCCGGAATAAGCATTGAATTGTAACCGGGGCAGGAGTTGTATTTTGCTAGATGTACCCCTTGTTTTAATGGATATACCCCATTATTTTGCTAGTTACACTCCCGTCACTTGATCCCTTGTTTCTTTTGAAAACTTTGTACACTTTAGACATGGTTATTAGTAATCACTCCAAATTATGTTCTTAGATAAATATATTACGAGGTATTTCAACATTGATTATTCGTGTTTTGATTATTGATATTGATTAAGTTTACGCGCAAAATTTACTATTATTTTTGTAATCAATTTAAAGGGATTTTCAAATATATATTACAATTAAAAACGTGATTAAAGAGTATGATACAGTAACGACGAGACTGGTCATTACATTCGCTGCAACTGAAATCGATACTACTAGCAATGGAAAAATGTGCATATAACTTTATAAAGTTTGAACAACCAAAAAGATAAATAATTCTTCCTTGGGTCCTTTGCAGAGACTAAGGTCATGAAAGTTGAAAATTTTACACAGTTAGAGTCAAAGGGCACTAAACAAAAATATTCTTTATAAAGGGCCCAAGCCAAACAACTTCAAAAGTAAAAGAAATGTTCTTTCAACTTTAAAGGACCCGAGATTTCCTGAAATTTAACAACTTTGTAGAGGCAAAGACATGTATTCGTGCCAGAATCATGCACCCAAAAAGTTTTTTCATATTAAAAAGAAATAACCAAGAATAAGCAGTCATATGATGGAAAGAAAGAAAGAACCATAACAAAACAAAAAAAACAGAAAGGGAAGAAATGGATTTATGCAACAAGGCTAGTAACAAACTAAGTTAATGAGTGTTAGCTCGTTGTGGAACTCTCTCTCTCCCTGAAGCGAACCGGGCGAGTCCATAACTTTAAGCGCAATGGTATGGCCTGAAGGGAGTGTGGCCTTGTGAACCGAACCGAACCGAAGCCTCTGTGGCCGAGCTTCGTGGAGGGAGAGAACGAGTTTGTGGCATGGCAGACAACACTGTATGAGAAATGGCGCTGGTTGTGCTCAAATGGCACCATTCGGGAGTCCGAGAGCTTGCGGTAGATGAAAATCGTGACAGAGATTATTAACGCCGTTAGGAAGAGCACGCCACCGTCATCAATTCTATATTTTATAAAACTCTTAAATTCTCATTTTTTATCTAAATATTTGAAATTTAATGATATAGTGAAATAGAAAATGAAAATATTTTATTTCAAAAGTTAAATTTTTAGTAGTTTTTTTTTATATAAAATTTGTAAGATTTTATAGAATTTTAGAATAAGGTTTTTTAAAGAGAAATATTTTTATTTTTATTGTCATTAAAATTTAATATTTTAATTACTAATTTTTAATTAAAAGGTTTAAAACAATTTAATTTACATAAGTTTTTTAAGATTTTGCCTAAAAGGATAATTTAAGAATTTAAATAAAAATTAAATAATTAATTAAAAATTTTAATATAAAAAGAGAGAAAAGTTAATTAACATAAATAATTTAAGAAACTAAAACAACAATGAATTTAAAGGAGCATAATATGACTAAACCTAGTTAGCAAAAAAAAAAAGAGTAAACCTGGTATTTATTATAATTTGAGAAAATAAGTCATACATGAATGTAATTTTGTTTTATATTTATTTATATGTGATTATTAAATTCTTATTATATCGCTGTATGTTTATGCCACAAGTAATCATATGCTATATATTTTTTGTTACAACTATAAGCTAATCTTTTATCACATTATATATATATATATATATATATATGTAATTTTTCAATTGATAATTTTATTCTTCTGTATTTTAATTATAACATTTGGTCTTTTAGTCTTAAAATTTATTATATTGGTCTTTTTAGCAAATTATTAACAAATAATTCTAATTAATTAAGTTATTGAGTTAATTATAAATTAATAAAAAATATTAATTATTAAAACAACTAAATAAAAAATAATTATTCCTAATTTTCCATAATATTGTGTTTTTCTTCTTTTCCTCAAACACATATTTTACCTCCATTATCGCACATAACTTCACCGACAGTAACACCACATTAGGATTAATAATATTTTATTAAAACTTTTTAATGATTTATATTTTTTAATTAATTTAATATCTCTAGTAATTATTTCAATTATTAGTTAATAATCTATAAGGAATCAAAAACACAAATTTATAAAATTGGGAAGATCAAATGTTACAATTAAAAATCAACACAATAAAAATAAAAAAATTAGGAAGATCAAAATTATAATTTAGTCTATATATTTTGCAAAAAAAAAATCCATCGCAAAATTATGTCTCTATATAGTAAGTAATTTTTTCAAATACTTATATGAAAAAAATTAAATTTTCTCATGAGTAAAATTAACTTAAAAATAAAAAAAAATAAAAAGGGGAAAATTTATATAATCTTGATAGTTGATGGTGGCAAGACTCGAACTTGTGATTTGTGAGCGTTGTTATTTTAACATTTTTTTCTCTTCCTTAGTGTTAAGTTATCTAATGCATGCATAAATTATAATAAATAGTTAATAATAAACAAACAATCTCTTTCATGTAAGTGAGTAACAAAGAAAAGAAAATAATTGTGTGGGCCAGAAAGTTCACTAATAACACCTCAAAAATTAAACAAAACTAAATTTAATTATTTAACAAGTTTGGGTCTTTAATTCAAATGTTTTAATTATTTGAGAGAATCAGTTCTTTTAAACTAGTTATAAATAATCGGTTTAAAATTGATTCTAAATGAATTTGGATTAACTGATTTTTTTTTCAAAAAAAAAAATAATTTAAACCAATTTTGTTTTTGAAAATCAGTATATCATTTTAAATTAGTTGATTTGACTTTAAATCAATTTGATTCAAGTTCATTTCAAAACCAATTAGGTTTGAATCATTTTTTTTACACTCCTACATTGGTTTATGGTCGAGTTCATTGAAGTTATGGTTTTAGTTCTTTAAACCTTTTATTTATTTATTATTAATATATTTTTAAAGAATTAAAACTTAATAATTATTTAATAAACAACACTAGTATCTTAATTAAGAGTAATTACACACACTAAAAAAATGAGTCACTACACATACACACACACACACTCAAATAAGTCTCATTAGTGTTTTTTATTGAATAATTAACATTATTAATTATTTATCCTCTAAATATTATTTATGATTGTATTTTTGTTTATCTTTCCTTTTATTTATTAGATAAAGACTTGCACTATTATGAATAAAAAATTGTTAAATAAAATTATTTATGATAATATTATTAGTACTTTTACATCTTAAAAGTTTAATGGTATCTCTTTTATTATTTTATAGAAAATATTAAAAATATCAATAAACGAGTAAAGCATGTCTTACCAATAAATACAAAGTAAAGAATTTATAAATACCAAAAAAAAATTGAAATATAATTCAAATATTTCTGACAGAATATTTCCACTAAAAAATTTGTTGGAAATTCAAAAATTTTCGATGAAATATTTTTCGACGAAAAATTCCGTCAGTAATTCAAAAGTTTTCCACAAATGTTTTCCGTTGCAAAAATCTGTTGGAAATACTTAAGTTACCGAGAGAATATGATTTAAATACATAAAGGTATTAATTAATATAATAATGACATTCTACTTTAAATTAATAAATATATCATATTTACTAAATATTGTAATTAATATATTATAAGTAAAATTAATTGACCAGTAACATTAACATTATATTAATGTATTAAACATAATACATAGTCAAATTATAAAGGATGAAAAATTAAGAAACCAATTAGTGTGTGTGTATATATATATATATATATATATATATATATATATATATATATATATATATAT
>CM023952.1:11378595-11457872 GCA_013407115.1 Glycine latifolia | reverse complement strand
TAAAATATGTTTAAAATAGTAAATATTTTAATATGTATGATACAAATATTAAGTTTATTAAATAAAATAAATATATTATAATGAATAAATATCATATGCAATATATCATGGATAAAATTGACTGTCCAAAAATATTAAATACCATATTTTTAAATATAATATAAAGTAAAATTATTAAGTATGTGAAAAAATAGCTTAATATATTCAAAACATATCTTACCTTTATTAAATTTAATAAATGAAAATTTTAATAGGCATTTATCATTATAGTAAAAAATATTAGATTGTCAAACAATCATATATTGTTATTATATAAGTCTTAAGGTAATTATTATGCAATTTAACAACTAAGAAATTCTTTTGAAATGTGCTTGAATGAAAATATAAAAAATTAAAATTTTAGTATATGTATTATTTATTCTTAAAAATTAGTATTATATTTGATACATAGTATAAGTATAGTATAACTGCCAAAAACATTAAATAATGTATTTATCATATATAAAACATAGTGAAAATATTAAATAGAAAAATTGAACAACAATAAAAACGTAATCAAATTATTTATATTTTAGTATATTTTAAAATATTTATATTAGGTTGATTTTAATCTATTTATATGAACGATATGAGAAATGATTTTGCATTAATATAAAATTTTGCATATTTGATCTATGTGAAAGAAACTTTCAATCTAAATGTGAATTTTAAGAAAATATTATTAAGTTAAAAGTTATAAAATGATATAATAATTGTAATTTTACTTGTTGGGCTACTACTAAGTGTTTATGTATATATTTGTTAATCGTAATTTAATTAAATAATTACAAAAATAATAATTAAAAACAATTATTATAAATACAACCATAATTCAATTAAAGCACTTTTAAAATAGTCCAGTATAAAACATTGCAAAATAAATATAAAACATTATAAGCATGACCAGAACTTTTCACAATTCCGAGTTAATTATAAGTCTAATTAATGCAGTAACCAACAAGGTCCATTCTAGCTGGATGGTTGGTTTTTTTTTAAGCATATTGATAGAGTTTTAATTTTTTGATTGTGTGTATAAAGAATATTTTATTTGGAGAGAAAAAATTTATTTCAGTGATCTCTATGTGTTTGAGGGTTAATCTCATGAATCTGGACTAAAGAAATAAATTGATTAAAAAAAAAGAAAGTGTCTAATGTAATAATATTAGTGTACATTCATGTGGTAATCTATATAGTTCGTTATTTGTTGATTAGTCTACTGTTTTTGCATATATTTTTATTAGTATATTATATTATTATAATTATAATTAAAAAATATTTTAAGATTATATGCCTGTTAATTGAGTATATTTAGAGTAAGTTTATAGATTTATTCAAAGACTTTTATTAAATTTTTTTAGGCCAATTCAACTTCTATTCTTTTGGGGTAAAAAAGAAAAACAATTTAATTTTAAAACTTATTATTTTCAAAAGTCATCAAATTTTTAAAAAGATATAATTGAACCTTAAAAAAATAGTATATCAAGTAATTAAGTCGAACATTTTTAATCCTATTATTTGAATCACATATATACACGTAATATATATATTTTTTTGAACGGCTATACACGAAATCTTTAATTTAACTTTTCTTATTTTCACCATATTGTATTTATTCTCTGTGTATTGAAACATATTGTTACTCTTATAAATTTCTTATACTTGAGTTCGATTTTTTTAGATAAAAAAGAAACATTAATTTCCTGACACTGTTGAAGTGGCATATTGAGGTGTGGCGTCTTCAATCTGTAATTCTTTATATAGCACGGTACATGTGGATAGCGTGGAAGTTGAGATAGATTCACACAATTAATGTGGTTTATTCCTGCTTTAACAAGATTGGTGATTCCCTAAAGTTGGAGATCATCGTTACGTACCAACTATCTAGTAGTTCCTGACTCTACACTCATTTGTTAGCTTCTTTTAGTAAATTTTCTTCAGGTAATTTCTTGCTAGGCTTAGCTAAATGTCATGCCACAACTCTTGATTGTATGATCCCTTTTGTTTAATCACTTTAATGGTTATTTGCACGAATTTTTTTTTATGAAATTTGTTACTCCTATCTGTTCTATTATAGTTATTGAATCAAAAAAATATTGTTTTAATTTTTAATGTAACATTAATTATTATTTTTATTTACATTTTTATAATATTAAGCGTGCCAAAATAATTTATAAATGAATTAATGATGATAAAAGATTAATTTTTTATAAAAATTTTACTTTATTTATTTATTATTTTTTATTACTATAAAATTATGTAAGACGAAAATTATTTTGAGATGAAAGCATTACCTATATATTATTGGACTTACATGTGATTTTGTCCAATTGCAAAGAATTAGAATTATGCTCAATTACCAAACCATAAGCAATAGTGTGTTACCCACAATTTGAAACAACCCCATTATTCTATCTTGATAAAGATCATATGTATATTAATTAGTTTAATTGTTAATAGTAATTATCGAATTTTATATAGTTTTATTGTTTTCTATATTTATTCTTCTAATTTGGATATTAATATTATTTCAGGTAAAGATGATTTGTATCACCATTTGCTGTAAATATTACACTCATAACATAGATTCTATATTCTTCTTCCATGATATATGAACATATTTATGTAAATTTTTTATTTTTATATATGTTTTATTCTTTTAAATATACTGTTAAGATTTAAAAATTACTATGCTTTCGTATATATTTTTATATTTATATAATATGATTAAAACATATAACTTTACGTGGATATCCACCTTATAAACTCCAATTGCAATGGATACTTTTTTTTTTCAACAAATGTTAATTGTTAGAATATGAGTTTTGTTAGAGAGAGAAATTGAAACCTGTCATTTTTTTCTTTTCCCTTAATCATCTAACTCATCTTAAAACACCTTTAGTATTGGATCTTGGGGAGGAATCTTCAACTGAATATCTCTCCTTCTCCAGATCCAACAATAAAGGGGGGTTGAAGATCTCTACGTGGAGATCCGATTCTTCTCCAAGAATCCTAAAAATATGCATTTTTTTTCAAAAAAATGATATTTTATATACAACAGAGCAACCAAAATGGGCGGGGGAGTAACAACCTTCAACCCAACCAACCAACATATGAAGAAAATAAAATAAAAATAAACAAAACAGGTACATGGGGCGACAACGTTCACACGGAGGGGAGGAGGGGGAAGAGGGGGGTGCACGAAGGGGAGGGGGGAAAGGAGAGGGAGGAACGTGGGAGGGGAAGAGGCAACTCAGGAGAAGAAAAAGAAATAAAGGGGGAGGGGAGAAGGATTGGGAAGTAGGGAAGAAAAAGAAAAAAAAAACAAAAAGTGATTTAAAAAAATTAAAATTCAAAAAAGTGACCATTAATATTAAATAAAAATTATTTAAATTTTTTCAATTCTTAATATTCATATATTTAATTAATTAAATTTAATTTAATCAAAATTTAAGTATTTAAAAGTATGGTACATGAAATCCATTAGAAGTTATCTAAGATTTCAAAATGACATTTACTGTTAAAGGAAAAAATATAACATTTCTTAAGATATCTTTAATCTTACATGGTACTATGGGACCATAAAAAAGTTGTCTATGATCCCAATTTGGGATCTAGCACTAAAGTTGTTCTCATATTTTAGTGCGTGTTTGGTTTGGTATTGGAAAATTAATTCCGAGTCCAAAATTGATTTTGAATATATTTCACATGTTTTGTTTCAAGTTGGTGAATAATTTAAAATTGATTCTTGTTTGAAGCAATTTTGAGTAGTTTTGGTACTGGATCCAGAATTTTGTAGTGCATTTTACTCTTAACTTTGATTTTATAATAAAACATCCAAACATAAATCACATCATTTTTAAAACAATTTTACAAAATCAATTCCATTCAAAATCAATTTTATCAATACTTATCCAAATAGTGTGTCCAATAGGACCACAAATCTGATTCAGCAACAACTGAAGAATAAAAACATATGACAGCAATTGAAGTCATCAACCATTCTTTTCATATCACAACTGCCATTACAGGTGAGAGGATATTCATGTTCATCACGGGAACCTTACAATAAAAAAGAAAGTTTGATCTGTACCTGTAAAAAAGTCTCTAGAGTAGATATACAATGGAACTAATATCTGCATAAGTCTTGGAGCTGTAAGTTCATTTGTGCATTCTGGACGTTCATTTATACAACTTGTAGGAGTTAGCAGCAGCGACAAACCAGGGTCTGCAGTTCTGCTTGTAAATCAACCTCTGAATTTACAAAGATTTCTTGTTGGATAGTTTTTACTGAATAATTCGATTGTAACTTTCAAATTGTACTTACAAGATAAAGAAATTTGATTCAGTTGATTGAGCAAAATGCATTAATTTTTGTAAATTTCTTAATACATTAATTCGATTCCTATGGATTAAAAAATCTGTACTTACAAGACAAAGCCATACTGAATACTATTTGCTCACTTAGTTATTTGATGAAAGAAAAACGAGAGCTTGGTGCCAATCACATTATAAACTGAAAATTATATATGCTTTTATATCTCAAGATGATCACAATTCAGATACCGGAGTTGAATAGAATATAATCTGTTAAAGAATTTTCATCTTAATTACATACATTCCTCATGAATACATTGTAATAATGGCACTATAATCTGTCTCAGGACATCCGAAAGGACCATATGGACACATGATCATCTCCACCAAAAATCTCCTTCCATATACAATGCTATAATTGACTTTAATGTAGATAATAATAAAAAAAAAGAATAATTGTACAACGAAAAGTTTAGAGTGCATTTTATCTTCATGTTTCCTTGTGTCTCCAACTCACATATCTCAAATTTTCTGGTGCAGAAGATCATGTATCCATGCCAGGAGTGTCCTCCACAGAATTGCGAGTAGCATGCATAGAGCCTTAGACATAACAAGTGGAAGATGTGTAACCATGGAAAAACAAATCCATAAGAGTCACATAAAGGCAGGGGCTAATTAATCAATTAATTTGTTAAACCAGTTTTGTTCTGCACAAGTTGTTCAACATCTCCTAGCTCCATTTCTTTCCCTTGAATCTCATACTCATTCTGAAACATCATCTCTATCTGCTCCAACGACTTCCCTTTGGTTTCAGGAACTAATGTAACAACAAAGGCAATGGCAAGAGCAGAAATAGCAGCAAACACAAAGAACGTTCCAGCAACACTAATAGTCTCGGACACAGAAAGAAAAGACATGGCCACAAGGCCACTGCAGACCCTATTAGCCACAGCTCCAAATGCAGATGCTTGAGCACGCACGCGCAAAGGAAAGATTTCAGATGTCAAAACCCAGCACACGGGTCCTAATCCAACTGAGAAGAATGCCACATTCCCACAAACAAACAGAATAGCCAATGCAATTGCAAATGACCCTTTTCCAAGTAAAGCAAGAGTAGCCCCCATACAGAACAAACAAACTGTCATCCCAATTGTGCTTATCATGAGAAGGGGCTTCCTACCTAGTTTATCAATGAGAATGATTGCTACCAAAATAAAAATAGTCTTTGCTATGCCTACAGCAACAGTAGCAGCTAGAAGTTTTGAATTGTCCTCAATACCAGCTGCTTGGAAAATTTCAGGACTGTAATACACAGTTGCATCAATTCCTGAGATCTGTTGGAAACACTGAATTCCAAGGCCAGTGATCAGCATTCGGCGAAGAGGAGGAGGAGGAAATAGCAGCTCGCGCCACACCGGTTTCTCATCATACTTATCAGAATTGGCACATCCAGCAGCTTGCTGTATTTCTGCAAGCCTCTCCTCCACTTCTTTCTCATCTTCATTTGTCTTCAACAGCACTGATCTTGCTTCTTCTATGCGGTTCTGCATTACCAACCACCTTGGTGACTCAGGAATAATGAAAAGCGCAAAGCCAATGAACACTGAGGGCAAAATTCCCACTGCTAGCATCACTCTCCAACTTATGTGTGCTGAAAGGCCAGAAAACGCATAATTTGACACATAACCAAGCATAATTCCTACATTTATAAAAATCTCCGGGAAGGCAGTGAGAGAGCCTCTATTTAGATTTGGTGATATCTCAGCAATATATATAGGGGATATCATAACTCCAAATCCTATTCCAATTCCAGCTAGAAATCTTCCAACCATAAGTATTGCATATGAAGGGGCCAGAGCCATTGTGAGTCCACCCACTTGGAAGACAACTGCAGCTAAGGCCATTGTCCATTTTCTACCAATAATATCTGATGTTCTTCCACCACCAAGGCTACCAAATAGAGAAATAATGCTAAGAATACCAATCAAAAACTCTACCTGAACCTCAGATATCTTCAGATCTTCTTTGATAAATATAACAGCTCCGCTCATGACACCTACATCTGCAAAATCCACAGATCAAATCATGTCAACTTTGACTCATTCCAAATGGCCCCGGAATTAAATTCAAGATCAAGACAATCTCCACACTAATATCCCCATAATAGATAAAGAGTAAATAATCTATGTACCGACACTGTCATTCAATCACCAATGTTTGTTGATTTATACAATAACTCATTTAAAGGTTATACCAACGATGATTAGTGTAATGTAATATTTTTAGAAATTAAACTCATTGATAAATATATATACAGTTGACTTCTCTCAGCTTGTCAGCCCTGAACCCAAATTTTGGTAGATCTGTTTCAGATACTATAAATGAAAAGATAAATCACATACGAACAAAGTTGATCTAGATGAACCATAGAACAAAGGACAAGGTGGGAAATGAACGGATTGTTAAAAACCATCACACCAACACAATCTAATTCTAATTAAATAGAATAGTCAATGGAAAATGCAGCAACGAAATCAAAGAGGTAGCTGAAGACGGTTTCCGCAAAACTGAAAAAATAATAAAACTAGAGGCTTTTTCAAACATACCATAGCCAAGAAGGACATTGTTGAGAGAAGCAAAGATGGCACAGGCAAGAACATATTTCCTGGTACTGCTCCTCCTTTCATCCACTTGCTGTTGGTGCAAAACATCATCGTTGTCGTCAGGAAGCTCAGAATTCATCCTCTTGTACTTGTTCTTTGCTCCCAAGGGGATTCCAGACAACCCCATTTCCCCATTCCCGTTTTCTTGGAACCCCATCTCTCTGCTTAGGATTCCAATTGGACCCTTGTGTGCTCTTTGTTGTTCAAACTTGAGAAACTGTCTCAAGTTGCTACCTTTGAGTCAGAAGGGTGCTGTTTTTTGTTTGTTGTTTGGCTTGGTTGGACTATCACATGACATATCCAAGACTCACCAACACCAAAATCATGACACTTAGATTTAGCCTTTGGATCTGGAAGTCTGAAAATAAAACTGAAACTAAAAGAATGAAAGAATAACCTCCCGAAATTAAAGGGTGGGACTAGGCAACAAGAGGGACCAACCCCTTTTTGTCACGCAAGCAAATTAAAAGCTCAAGCAACCCAAGTTGCAATCTTTCTTCAATATTTTATTTCATTTCATGCATCACAAATTCACAATTCACAAGGTTTGAGGATTTGACCCCCCACTTTATTAAGCTTAAATGACGCTTTCAGGTAACAAATATGCTTGTAACTTTCTAAACTATAGCACTATTGTTTATTGTTATTTGAGAAAAAATATACTACAAACTATGTTTTTATCTATACAAAACATTATAGTAAGAAAAAGAGAAAATTAAAATTCACAGTTAGAGGGCACAATGGTAACTTGAATTATTTCGTGATAATCACCGAATCGAATGTGTTGAGGAAGAGAAAAAAGAAATGCCATTAATTTCGAAGCTGACCTGGACTCTATTCATTAGAATAAGACAGCTTTCAAGGAGAAAATTTGATGTGAAAGATTGAGTAATTTATTATGTGTTAGTTTATAATTGTCGATTTAGTTGTGAAGGGACTTTCCTTAACCAAGCACGCGTGGTTTTATATAAAATGCTTTTCTAACAAATTCAACAGGAAAAAAAAATATCTTTTTTATTTCTCCAGATAAGTTTCTCGACTTCTCAGTCTAGATGAATGATAGTTGCCTTTTTTCTTAGAATATATAATGGTGATGATAATTTCTCAATGATAGTTGACTTTTTTCTTAGAATATATAATGGTGATGATAATTTCTAAATTGAGAGCTCAGGACATATACCATTTTTCTGGTCAATTTTCACGCCTAAAGAAATTATTTAAATGGGCAGTTAAGGTTCAAATTTAATGATCGAGACCACATTCTTAATTATTTGTCCAGCTTCTTGTATTGCTTTAATCACTGTAATTTTTTGTAAATTCATTTATTTTTAAAGCCTATATTAATTTAAGATTGGTTGGTGACTTGTAGACATCTGAAAATATAAAATTAGGCTATTAGCATAAACAATGTCTTGTTGACTTTACTCGGCAACATAATTATTGACATTTCATTCTTCGGGTAAACAAATTTATAAAAATAAAATCTTCATCACATATATCCTTCATTAAAAATAATTCTATTTAAATCGAATAAAACTATTATATTTACATACATGTTAACTATTTTTAAAATATCATTTGGCAATATGTTTATATTATTAAAAATGTCAATTGTTTCCAATAATAATTTTAATTGTTAAATTCATTTAATAATATATCAAAATGTTACTACTAGATAATTATATAAAACTATTTTACTGTTACATTTTTATTAAATAAAGTTATATATTATTGATATTATAATATAAAATTTTAATTTTACGTTTATATTCATATTTTAGTTTATGCGTGATTTTAATTATCTTAATTTTAATTATTTGTATCTAATTCCTATAATTTTAGCTCTCATCTAGTGAGTCTATTATTTTAATTTTATAATTTTAGAATCATTAAATCTAAGTTCTTGATGTGATATTGATTTACGTAAAATGATAAAAAAAAGTATAAATATTGATTAAAAATATCATTTTTTAAAAATATTATATTTTTTCTTTGTCAATCTATATAAATTAATGTTTATTTCACTTACTTTTTATTCATTAAATTATATATAGAATGTGAAACTCACTTTTAATAATTAAAATATTATAAAAACTAAAGATATATAATTAAGATTTCAGGAATTTCTGTAAAAGAAAAATATTTCAGGAATTAAAATGGTACATAAATTGAAAACGTTATTAAGCTTTGGAAAAGAATAATAAACATATATACCCGGTTGTCGGCTAACTGTAATCTAATGGAATCTTGCTCTTTTTCTGGAATTTGTGATTCATTCCTTCATATCAACAATGGGCACCGACAATATTATTGTCCTCTAGCTGGGCCTTAACACTACTGCAAACTGCCAGCTAATATATTTAATTTTTTTTAAAAAAAAGTTATAACCAAAGGTTGATCATAAAGATCAAAATCCATGCATCGAACATGAATGATAATATAAAAAAAATCAAATTGTTTAATCAAACTTATAAAACCCATAATACAATTAATTTTTCCGCAATATAATAATTAAAATTTTGAATTATATCACGTGGTTAAATATATAAAAAAGTGTGTTTTATTGTTTGAGTTTAAATGTGTACCTGATGTGGTAAATCAGCTTAAGCTTAAATTGGATGTTTCGGATCCTCACAAGACAAAAACGGTATATGGTTAATTTAAAATATATATATTTTACATATCATTAATTAATACTCCTTTAAAACATGTTACCATTTTTGTGTGCAATAAAATTAAACCTTTTTAATATGGAATTAAAATTTAACGAGGTTTACTAATTGAAGCAAGTTACAATTTTTGTATTCAATAAAATTAAACCTTATTAAAAAAAAAAGAGCTTCTCTAACATTTGGATCTAAAACTATTTTATGTATTGAAATTTAATTTATTTTTTATCCAAATTTGACTAATAAGTAGTTAATCTAAGATACGAACAAATGTTATTGAAGTTGGTACGCACATGACGTGGCTTTGGATCTAATTAAAGAAGACACGAAGTATGACCATATATATATAAAATGGCATCCTCATAAAAAAAATATAAAATTACATGAGTTGTCTGCCATGAAAACATGCCCCGTCATGTGGAGAAAGGGGAAGAATGGAAATAATATTAATAAGTGTTGCACGCATACATTGATAAAAAGTAAAATATTATATAAAATAATTTTATTAATACATAATTATTTCAATGACCAAGAAGTTAATAAGTCATTAGGATGAGGCCTGAGGGATACTATCCTGGACTTAGTAAAGTCTCAAATTTGAGAGTTGTAGATAAAAAAAGTGATTGTTTAATAAAGATAATTAATTAAATTTTTTAATGAAAATTCAATAAAATTGATGGATATTTTACATTAATGTAATAGGTAAAAAACATTATTTCAATGACAGTAAATATAAATTTTTTAGAAGTATAAATATATAGTATAGATATTTAAAATTTATAAATATAAAAAAAACTCTACTTAATAAAAATATTTTAATAGTGGTTTATATACATTTTACTATATTAAATGCTAATAAAAATAAATATTAATTAATGAAGTAAAAAATATCTATTTAATGAAAATATTTATCATATTTTTTTTGAAAAAATATTTATCATAGATGTTATAACATAAAAATATATATAACTTTGTGAGCAGAGGGAATATAATATTTCTTATAAATTAAAACTAATATCTCCATTTTAGTAAATAACTATAAATAAGTCATACTAGCCTTTTGAGATTGTGTCTCGTTTCAAAGAGAGAGATAAGTTATTGAAAACAAAAATAGAGTGGGTATGTTTGATTCGTGTGATTTTGGAGAGAATAAAGTTACAAATTTTTCTCCTCTTAGTTGCAGCAAAATTGACTCTTTTTTTTTCAAAAAAATTGATCCTTCAGACAACAAAAACCATTTTTCTTTGATTTTTAGACACATAATTTGATTTTTTTGACAAAAAAACTGATTTTTAGGTATAAAAAAAATGCTTTTCTGGATAAAAATAAATCAATTTTTTAATTAAAAATATTATTTTTCTCTTATATCAGAATCAAACAACACAATTATCATTTTATTTCTACTTTATTTCTCTTTTTCAAATTATCTCTCTTCTATTTTTATCTATCCCATTTATTTACTCTAAATCAAACACACCCCAATTGACTTCTCAAGGGACGTGAAAGCCAATTATGAGTAGGAACGTTGTAAAATCATAAAATAAATATGTCGCCAACCTTAAACAATAGCTTACTTGAAAATTTAAATTATGAATATTTCTTTTTGCTAAAAAGGGTGGTTAAGCCCACAACAAAAGCCTACGAGGAAAAGAAACACCAACAAATCCCTCCACAGATAGTCCTTGCAACTAATAGCCTTGTTTACTAGATGGTCTGCAACACCATTAGCATCCATATGAGAATGAGGGTCGAATCTGTCTATCCCTGCTAAGAAACTGCTTAATACGATTGATGATGGCATTAAAATGGTGACTACTATTAGACGGTTTGTTGATGAAATCCACCACTAACATAGAATCGCTCTCGATCCAAAGGGCCCTATATCCCTCTTCCAGGACAGAACCAAAGCATCATAAATACCCAAAGCTCAGCCATAGGAACATTACAAGCTCCTAGATTATGCATGAACCCTCCAATCCAAGAACCATTGTTATCCCGAAGAACACCACCAAAAGCAACTTTTTTACCTCCATCCTTTACAGAACCATCAATGTTCCATTTCAGCCAGCCATGAGGTGAGGGCGTCCAACCAACGTCTTTCCACATATATCTAGGATTCCTATGAGGCATTAAAGAAGAATTCATCCTCTTAAGATCCTGAAGCATAGCAGATAAATTATGAATCATGCTCAAGCATTGCCGGCTTTGCCCTCCTCTTACGTAGCCACAATCCACATATTGGCACCACATCACTTTGCAAGTGTGCATGGAATACAGTTCATAATCCAATATCTTTCTCTCACACACAACCCAACATGGTAGTATACCACCATAACTTTCCGCGACAACCCAAACACCACCACCACCCAGATCAGCCACGTCGGACCACCATTAGCATTGTCCCACTTACCCTCACCCATCCAAACTTCAACGCCTCTCTTTGTCCTAAGGCTTTTCGTATCTTCTTTAGATGGAAGGTGTTCCTAGGATGCAGAGTTCATTTTCTTACCGGTACTACCCATGGTAGAAGACAACATTTGGAGTAGTCATTTTTTCAAGATTTTTATTTCCCTTCTTGGTTATTGTTTGATCTCTTGATTTTTAATATTGATTTCTTCTAAGATTTTTTGTTTCCCTTATTGATTCTTGTATGAGATCTCTTGATTTTTAGTATTGATTTCTTTTGAAATCTTTTGTTTCCCTTCTTGATTTTTGGTACTCATTTATGGTGTTGATTCTTGTATAAGATTGTTTAATAATTTATTTTTTGAGATTTTTTGTTTCCCTTTTTTATTCTTGTATGAGATCTCTTGATTTTTTAATATTGATTTCTAAAAAATTCACAAACAAGCTTCGACTTGAGTTCTGGAAAGTGAACCACACAAAGGATGGGGACATGGACATTTTAGGATCCGATAATAATCATTCAAACATCACGGGATGATCACATGCACCATCCCGTTAAATGGTGTTAGGAGCCCCTCACTAATTCCTCACTACTATTTTGCAATGGAATTGCGAGGGAACTATATTGCTAAATTCAGTCTGCTAATTAGTGAGGGAAATATTCTCTTACTACTTCCTAACTAATCTCATGACTTTCGCCAAAATTCATCACAAAATAGGTGACCCATAATGGATAATTGTCTCATGAATTTGCAACCATCTTCCTTGTTAATTTGTCACAATTCTATCACAATGTTTCCTTCGCAAGCTCGCTCTTCCCTCAAAAATTGGTTCGTCACAAAAGTGTCGTTATTCCCTCACTGTTCTTTACAATGTGTCCCTTGCAATTTACCCAATTTCCTTGCTATTCCTTACATTTTTTCCTCGCAAAACTATCACCATTCCCTTGTTGTTCATTACAACTATTCCCTCACAAGTCCCTCCTTATTCCCTCACAATTTGTTCCCGAGTTTGCTATTTCCTTTCGATTGCTATTCCATCACTAATCTCTTTCTTTTCCGTTGCAAATTCAATTTTATTTTTCTTTTCAAAATAAATATTGACCTGTTTTGATTAGTGCAATGAAAAATGATTTTTAAAAATTAATATGATTCAAGATAAATAAAATTATAATTTTCAAAATGATTAAAGATAACATGATTCAAAGTAACAATTAGAAAAACCTTTAAATATTGCCAACAAATCAAACTCTTACTGAGTGAGTGTTCTTTCAAGATAACTAAATAATAAAACATTGTCATCAAAGTGCATAACAAATAAAATGTAACAAGAAACGCTTAAAGATTGTCAACAAGTTTCACATATTGTTGAGTCTTACAACATAAATAAAAAGAGAAATTTAATCATCGCACTAAAGTGTAACATTATCATTTATTTTTGTTTGATGGTGGTGTTGGATTTATGAAGACAGGCAATATCTCCTGTCGAAAGAACTCCATTTGTGCTTAGTAACATTGTGTTTTATTAATTGGTTGTTCAAGTGATTTAATTAAATTACCAGAGAAATCAAATTTAAGTTAAGTGCTTGAATGAATTAATTAATTGAGGAGTTAGCGATGTTGAATATGTGTTTTATGTGTATTATGAGTTTTTGGTGTGTTTGGACCTAGAGGGATGAACTTTTGATTTATGATAGAGAGGTAGGTGCGCCTAGTAGAAACCAATAAAATAGAGAGAAATAGAAGGGTCAAAAACCCCTCACATTCAGAAACTTATCTATAATGAAAACATTTCATTCCCTCGCTTATTCATCTTCAAGAATACCATCATTGGATGGATCTGAGCTCTAGTGTTGTGCAAAAGAAAGTCCGTTTCCTTTTCTTTTAGTGTTTGTTGACTGTCCCTAGGTGAGGTAAACTCCATTTTCCTTTCTTTGTGTTCATTTTCGTTTTTTTTGTTGCATGAACACACTTCAAAACTCCATGAAAATGTTCATTTGCAAGGTTTTAATGTGTTTTATGTTGGTTTTGGGGTGTAGGGTTGTAAGGATGATATAGAACTGTTATAAGAGTGAAGAAAAACTTTCATTTTGGACCCAAAGTCTCTCCCTTTATTACCCTTCTTCACCCCAAAGCTAACTCATTGAGTTGATAGGTAAGGGAAGCTTAAACCATTTTTAATTCTATGTTTATCTGTGTTTAATCGTTGTTCATGGTTCCTAAAATGTGTTTTAATTCAATGTTCATGTTTGAAAATGAAGTTTTGAGTTGGAACTCAAATTGGGATCCATTAGAGAGATTTGGTAGAATTCACACAGGTTGCAACCTATCGTGCTTAAGTGAGGCTAGTAGCACACTTAAGCAAGGTAGGGAAGCTAGCTTTTGTATGTTCACGCTTAAGCAGGGTCAGGGGTGCGCTTAAGTGAGAAAAAACAGAAAGAGAAGTAAAGACCATGCTTAAGCACTACGTAAGTCGTGCTTAAGCGAGGTTGTCTATCAACTTTTTTTTGTGTATTTCATTTGAACTTCAATCTTAATTACATCTTAAGGTGTATGTGAACCTTAAATTAGATTAACGAAGTTGATATATCTAGTTATTCTCATGTAATTCATATTCATATGATTGGAGTTGATTATGAGAACTTGCGGTGTGGAAACGTCCCATGATGTTTAGATGAACTATGTGAGAGTTTATGTTTGGGGAGGAGAATATGAATAGTAAATTAATGATGAACTGAACAATGATGTGAATAATGAATTGGTGAGATGTGGAATGTGATATGTATGATCATAACATGCATGCATGGATGAATGACATTGCATGTGAGTAGACACGTAAGTTGAGGGTACTAAAAAGACCCTCAACCTAGTGCTAGAGGTTGTCGGCGGTGGCTAACGGGAATGAGCCTATAGAATGAATGGGTGAGTGAATTCCTAGATAGGTTAAGGTCCTTACAATCCTTATCGAGATAAGTCACTATTAATGCTCATCCATTTTTGATAAATCCATACTCCTCTGTAGGGTTAATTTGAGTCTTTTTTGAATGGTCAGATCATAGAGTATGACTATTTTAAGGGATGCACTTACATTAATTGCTCAAAGGTGAAATCTTCGAGGAGTAAAGAGTCAGCATGGCATAACATGATAGTTAGACATATGCATTGATATTTGTGACTTAAGGATAATGTATTACTTGATGAGTTGTATAATTACATTGGTATGGGAAATGTGAAGAATTTTTTGTGTATCTTGTAAAATGATGATCTTATGTTGTTTTCAATTATATGATGTTTTCTTTTAAAATGAGCTTATCCTTGCATTTTTCTGTTGAACTATGATGATCATGTCATTTTGATACAGGAGCAAATTATGTTGTAGCTTCTAAGGAACATGTCACTCAGGGTTGAGGTGAACTTGGTGATGGACTTACAGGCGAGATCCAACCTTCATTCATTTATTTATGTTTTGTCTTAGTGGGGACTAGCTTAGGATTTAAATATGATTCTGTATATGTGTTGTATTTATTCCCTTAATGGGATCCTTTGAGTTTTGTTGGAGATTTTTTTATGATGTGTTGATGATGTAGTGTCTTGGGACACACGTATCTTTATGTGTTATGTCATGAAGACCTTTTTGGTTGATGTTTATATGATATACTCATATTCATGAAAAATTTATACGTAATTTCATTAACTAAATTAATTTCAAGAGTTTTACAAGGAGTAAACGTAAATCTTTATGCATTAAAGTCTTTGTGTTCCATTTAATGACATTCAGGGTCATTATAGTGCTTGCATCTATGCTGCATTTGTGCTTACATGTCAGCCATTTGTGTCTACATCTTTGTTTACAATGATTGTTGCAATGACTAATAGTTTGTTTTGTTATCGTGAAATCTACTATAGTTCTAATACTAGTACCCTGATCAAAACAACACCAACAATGGATGTTATGAAGGGAAACAAAAAATCTAAATTTTTTTGATTGAGGATTATCATTCCAGTGCTTGCTAGTTGCACCTTGAGTTTACACTAATATGAAGGAAAATCTACCTTAATTGTGTTTGTAGAGGAATTGAACAGTAGAACTACATCTAGAAGTTATTAGCAAGTGGTGATTCAACAACTCAAATATTTTACAGAGCAATATGTTAGAAACATACTTGAGGGTCATGCAATCTTCTTTTATTTATACTTGGTATACTCATGAATGTTGTTGGCTCCATATTGGGTACGAATGCATTGTTATACATGTCAGAGATGCAATGTGTCACTTGATGTTGTCGTCCCAATAGTAATGGGTTTGTACTTGATCAATATGAACATATATCTTCTGATACTCATAATATTTAAAATAATCAAAAGAAAAATCTCATAATATTTAACGAGGCTAAAAGAAAATTGAATATCATAGAGAAATAATTTAGGTTATATCAACAAGATATTTTAGTTAGTTTTTAGCTTTTTTTACTAGTTGAAATATTTGTTTGACTATTCAGAAAACAAATTTTTTTAGTAGCTTTTAGAGTTTTTTTGAAATGCTAGCTTATATTTTTTATTTATATTTTATCCCTTTTTATCCTTAATATATTTATCAATTTTTTATTACCTTTTTTTAAAATAAATCATAGTTTTATTATTTTTCTTTCATTTTGTAATTTTAAACTACTTCAACAACTAATTTTATTAAACACTTAATAATTTAATAGACTAATTTTTCAGTTAACTTTGTCAAACATAATCTTAGTAAATAAAAATATTTTATAAAAATCTCGTTTGAAAAAATTATAAATGAGTGACCAAACAAAAACAAAATTAAAAACATTTTACAAATAAAAAATTAAATAAACTTATATTTTATCATAATCACAACCGTTAATTCTTTAATCAATAAATCACCACTTTACAATTTTCATTATAAACTACCATCAATATTTTAGAGAAGCTAAATTGTAAAAATACTAATACAAACTACTCCCTCGTCTCAATTATAAATAAATAAATAAAATTTGGTATTATTAAAAATTAGTTAAATTCATTAAATTGTGTCATTTTTAATTAAAAAATTCTCTTAAATATGTTTGAGAGTCTTGATAAATATTTGATTTTGTTTTGAAACCCTGATAAATTTGTTCATTAGTTTGAGTATGTAATATATTAAACTTTTGTTTCTGATCCCTCTTGTTAGCTAAGTAATTACACGACATCATCTTAACGACTTTTTCAATATGAATTAGTGGTTGAGATGGTGTTATATCATCACTTAAGTGATGAAAGAAACTTGAAATAAAACTTTTAACATATTGGGGATTCAAAACAAAATTTAATATATCAAGAACTCAAAGTAACAAAAAAAAAATTATCTTGAGATTCAAAACAAAAATCAAATATATAACAAGCATCTAAAAGTTATTTAAGCCTAAAAATTAAATATTTTTCCTAAACTATCATTTATTAGAACTTGATATCAATTATAAAAAAGTCTTTGATCCTATTAAATGAAGAATATTTTGTGGATAATCTTATTAAATAAGATATAAGTAGTTGAGATTTACTGGTAATAAAAAATTGTTGCTTATAATCAAGATCAAAGAAAATATTTAATTTTAATTTTAAAAAATAAGAGACCCGACTAAAGTTCTCATATTTCCAAATTCAAAACAAACCTAGGAAATTAAAGGCTAAAAACTCGAACTTTTACATGCTCAGAATATTTGTTTTATGGTAATTAAATAAAAATTCAAGCAGACATTTTATTATAATTTTTTCTTGTCTCTTACTCGGGATTTTTGGTTTCATTTTCAACCATGGTGTTCGTGGAATACCAGGTCATATGATTTCAACTTAGTACCTAACTTACGTTACGACCAATTCGCTTTGATAACTTGGAATGGATTATTCTTTCCTCGTTTCCACGCAACAGGGTTATGGTATGACATTTCAGGAACTCTAAAATGATTGTCTTCTGTCTAATTCGCTCCAAATCCGAACCTAGACCTTTCTCGCAAGGTTGAACCTTCAGCACCTATCATTTTTTGACTGAGTGAAGGTTCTGTTGGTTCTTCTCCGCTGCCTAATCTTTACCTTTGACACCAGTGAGTCGTAAGGGGAAGATGCTCAAACACATTTTATTGTACTCAAGTTCCTTCTTACAAGATTGATTGGGTTTCTCTATGAAAACATGTTTAGTTGAGTCTTGTGTTGTGTATATTTATTCTTGTGGATAATAATTAATAATTTAGTGTAGTGGTAGGGGATAGCAGTATTTTATAAACCTGATCGAACAGACCAATCCCACCGGTTCAATCGGAAACCAGATTAGTGGCCTTTCTGTCATGTAATCAGATAAAAAATTTATGTCCTGTAATCAGAAAAAAAATGCATTTTTGAACCGCTTAAAAGTGGTGGACTCGACTCGCTAAACCAGTTAAAATCGTTAGATTCAATCATTGGTTGAACCGGGTTTTTAAGTATAAAAAATTTGCTTTGTTAATCATCATTTCATTTGTATGGTTCAAACTCTCTTCACTTGCTAAGCTATGCTGCTATACACACTGCCCAAAGTACCTGTTGCTTCTTTGTCACTTTCTCTCAATACAACACCATAATTTCACACTATCTATCCTATGTCATACTCTCTTTCTGCCTAGTCATATTACTCAGACCTTTTTATTGCCAAAAAAGCTAGACACTTTAACATTGAGGCAACACGTTAACACATCTTAACTGTTAACATTGAGGCAATCTGTCACTAACATAGCTAAAATTAAAAGTTAAAATTATCTTAGTAAATTATTTAACTGTAGAGACGTGGAAAACCTTAAAAGTTAAATTTTGAATATGGAAGGATTAAATTATGTGAACTATATTATATTTTATTTATTTTTATATATATTGAATCAAATTGGTTTGATTCATAATTTATCGATCCAATTAGTGACATACTAATCTAATGTCTTATCATAAAAAAGCTTTTTTTTTTCATAAAAAACTCTTATTTTTAGTGAAAAACGAAAAAGATAATTTGCATGCACATGTCGAGGAGGGGCTAAACTTTATTATGCAACAGTCATATAAATTGAGTGTGTGTATATCTTCTAGATATATTTCCTATCATGCACTTTGAAGGCAAAAGAACCTAAATATTATTTTTTTAATAAAAAATTATCAATTTGGGGCTGTTTTGAAACATATTACCAATCTGGTGTTTTGCTGACGCCCAAAATTGGGCGTAACTAAATCTGTTTCTAAATCGGTCGCTAATTCGGTCGCTAACAGTTTTTTACATAATGTATTTTTTGGTTTGCGACGATAAATTCCGTCGCAAAAACTGTTAGCGACTGATATAGAGATTAAAATTGGCGTGATTTAATTTTTGACGTAAAATATCATTTAATATTATTAATTGTTATTTTAATCTAATTTTAAAGTATTTTTAGACCGATCTTCATCATAGATATGATCTTTTTTATTTTTTTAATATTGTTTTAATTTTATTTAATACACTCAGAATTTTTGGTATATCTAATTTTTAATATATTATTTTATTTAATATAATTTATAAATTTTTATATGATTTTTTTTAATTTTTTTTGGATTTTTTATATAACTAATCTTCTAATTTCAAAATTTCTTCCCAAAAGAGGTCTCTAAGTGTCTCAAAATTGCGATTTAATCTCCGAACCTCCAAAAAATTTCTTGTTTTCTTATTTTTTATTTTTCCCAAAAGTGGCATCTAAGAGGCCTTTAAAATTAGATCAAATAAAAATTAATAATATTAAATGATATTTTACGTCAAAAATTAAATCACACCAATTTTAGTCTCTATATCAGTTGCTAATAGTTTTTGCGACAGAATTTTTCGTCGCAAACAAAAAAATACAATATTTTGTCGCAAAAACTGTTAGCGACCTATTAGCAACCGATTTAGTGACACCCAATTTTGGGCGTGACCAAAACGCCAGATTGGTAATATGTTTCAAAACAGCCCCAAATTGGTAATTTTTTATTAAAAAAAAATATTTAGGTTATTTTGCCGCACTTTGAATGATATATAAAAATATATAGATCCCACAACTTTAAAATTAGATTGACAGCTAACCATTGTTTGATTAGGCATTCCATTTGCAACTTTTCAATTAGTAGATGTGTTATTCATATCCTTTATATTTAGAATTTTTAAGCGCCCAATACTCTTTTTTCGTTCCAATTTAGTGGAGTTTAACTTAACTTATCATATATTTTTTTTTAATTTACTCACTAAAACAATTTTTTATTTAGCCAACAATACAACAATTAACTTACAAAACAATAGATTATTAAGCAAGATCTTCTTCTCAAAATCCTTAAAATTTTCCAAGAACAAATGTATATTGAACATATGTTATTCTCCCTCCTATTCGATTGCAAATATAAAATATAATTTTATAATTCTCTTCAGAAAATTCACATTTCAATTCATATTAGTGTAGTAAAACAAATATTAAAAATATTAGAAAATTTCCTTACACTCCTCTCTTTATAATAATTCAAAGTTTATGCACAAATCTTTGATATTTAGATGAAAAAAGTGTTTTATGGAAGTGTAGATTTGATGATATGAAAAGAACACACTTTTTTCTAATGTAGTATATCTTGTCTATCAATATTTATTGAATAATGTAAAATTAAGAGATAAATTATTAAATATGATGTGAGACCCATATAATTTTATCAATTTTAATAAATTTCAACAAATAAAAAAGTTTTAAAAAAGTAAGTTGCTAACATTTCTATTATAAAGATGACAATTAAAATTGCAAAGCACTAATGTGCCCCATGAATTCTTCATTGAATAGTGAGTACCATCAATGCTAACTTAACCAACTACCTTAATGACTATATTAATGTCATGGTCAAATTGAGTCTTACATTGTCCTTTGAAAATCTCACTTGAGTAAAATTGAAAAACAGATATGGAAACTGACACAAGATGGTTCACAACTGCTTTCTACTAATAGTGTAAGGGTATTTTGTCTCAGTGGTGATTCCACCATTTTTTACGATGAATTCAAACCCATATTTTATGATACCTCTATCACATCCATGATCGACATTACCACAATTCACTCTAAGAGATGGATACTAGGTTTTTCGTAATTATTGGATAGATACCTTATGTTGCAACAGTTGATAATGCCCAACAACTACCTAATTACAAACCAATATTTACTTAATTTCATGACAGTGTTCACAAAGAAAGAATATAATAGTGTTAACAAATTTCATGTGCACCTTGCACCATCACAACAAATTTGTAAAAAATAATGAATTAAATTAAAATTGTTTTAATGATCTTATATAACTTGTGACTAATTTTCATGCTTAATATGGAATTAAAGAAATATGATTAGACAGACATAAAAGAAATTATGTTATATCACGTGCTAACTAGCTATCACATCCATGAGCATTAACCAATTGTTCTAGTTGAATTCTCTATATTGAGAATAGTTGTTTCAAAGTGTCTACTTGACAAAGTGAAAAAATCAGAATACATGGATTTAGAAATAGTACTTTCTATCTTCTCTTCTTTTTTTATTTATTTATCAAAATCGTGTAATTTTTATTAATTATCAAATGGGTAGACTTTTAAAAAATTATTAAAATGGGTAAGTCGCTTTTGAAAGACAATTTTAGGCATAAAAAAAATTGTATTTCAAAAGACAGTTTCACTTTTTCAGTTTTTTTTTTTAAACAAATTGCTTCTTTAGTCACGGCAAAATAAACGATTTGCCTATTTTTTTTTTACTTAAAATAAAGATAATATGAAGTTTTGCCTCACAAACTACAACTTTACATGATAAAAATACAATGCCATATGTGATGGTCAATGGACACATAATGAGCATGTAGAAAGCCATGTGTAGCCTTTTTAACAAAAAAAATTAGGTATCAATGGGTTAAAAACAAAAGAAATGACATGTTATTATTTTTTTTAATAAAGGAGAATCAATTAATTGAAAACCAATGTTTCTTTCTTAATGAATGTTGCATCCGAGTATATATACTTGACAATAGTATAATACAAAGAAGAGCACAATGACTATGCCTCGTAATAGATTGAATGGAATAATCTAAACACCTTGGCCTAATTGACATTTAATAGGGCGAGTTGTGAAAGTCATTCAGATAATCAACCACTAAACCACACACTCAAAGGAGACACATGACTGCTTAAAAATGAATTATGGTGGAGCTAAAAGAATTGTCAATATCTTTATCGTAGCTAAAATTTTCAATTAACTATGATGTTCCTTTGTCAATATACAACTTTTTAGAATGAAAGTGACACTTAAAGTTATGATGCATTCATATCAATCAACCCCTTCTATCGAACAAAACTAAAACCCTGAAACATTCTTATCATATATATATAAAAGTTCCTTTAATAATAGGAATAGGATAAAAACACACACTAAAAGAACAAATCCTTAACTTACAAGGGACTCAAAGAACATGCGACTAAAATTAGGCCCAAAACAAGTGTATGAAACGACAATATGTAACATATTAATCATGGGTTAGGATCAATTGACTCCAAGGAGATAAATTATGTTTGACACTAATTCTCATCCATCTATTTTAATCTAATATAATGGTTATCATTAACTCATTAAAAAATCCATGTGTTATTCACTAAATCCCTCACTTGAGCAATCACACTCTCCCTCTCTCCCAATAACTCTCTCTCTCTCAATTACCTCCTCCAACGTGACCAATTTGTTCGATAGTGACGGCAGAATCACAGATTTGTTACGCCATCATCACATGCACAACCTAAGAACGTAAAGGAGAATCACTCACCTTGTAATAGAAATGAATGCTCTTCTAATCGTGGCAGCAGATTATCTTCTACAATTTCTAATTCTGGTGTGCCTTTGTACCTCCTTGTTGCCTAGAGAATTTTTGTGTCTGGTTCTATTCACCCAAGATCACACTAAAAAATTACGAGTGCATAAGATAACAAAACATCTCTTGATCAAGCCGATCTATCAAATAGTGTAGATGCCTGCACATTAAAAAGCATGTCTTTGCTATTACAAATAAAAAAGGACCAAAGGAGGTATATTGAAGCTTTAATTGATAAGGTTTCTATGGGATCGGAAACTCAATCACCTATCTTAGAATTTGCACCTAGATGGCTTTTGGATCCTTCTGCAACTAGTTCCATCCATGATGTATTTCTTCTTCAATTCTTTAGTTTCCTAGTTCAGAGTGAAACTTGGGGCCATTCCTTCCTTTTTTTGGTAAGTAAAACTAATACAGATCAAATGCATTATGTACTAATGTTATTAGGGTCTGATTGGGTAAACTTCTCTAGAAATATTTCTAAAAAAATGAAATAAGAAGAAAAAATGAAATGAATTTTTTCATAAACAAAAATAAGCTCTCAATTAACTAATTTTTAGAAGATCACAAATATAACTTCTTTAAAAGATGAGATGACATCTAAAAAGTAATTAATAAAAAACTCATTTTAATTTATAGAAAAATTCATTTCATTTTTTTCTTACTTTTTTTCTTTTAAAAACGCTTCTAAAGAAATTTACCCAAAAACATACCCTTAACCTATTAGTATGGAAATCAGAAATCTACTGACAAAATATGTAACATAATCATGAGAACTATGGAAATCAGATATATGCGGACAAAATATGTAACATAATCATGAGAACAAATTTCCATTTGTATCATGCTACACTACAATCTGCTCTTCTAACAACATATTTATTGACAAACCCCTTTTAAAACACACTTTCTTAATAATTAAAATTTATTAAAAATTACTTTCATATCTTGAATATAAGAAGAAAAAATATTTTTTCTTATATTAAAAGAAATATAAAATTATGAGTAAAGTGTATTAGATAAAGAATGAGATTCGCATAATTTTTTGATTTTTAATTAATTATAAAAAGTACGGTTTACTTCTATTCTAATTAATGTGACTCATAATTTTGATAGGATAATTTACTTGAATTTAAACTTGGCTGGATTAAGTAAGTCCCAATTATATATGAGTTTATTTTTATTAACCAGATTTATTAACTTAATATATCAATCTTGATATTATATATAATAAATTATAGAATTAAAGAAACATAAAACTACAATTAAAATATATTTTGCAATACACATTTCAAGATTAAAAAGAAATACTAATATGAATTTATTATCATATTATACTGGAATTGTTACCAAATAGATAATATGAATTTAAACAATGTGCATAACAAACTACATATGGAATAATAATAATAATACTAATATACCACCGTCCTTCGAGCTGAAAAAGGAAGCTCATAACGGAACATTATCATTATTGCCCATTAAAAAGGAAATCACAAAAACGTTTCCTTTTTGGTCATGCTAAACTACAGCCACCACTGCATAATTCAAATAAAAACAGCAAATAGTACGAGAGAGCAAAGAGAATAATTCTAGTATTAAAATAAATTACCCAAAAATTTAGAAAACTAAACTACTATCACTAGGAATAAATTAAGGCAAGGCCCACCAAGTATGAGCCAGATGCTGAAAGGCCTGTTAAAATATGTAGCCTTGTTGCAGCAGAATTTTTCAGGAAATGAAAATTTTTATTTACTTCAAACATCCATGATTCACAGGTTGTTGTTGAAAATATCTGCAAACAGTGAGAACAAAATAAAATTGGTGGGGTGTGGTTATCACTCTTGTCCTGATATGTGAACGTGTGGAAGCTTCAGTAACCGACCAAGATAGTTATCAATTCAGGAGGAGAAGAAAGAAAACTAAGAGGAATCTCTCAACACTTTGAATTTTTGCATAGGTTCAATACGAAATGAGTGAGGAGTGGGCTGAATTTTTTTATAGTAAATTTGGAGTATTCCTCGGCTGAGAGCCAATGACTGATTCATCGAGGAAATCCATTTAAACTAAAACTGTATCAAGCAGAAGAGGCGTATTGTCCAAAAAGTGTCTTTCTTTATCCAATGAGGGACTTCATAATTCTCTTATACTAACCAAAAAGAAAGACTAAAAGATGCTAATTTTAGACATGATTTTATTCTTAACCATTCAGAAGAAGGGCCTCATGGGACAAGAGGGAGAGGAAGAACCTGGTTCTGTGCTGTTATCTTCTTGTTGTGTCTGAGAAGAAGCACCAGCATCATGGAACTCTTGCTGATTTGGATTCACAAAGGGAAGTTGTGAATGCAAAAGAAGATTGTTGTTGGGGTCCAAATCATCCCACACAGGACTTCCAGGTCCCCAACCTGCAGGAATTGCATTGAACCATTCACCCCAAACCAATTCCTGAGGCTGTGAAATTCCTTCTCCGGTTTCAGCGTTTTCTACTGCAAATGTCTCTGTTGGTGGCATGTCCTCACTCTCAGTGTTAGTCGTCTCTTCTGGTATTGGTTCAGGTTGCTTTGTGTTCTGGCTTGATGTTGATGTTGAACCTTCATTAGAAGAAGATGCAGGAGCAGTTGTGGATGGTTCTGTTTTATCCTTGTTGAGAAAGAGTTCAGGGAAATTGAGCTTTGCATTTTCCCCTCTAAGCTTAAAGGCCTCGCGATCATAAGCCATAGCAGCATCTTCAGCAGTGTCAAAGGTTCCAAGCCAAAGGCGAGTTCGATTGCGAGGAAGACGAATCTCAGCGACCCATTTGCCCCAATGGCGTTGCCTCACTCCCCTATAGAGCTTGGTAGCATTCAAAGGCTGTGCTTGGGGCCTTAACATTTGTCTTCCTTCAGTTCTATTCATCATCATCATCATCCTCCCTCTTGGACTCAAATTCAGTGCATCACTCCAATACTGAAGAAGCTGTTGATGATGGTGTTGTTGGTGTTGGTGTGGCATGGTGGATTCTGGGGCTAGGAATGGTGGATACCCCATGTTCTGTTGGGCCCCGAAAGATATCATTTGTTGAGTTGGATGAAGAGGTGGACGAAAAAGAGGCAAGTTTGTGGTTCCAAAAGGGTGTGGGAATGGCATTGGATGTTGAGAGCCTTCAAAAGCAAAAGGAAACACTATTCTTGATGAAGGAGGTTGAAGAGACAGCATAGAGGATGGGTGCTGTTGTTGTTGATTCGGGTTTTCGGGTTCGGGGCTGCGGATTTTCTTGAGAGGCCTACGTGACACGGAACCATCATCAAAAACTGGCTTCCATTGTCTTCTCTCTGAGCTCAAATCAAGACCCTTTCCCTTCTCTTTCTCCCAATCTTGGCCTTCACTTTCACCAATCACCTTGAGTGGAGTACCTTCAACACCCTCCTTGGTGGATTTTCCACTGTTGTTTGCCATGACCACCACCTCCAATACCAAAATCAACAGCAAACCCTTCTTCCACTCACTATCTCAAAAGCCAAATTGAGATAGATAATTTTGATACAAATTATAAGTATCTTTCACAAAAAATAATCTTACTCGAATCAAGTAGGACCATTTTGAGTAAGAGTTGTCTCTTGAGTATTTGATGTTACTCAGGATTGGAATTCGAGACTATTAATTAAATTGAAATAACTTTTACGAATTGATCTTGCGAAAGGTATTTGAAAAGGAGGACAAAAAAAAAAAAAACAGAATTTTGGAGTGTGGGTTGTGATAAATTTGAAAGCAGATCCAATCAGAATAAAAAAAAGAATCGGATGGCAAAGCCTGTAAATTTGGAAGTACCCATCTCAAAATTTGTTATGTATAATCAAAGGGGAGAGTGGTATATGCTATGTGAAGGTTTATGGTGGGTTTTTGCTTTTGGGGGTGTCAACGTGTGAATTCAGAGACTCACAACTCACGAGCGGTGAAAGCAGGGGAAATTTTCAACTATGCGAGCAAAAGGGTGTGCAAGTGTAGGGGTTTATATGAGAGAGGGCAGAAAGGTGTTAAAATCAAACTTTTTCGAGTTAATGCAGCAAGAGTTGGAACAAGTCTCGTCACTGGTTGGCTAACGTGGGTCCCACGCGCTCCATCCATTGCTTGAACATTTAATTGGGCTGAGTCACCTGTGTGGTTACGTTTCGCTCGCTCACACACTCTCTGTCCCTTTCGCTTTGGGAATGTATCTTTTTCCCTCTTATTAGCCTTTCCAACTGTTGCACATCACAAACCGAGGTTGGAGGGAAAAAACAGTTATTAACTGTTTGTGTCAGTGGGATGGAGGAGCAAACAGGGATTTCTTTTTTCTTCGATTGACTTCTCCAATCTAATACCACTCTCTGGTGTATTGCATGCAATGTTGCATTCAATTTCTTATCTTGAAGCATAAGTATGAGTCCAGATTAAAATTTAAGTGAGTTTCACTTTCAGGTCACTCAGAAGTTGAAAATGAATTTAATGAGGATAATATGATAAAATAAAACCTTCTTTAAAAATTTGAATCCTATTACATTTATACCTATATAAAGTTGATCGTTAATTACCTTTATGCTCAAATTCATATGATAAAAACATAAAACAATTCTTCATTGTTTCAGAAAATACACGCGTCAGGTAACATGAGATGGGAACCTAACGCATGTTTGTGGAACACGTTGTGGCTAAGTAAAGACATGTTAAAATCCTATTGACTCGTTTATTTGAAGAGACTTCTGCGTTAAGGAAAGACATGTTAATGTGGCAGCTCACTCGCACTTGACGAAAAAAAGGGGAAACATACTAATATGATAACTCACTGTTCTAAAATAATTATAAAGGATAAAAATTCCAGTAGCTATTTTTGGTGACAGATTGTAAACTTGTACCATACCCTTTCCTGAGGCAATGACTTGCTATGGTTGGTGGAAAGTCTAGTGCTTAAGTGAGGTGGTTCATGGGGTCAGATACTAATAATGGTATACTTGGTTGTGAATGTGATTTTGTCTTTCAAAACTTGTTTGGCTATTTTTTGAAAAGGAGGGAATCTGATCGTGGGTTATTTTATTCTTTAATTTTATAAAAACTCTTTTTACTTCTTAATTTTGTAACATATTAATGACTATATATTTTTAGCAAAAAGACATTGATAACTTTATATATTAAGGGGTCTAATTCAATGAACGTCATTTCAATATGTAAATTACTTGACTTTGATTTTTATAAATAAAAAAATTATGTTAATATAATAAAATTAACATTTTATTAATAAAAAAGGTTAAATCTATAATATTTTTTTTCTTTTTTTCTAACTATCTAATCTACTTTATGTCTCCAACATGAGTTTTATGTTTATCACCGGTCACGTGGCATGTGTCTTTGTTCTTCTTCTCTCGAATTTTCTCTCCCAACCACTCGATCCATATACACGACCTGATTAATTGAATTAATTTTAATATATAGTTATTCATTTCCTTCTCTCTCTCCCCGTGTCTGTGTTTGTGATGCAATAGAAGGTAGAAAACATCCATATGTTTTGTTTGGCTGCTTTCATGCTATGTATCAATGCATATATGAGTTATGCCTCAAAGGGTCTTCAAGGTACGTAGACAGGGAAACAATGGACCAAAGGCTGTGTCGGGAACAGCTTTTAGATCACCTTTCAATTGATACGCTTACTGATTTCCGGCACAGACAGTAACTGTTCAATTCGGGCATTTTTGTTTTCCACTAAATTTATCGACCATAAACTTCAACCAGCAACAAGTTTCCAGAATATCGCTAGGATAATTTTTAATTTTTGGTAAAATAAAAAAATATAAAAAAAGAGAGATCAGATTATTCCTTTATTCAATAGCTTTTTGTCCATATACCAAATTTTATTAATTAATAATTCATCATTATATCAAAACTCACCCTCTTAATTTAACATATAATATATACTTTTTAAAATATAAGTAACTAATAGATTTCATATCAACAAATATTTTTTTTAATCTAAAATTTGATATACATAATACATCGACATATTCAATAGTTAGTCAATAAATTTTAAATATGTATAAAAAATATTGATATGAATAACTTTATCGAGAGTTATTCCTAGAATTAATAGTTGTGTGTATGTCAACAGTTAATGCAAGACTATGATCCAAATTTAGGATTGTTCCTATATTAAGTTAAAAGGAATTACTCTTTGTGCTTGGTGGGGAGGGTTTTTACAAGAAAAAAATCATTAGAGTAAATGTCATGAAGGAGTGTATGGTGGCAGTTTGGAGTCCGGTTGAAGGGATTTCAATCATGGAGGCGGGCAATGGAGTTTTACGTTTCAATTCTACCAATCACAAGGACATGCAAAGAGTCGTGAAGGGAGGCCCCTAGACTTTTGATAAACACCTCTTGATTCTCATTATTTTCAAGGAGGGGGAGATCCTAAGCTAGGTGCCCCTAAACAAAATTTCAATCTAGGTTCAAGTGTGTTGGATAATTTCCGTTTTTTAGTTGATTGATAATCTTATTTTTATTTGATAAGATATAATCTTGTTTTTATTTGATAAGATATAAATCAAATAATATTTGATGGCTTAGGTCCAACCCATTTTATCCTATAAATAGATGAGTAAGGGTGGAGGCAAGACAAATAGAAATTTGAGAGCCTCAAGTGACAGTCTCGAGTGATATATTTGAGCAAGCCACTGTGCCTGCATATTTGAGAGCTTAGAGTGAAACACTATGAGTGTTTGAGTGACTACCATTGTTGGAGAGGTTGAGTGTATCACTACATTGGTGTGTTTTTGATTCATTGTAACTGATTATTGTTATAGTGGATTGTGATACTGGACTAGGTCCCGTGAGTTTTTCTTTTCTCACATTGAAGAAGGCTTTCTCACGTAAAACAAATTTAGATTGTCTCTCTCTCCCTTTTGATTTTATTTCCACTTCCGCAAATTGATTTGAGGGTCCGAGATACCCAACAGTGGTATTAGAGCCTAGGTTCGACGGGTTCTGAAGGAGACGAGATGGAGACCAATGGTATCACCCACGATGGAGATATGTTCAGGTTGACCGCAGACAACTTTGCGTATTGGAGACCGATGATGGAGGATCACCTCTACTGCAAAGATTTATTTGAGCCCATTACCCTTGCTCAGAAACCGGCTGGCAAAAGTGACAGGGAATGAGAGGTCCTGAGTCGTAAGGTGGTGGCCACGATCAGGAAATATATTGATAAAAGCCTCTTTGAGCACATGTCCGAGTTCACGAACGCGTACGAATTGTGGAACAAGCTAGAGTCCATGATTCAGAAGAAGACTCCCAGGAACAAAGCACACCTGGTTCGCCGACTTGTGAAGATAGAATACAAGGACAGGATGAGCATGATTGAACACCTCAGCACCTATAAAGGTATTGTGAATCAGTTGACCAAAGCCAAGATGAAGATTGATGACGAGTTGCAGGCTTTGTTGTTATTGAGTTCGTTGCCGGAAAGCTGGGATACTCTGGTAGTGACTTTGAGTAACTCGGCTCCTGATAAAAAACTGAAGATGGATGTTGTAACGGACAGTCTCCTGAATGAAGAAGCCAGGAGAAGAGAATGAGGTATAATCAGTACGTCCGAGGCTAACGTTGCTGAGAATAGAAGAAATTCCAATTCCCGGGGTCGTAGCAAGAGCCGGGATCGAGGTGGACGAGATAGATCCAGAGGCCGGTCAAGGCCAAAGCATGACTTGAAGTGTTTCTACTGTGGGAAGGTAGGACACAAGAGACCGGACTGCAGGACTTTGCAGAATGATGAACAGAACGGCTGTGTGAAGCCGGATCAGATTGTTCCCAAAAAGAGAAGTGATCAGAGCACCACGGTTATGGCTGCTAACTCGAATACCGAGATATTCCTCCTCAGTGAAGAAATGTTGAACATAGCCCATGATGACTGCACCTGGATTGTTGATTCTGGTGCCTCGTTCCACGTCACCCCACATGAGGAATTCTTTTCTGCTTACAGGAAGGGAGATTATGGTGTCATGAAGATGGGAAATCAGGTGACCAGCAAGATTGTTGGTGTTGGTGATGTAACCCTGACCACAGATACAGGGTGCCAGGTTACGCTGAAAGATGTGAGGCATGTACCTGACATGCGTTTGAATTTGATCTCGGTTGGAAAACTAGATGATGTCGGGTCAATGAATTACTTTGGTGAAAGTAGATGGAAGCTGACCAAGGGGAGCTTGGTTGTGGCCCGAGGTAAGAAAGAAGGCTCCTTGTATGTGATGCAAGGAAGGACGATTGGTGGAGAAACCAATGCCATCCAGGATGGACAGAACCTTGAGCTATGGCACAAGCGTCTCGACCATATGAGCGAGAAAGGACTCCAAATTTTAGAGAAGAAAGAACTATTGACCGGGTTGAAGGGCCAAGTGTTGGAGAGTTGCACACATTGCCTAGCTAGAAAGCAGCACCGGGTTTCGTTTGTGAGACCGGATCAACCCAGACGACGAAGGCAGATCTTAGACCTCATCCATACTGACGTTTGCTACATGTCAGAGAGATCGCTTGTAGGAGCTCAGTACTTTGTTTCTTTTATTGATGATCACTCCTGCAAAGTGTTGGTTTATCTTCTGAAGACAAAAGACCAGGTACTCCAATCTTTCAAAGAATTTCACGCTATGGTGGAAAAGGAGACTGGCATGAAGTTGAAAGTTGTTCGTTCTGATAATGGTGGTGAGTATTGTGGTCCCTTTGATGCTTACTGTAGAGAAGCCAAGATCTGACTTGAGAAGACACCCCCCAAGACTCTACAATTGAATGGACAGGCTGAGAGGATGAACCGGACTATTGAAGAGAAGGTCTGAAGTATGCTGTCCAATGCCAGGTTGCCGAAAATGTTCTAGGGAGAAGCCGTCAGAACTGCAGTTGATTTGATCAACCTCTCACCATCTCGACCGCTTGAAGGAGAAGTTCCAGAGGAAGTCTGGACTAGTCGAAGAGCAACTTATGATCACCTGAGGGTATTTGGATGTCGAGCTTTCATGCATGTCCCCAAAGATGAAAGGGCGAAGCTCGACGCGAAGACCAAGGAATGCATTTACCTTGGTTCGCCGAAAATCGAGTTCGAGTTCAAACTGTGGGATCCTATCAAGAAGAAGATAGTGAAAAGCCGAGATGTGATTTTTCATGAAGATGAGACACTTCATGACATCTCGAAGCCCCAAGTCCAGGTTACTGTCAGACTTGAAGAACCCGACCCTCCTGACCGAGATGAAGAGCCTGTCCCTCTTGTGCAAGCTGAAGCAGGGGGAGAAACTGAAGATGATGCTGATGAGGACCGAGATGAAGATGAAGAACCAGATTCTCAAGCGGCTGATGAAGAACAACCAAGATACCCCACTAGAGAAATAAGACCTTCTATGAGGTACCCACCTGATGAATGCACCGTCATTGCTGAAGATGGTGAGCCTTAGAGTTATGATGAGGCCATAACGAACTCGGAGAAAGAAGCGTGGGAGAAGGCAATGCAGGACGAGATGAATTCCTTGCATGAAAACCAAACTTATGAGTTGACCGAGCTGCAAGGCTACTCGGATACTGATTTAGGGGGAGATTCCGACTCGAGGAAGTCGACGACTGGATATTTGATGAGATTTGCTGGAGGAGCAGTCTCTTGGCAATCAAAATTGCAGAAGTGTGTGGCACTTTCAACGACCGAGGTCGAGTACATTGTCGTGACCGAGGCAAGCAAGGAGATGCTGTGGATGAAGAAGTTCCTCATGGAACTCGGCCATGAACAGGACAAGTACGAGCTGAAGTGTGACAATCAGAGTGTCATTCATCTGGCGAAGAACTCGACTTATCACTCCCGCTCCAAGCATATTGATGTGAGATATTATTGGATCCGGGATGTGATGGAAGATGGAGAGCTCGGACTTGCCAAAGTGCACATGGACCAGAATTGGTTGGATATGATGACCAAGCCGGTACCAGCATGGAAATTTGAAGATTGTTGTGAAGGAGCCGAGTTGATGAATTCAGCACATTGAAGCCAAGAAAGAAGACCGGGTTGTTGAAGTTGAAGACCCCGGTCTCACTGAAAAACGGAAGGGGGAGATTTGTTGGATAATTTCCAATCAAATAATATTTGATGGCTTAGGCCCAACCCATTTCATCCTATAAATAGATGAGTAAGGGTGGAGGCAAGACACACAGAAATTTGAGAGCCTCAAGTGACAGTCTTGAGTGATATATTTGAGCAAGCCACCGTGCCTGCATATTTGAGAGCTTAGAGCGAAACACTATGAGCGTTTGAGTGACCACCATTGTTGGAGAGGTTGAGTGTATCACCACATTGGTGTGTTTTTGATTCATTGTAACCGATTATTGTTATAGTGGATTTTGATACTGGACTAGGTCCCGTGAGTTTTTCTTTTCTCACATTGAAGAAGGTTTTCTCACGTAAAACAAATTCAGATTGTCTCTCTCTCTCCTTTTTGATTTTATTTCCGCTTCCGCAAATTGATTTGAGGGTCCGAGATACCCAACAAAGTGCACAACATTCCATTGGGTTTTGCAACAATATTTGTGGGTCAGAATATAGGTAACTTTTTGGGTACCTTCTTGGACTATGACAACAAACATAACTTGAGTCCATGGATGGCTTTTATGTGAATTCGAGTTCTTGTGGATGTCAACAAACCACTCAAGAGAACAAAGAACATAAGAAAAGAGGGAGGAGATGCAGAAATTATCAGTTTTAAGTATGAGAGGTTGGGTCTCTTCTGCTACTTTTGCGGTTTCATTTGTCTTACCGATGAATTTTGTAGCAAACTTTTCAAGCTAGACAAGGATGACGGTGAACGTGCTTGGGGTCCAAAAATTCGTGCAGATCCTATATCTTCAGCCATGGTCGGCAGATCACAATATCTCAGAGAAGGAGGGAAATTGGGGGGTTTCAAATTCATTAGCAATTAAGTAGAATTCAAAACCTACCAATAATGAGGCTATAATTCTGGAAAATAAAAACGTGAGGAGCTCTTGATTGCAACATTTAAGAGCCTAATATTCTCTTGCCACAGCCAACCAACCGTGCATTAATACCAAATAATGCTAATCCCATCAATGCCAATCCCAATGGTGGTGCTAAAACTGATGATGATATGGAAGAAATTGATTACGGTGGAATCAAGCAAGATGGCAACGTTATCAACGAAACAACCACCATAATTGACCTCAAAGTGCAAGGCAAATCTGGAAATAATGATCATTTTTTAATGGTAGGAACCTGACAGCCAAGCCTACCAGGGTCAATAAGTTGTTTAAGCTGGAACTACTAGGGCTTGGCCAACCCATGAGCAGTTAATTCCCTTTGAAACATCATTCAAGCTCATAAGTTGGACACTATTTTTCTTTGCAAAACTTTGATTCATGTCAAACGAATTGATGAAATAAAAGCGAAGCTGAATTTTGGTTACTGTTTCTCTATTGATTGTTTTGATAGAAGTGGCAATTTGGTTTATTTTGGAGAAGTCGTATAATTGTCGCTTAATAAATTTTTTCCAAAATTTTATTAATATGGAGATTCATTATCCAAACATACTTATTTGGCATCTTACATGGTTTTGTGGATTTCCAGATAAAAGGAGAAGGAAGGATTCATGGGATTTATTCAATCCCTTTCTATTGAGGTGTTGATGAGGATCAAGAAGCTAATGAGGAAGAAGATGTTGTAGCTAGACCTGCTAAGTAGTAGTGGAGTCCTTTTGAATCTCTTATTATTCAAAAGATGGATGCAATGATAGCTCTGCATCATGAACATTAGCTCTGCATCATGAACATTCAGCTAATGTTCATTCCTCTTTGGAAGACATCACCACTAGACCGGAGAATATAAAAACTAGAATGAGTCTTAGAGACTTTGATAATCTTTAGCTTAGTGGTTGTCTTGTTTAGCTTTTGGTTGTGTTGTTTTTTTTTCTCATTTTTAGCAATGATCTTTGATGTTCAACCTTCATGTTTTGCACCTTCAATTATTAATAAAATTTGCTTTTATGTTGTTTAAATCTTCATTTGCTTATTTCACTATTACTTGAATATTTTGTCTTTGATAAGCCAAATGGGGGAGAAAAATGAACATATGCAGGGTGCTGGGTCAATTAAAGAATATAAAGGGAGAAAAATAATAAACTTTTGCTTTGATTTAACTAAACATAAACATTGCTCTTAATCTAACATGATATGAAGTTACATCAGAAATGGGGAGCAATGCATATGCTTATGATGTATAGAGTTTATGCAAAGAATACTTAACACTTGGTCTTGGCTAAAAGCTGTTTCTTTTTTCAAGTTTTAAGTAAAAACTCATGGAAACTCTCTCCTAAGAAGAACACCAAGGATCAAGATGTTCAATTGAAGTTTAGCATGATCAATGCCAAAAAAAGGAAGATTGTTAGAGTCAGAGGGAGCTCAAGAGGATCAAGAAGCTGATTCTCTTAGTCAGTATAGTATTTAGGGCTTTTACATGTCAATTCAATTGATTGGTAGTTGTAATTTGTGTATATCTAAGATGAGACTTCCTATGATTCATTGCATAAAGCTCATTCATGTTTTTGCATTCATGTTTTTCATAAGACCATAAGTTTTGTGAAAAAGTTTTTCTAAAACATAAAGTTTTCATGATTGCATCAAAAGCCAAGCGTTCCATTTTTAAGTTTTTTGGAAAAATAATTTTTCACTGGTTTAATCGATTACCAGCAAATGGTAATCTATTTCTTAAGTTTTAAAGAACACTTTAATCGATTACAAGAGTATGGTAATCGATTACACTACACAAAATCACAGAATAGTCTTCCTGTGATAATCAATTACGATATTGTGGTAATCGATTACTTGGCGCGTGTTTAAAACAAAGACTTCCTGTGATAATCAATTACATTGCTCATAAATCTTTTCCAGAAAGTTCAAGAACACTTTAATCAATTAAATGAGTAATTAATCAATTGCATGAGTGAATTTAATCGATTACATTAGTGAATTAATCGATTACTGACAGTTACAAATAGTTTTCTATAAATAGATGTTGGGTGTTTTGAAAAGACAACGAATTAATCAAAGTATTTTCATAAGCTTTTTGAAATTAGAAAAGATTCAAAGTGTTATTCTGAGTTAGATCCATAAATCTTCAAGCTTCAAGATTTCTAAAGAGGATTTCTTTTTGGGCAAAGTTCAAAAGAAGATTTTGGAAGGAAAGATCTGAAGTAGTTTTCTTTCACCATTGATTCAAGTTTGGTAATCTTTTGCATACATCAGTAGTGGATCATCAAGTGGTTTCTTTCCATACAACTTATTTGTAAATTCTTTTTGAATTTCTTTTTGTGTAACTATAACAATAGTTTTTCTTAAGGCTTTTCTAGAATATGTGTTTCTAGAGGTAAGAGTAGAGATAAGTTTTCTCTATGTGAGTTAGATATCTCATTCTTGATGTAAGTGTGATTAAGAGTGGTTGTAAAGAGCTTGTAAGAAATAGATTGTTATTAGTGGAATTTTAACTTGTTGGTTAGAAGAATTGGACGTAACTTCTCTAGGTTGAGAAGTGAACCAGTATAAATCTTTGTATTGACTACTTCATCTTTATCTTTTCTTGTGGTATAACTTGTCATTCATTGGTGCAGCATTTCACAATCAACAGAAAAAGTTTTTGATTGCATTCTTTGAAAATTGGTGTTTGATTGGTTGAAAGCTTTCTTGGACTATTTTGTGATACGATCTTTTTAACTCTGATTGTTTAAGAATTTTAATTGACCAAGATCAATCAATTCACCTCCCTTCTTGGTTATTGTGTGTTGTTCATATTATTTTTTCACTTACCATTTATTCACTACTTGGACGAATTTGGTGCACTTGCCAAATAAGTTAACAATACATTCTCATTTTAGGAAAGACATAAAGAAGTGCAAGGAAATGATGGAGTCTCTAAGGTACAATTCTGATGCGTGAATTTAAAAGTGCTAGGGACGAATTAAATCTTTTACATGCTCAAGAAAAGGCTTTTTGGAGGCAATGTGCTAAAGTTTATTGGATGAGGGATGGTAATGACAACACTAAATTTTTTCATGCATCTCCAAATGCTAGGAAGAAGAAATTTTTTTATTACAAAGCTTCATAATGATAATGGTGATGTTGTTTCCAGCCAGATTAATTTGTGCCAATTAGCAAAGAATTATCTTGAAGCTTTGTATACTTGTGATGATGTTCATGTTGCTGCAACTACAGACCATGTTGTTGATCCTGAGAAGAAGATTGTTGATTCTAAGGAAAGCAGTAAGAAGATTGAAGCAAGGATGAAGGCTTGAAGTTTCAGCTTTTTACATGCCCAATCATTTGAAGGCATTTGTAATTTGTCTAAGTGGTTCAAGTAGTTTGCCTTGTGATCTTTCATTTGCATTTACATTTTCATTATCATACATACATAGTTTTTGATTAAAATCTCAAAGAAATCCAATGATTTCATAAGAAGATAAGTTCTCATGGCTAAGTTTTTGAAAAATGAAAATCTACTGTTTTAATCGATTACACAAGTAGTTTAATCGATTAAATACATTCATACTATTTCTGGAAAATCATTGAAGAATAGTTTAATCGATTACCAGCTTCTTGTAATCGATTACATAGTTATATTTGAAAAACATGCATCACTGGAATAATCGATTATCTTAACTTGTTTGTCATGGTGTCTTACTGAAATAATCGATTACCATTTTCAGTAATCGATTACACAGGTCGGGTTCGTGTCTTCCATGTTTGAGCTTTATTGGTTTAATCGATTACCAGTCTTATGTAATCAATTATTTCTTCATGCTTCAAAAATGCTTAGACTGCTTTAATCCATTAAGTATCGATTTAATCGATTATCCTGTTCATAGAAATGTTTCCAGGAAGCTCAAGAACATATTAATCGATTATGTGATAATTTAATTGATTACATATGATTAAATAATCGATTACCTTGTAGTTTTAATCGATTATTGTCAGTTAAATCAGTTTTATAACAGCTTTGCTTAACTTGTCTTTATAAATAGACTTAAAGCGAATTTTTCAAGAGAGTATTGAATTTTTGTGTGAATCATCAAAAGGTTAGAAAGTTGTTTCAAGAGCCAAAATACTAATTTGTTCTAAGAGTGAAAAATCTCTCATGAGATCAAGAGAGTAAAATCTTTTAGATGAGTTGTTAAAGAAAAGAAGAGATTTCAAGAGTTCTTATTCTGAGCTTTGATTTGCATTCAACCTAATTGATTGGTAACATCATTCACTCATTAATTCATTTGAAGGATCACAGGTTGTATCTCTTGAATCTTTCTCTAGAATTTTTTTGTGTATTAAAAATTCTGTTGATATATCTTTGATTCTTTAAAGTGATTTTCTAGAGTAAGGTTCTCTAGAGGTAAGAACATAGTAGGATTCTCTGGGTCTTGATCATTTGAGGTCTATAGGGTTTAGATTTCTGTTTCTTTATCTAGTGTGGATAAAGGTGATCATTGTAAAACTGCTTGTAAAGATTCTTTGATATAGTGAAAACTCTAACCTAGTGTTGGTTGGAAATAACTGGATGTAGCCTCCATGGTTGAGAGGTGAACCAATATAAATTGTCTTGTCTCTTGTTTAGAATTCTGTATATTTCATTACCTATCTTTGTGAAATCAAATATTATCTTCAAAGAAACAATTTCTGTCAGTACATGTATATCAAGGTTTGATCTTGGTTGAAGAAAGATTCCTGGATTTCCAAAAGGTGAACAATTGATACGATCCAAGAGTTTAATTCTGCAATTTGTTTTAGAAAAATTTTAAATATTAGTTTTGAAGCAATTCACCCCCCTCTTGGTTTATTTGCAGTATATTCATTGTTTTCACATGTCCCTATGAAAATTTCATGTGAAGAAAATGCCAAGCTTGTTTCTCCTTTTGAAAAATGTGAGTTTAGAAATGTTGTCTTGAAAATGCACTCAAATAAGTCCCGCGACCCAGATGTCTTTAATCCTGTTTTTTACAAAAGATTTTGGGATTTAACTGGAGATAATATTTTTTGAAATGGTGTGGGTTTGGTCGAATCAAATTTTTTTTTCTCACAGAGCTTAAATAGCATCGATATAGCTTTGATTCCAAAAATTGATAACCCTCATTCTATGTTTGATCTAAGGCCTATTTCTTTTTTCAATGTGTTGTATAAAATTGTATCCAAAGTGCTTGCCAACAAGTTGAAAGTTGTCCTCCCTAATTGCATATCAAAGGAGCAATCAACTTTTGTTGAAGGAGGCTCTATTCTGGATAATGTACATGTTGCCATTAAGACCATCCATCACATGAAATGTAAAGTGAGAGGTAAAAAGGGTGAATTTTCTCTAAAAATTGACCTTAATAAAACTTTTGATATAATTGATTGGAGATATCCACAAGCTATTCTTTAAAAAATGGGATTTCATAGCAAATGGGTTGATTAGATGATGATGTGTGAAATAGGTGGAGTTTCATGTTCTGGTAAATGGTGAGGGAGTTGAACCTATTCTTCTAGGGAGAAGAGGACTTAGAGGGGGATTGATTGTCTCTTTATCATATGTATTGAGGGTCCAACATCATTACTTAAAAATTATGAAAGAAAACGAAATATTCATGGTATTAAAGTGTGTAAAAGAGCTCCTTTCCTTACACACTTACTTTTTGTTGACAACTATTTTTTATTTTGTAGGAAATCAGAAGAAGAAGCTGATCTTTTACATGATATTCTTGGTGCTTTTGAGACCTCATCTAGTCTTTCTATAAACATGCAGAGGTAAAAAATATTATTCAGTAGGAACACTTAAACACCTATGAAAATATCTTGGAATTCATTCCATGATAGGGAGGAAGAAGAAATCAGTTTTTGGCTACTTAAGATACATAATTTGGAAGAAAGTTCAACATTGGTCAGGAAAGCACTTATCTAAAGCTAGTAGAAAGGTTCTCATCAAATCAATGGCCAAGGCTATTCCTGCTTACTATATGAGTGCCTTTTTTCTTCCATCAAATTTGTAGGAAGAGATTCAAAAGATGAACTCATTTGGTGGGGTAGTAACACAAGTTCTAGAAAAGGAGTAAATTGGCTCGGTTGGATCACTTAACTATTAGAAAGGAGAATGGAGATATAGGTTTTAGACATCTTTATACTCTTAATTTGGTCATGCTAAGGAAGCAAGGATGGAAGTTAGCTTCTGACCAGGATGCTTCAGTTTCATAAGTTTTCAAGGAAAAATATTATCTTAATGGTGATTTCTTGGGTTTTTCTTTGTGACATAACCCAAGCTATACATGGCGTAGTATTCACACTTCACAGGCTTTAGTGAAAGATGGCATTAGATGGAGACTTGGAGATGGCAAAATCATGAAAATTTGGTCTGATCCTTGGATTCGAGAATTTGAAAATTCATATGTTCATACTCCTCCTATTAATGGGCTAAAAAATTTAACTATAAGTTCTCTCATATATTGACCACTCATCATGCACGTGGAATAAGACACTTCTTCATGATCTCTTTGTTCAACATGATATATCTTGTATTCTTTCAATGCCTGTTTATGTCTCAAATGACCCAGATATGATTCTTTGGAAACATAGCAAGGATGGTAATTTTTCTGTCAAATCTGCATATTACCATGCAATGGAAAAAATGATTGATTGCTCCCAACTTCATGTTCTTGGTAATTGGAATGATATTTGGAAGCTAAAATTTCCACACAAAATGCGCTTGTTCTTATGGAGGATTGCTCGTGGCTGCCTTCCCACTCGTGAAAAGCTGGTTACTAGAGGAGTGAAATGCCCCATCTCATGTCCTTTTTGCAAGGATTTCATAGAAAATGATTGGCATTTATTCGCAAGCTACCCACAAGTATGGAAATTTTGGCTTGAGGCTTTATTGCTCCACAAAATGGACGAGTTTTCTTCTTTGGCACATGACACCAAGACCTTCTTATTTGTTGCACTTCATAAACTACCGCAAGCTCAACTTGATAAATTTATTTCAGTATATTGTGGCCCATGTGGAGATATAGAAATGACAAAGTATGGGATGACGTTCAAAATCCTATTACTACATGTCTGCAACAATCTGTTCAATTTGTCCGAGACTGGAAATTCATTCATCATGGCAAGCAGACACTTTCTCCTTCTCCAACTGCTGCGTCTCATTCAAGATGGTCCCCTTCGCCTCCTGATCTTGTCAAATGTAACGTGGATGCAGTTATTTTCCAACAAGATGACACGTATGGTAATAATGGTATGGCAACTTGTTTAAGGGATTCCAATGGTAATTTTATTTCTTCTATGTCCTCTTCCTTCAATGCTTTGCCCTCACCATTGGAAGCAGAAGCTTCAGCTCTTCTTAATGCTCTATACTTGTTATCATCTGGAGATCACATCAACTTAGTAATCGAGACACATTGCAAGCATCTTGTGGACAACATCATTGTAAAAACATTCATGACCTACGAAGTTGGAGATGTTATTAGAAGATGTCACTACTACACAAATGGCCTATGAGGACGGTTCTATAGGCCATACGAGGATGGTTGTTGAACCGTCCTTGTCGCGCCTGTCATTGTAAATGACCGCTTTCAAGGACGGTTCCGGAAAACTGTCCTTGTTTGTATTTTTTTTTTAAAATTGAGATACAATGACGGTTTTTGGGTAAAAACCGTCTTTGTATGTGTACATACAAAGACAGTTTTTACACAAAAACCGTCCTCGAATGTATATTCATTTAATTTTTATTTAAAATAAATAGGATACAAGGACGGTTTTTAGGTAAAAACCGTCCTTGTATGTGTACATATAAAGACAGTTTTTGTAACATCCTAAAAATTTTATTAAACACTTGTGGAAATGTAATGATGTTTGGATACAAGTATATTTGAAGAGAAATGACTAAATCACTCTTTCCATAAAGTAAAAATTACTAGAATACCCTTAGGATGAAAATTACAAAAAAATACCCTTGTATATTTTTGTAAAATGACCAAAATGCCCCTAGGAAGCATGACAAAATTACCAATATACCCCTAGGCCAAAAATGCTCAAATAACTTTAAAAATTTTGTAGAAACCTAATGGAATTATAGAATACACTTAGCTAACTAAGTATCAAAATATTTTGAGACACAAAACTTTAGAATAAAATTTCTAGGAATTTTTCAAGATAACAACTTTGAGACTTTATTTAAGAAAATTCAAGCATAAGAAAAACATGGAAAGATGATACATATAATCTAAGGAATTTTCTCTTAATTATAGAATGTATAAACCAATTTAATAAAATGGTTTAGTAATTTTGATGGTCAGAAGAAATCAAAAGTAAGATAAAGATATAGTCTAGAATGAAAGGTTTATGTATTTCCCTGTATAAGACTGCTTGGAATTAATTTAAACTATCATTGGGATCAATTCTTAGGAACATTTAGAATTCCAATATTCAACATTTTCTTTAGATAAAATAATTCAAATTAAATTGGATTTCTTTTTAAAGAAAAATACCATATTGAAATTAGATTTTTATTCATCATCAAAAATGACCACATGTGGCATAAAAGGAAGAAAAATTGGTATTCCTTCCCTTTAGATTGGTCCTTCACGTGAGAAAACATGTAGAAGAGGCCAGAAACTTCATGATAAGCCACTTGGAAAGCAAGCCACATGATAGAAACAAGTGGCATGACACTTGTATGGCTTGGATGCAAGATAACATAAAAATCAAGCCAAGATTTCTCTACACTCTTCCATCTTACACGTGGACAGTTATAAACATTATCTCAACAATCCCAACGGTCACAAGTTACATATGTGAGATAGTAGTGTAACTTTAAAATTTTAAAGAGATCCAACGGCTAACGAATCCAGAATTAGAATTTTACTAAAACAGGTTTGGGATAAACTCAAGAATGAGCTACTTCACGAAAATGCAAGAAAAATGGAGAAACTTCATGATTTTGGACACTTGGAAGCAAAGGAGAAGAAGCTCTAAGATCATGCCAAGTGGTAGGACACTTGGAAGAAAGAAAGGAATAAGCCTTAAGATTATAACAAGTGTAGGGACACTTGTAAAGGAATAATGATGACTTATGAGATTTTTCTCTAAGTAATCATTTCTTCAGCACTATATAAAGGGAGGAGGAGGAACCTAAGTGCAAACCATTCCAAGCCATCCCTCCTAGCTCATTCACGTGACCACTCTCTCCCTAAACCATCTTCATTTCATTTCCTCTTTCTCTATTAAAGCTTGAATCAAGTAAGAAAAAACAAACCCATCACCTTAAAGAAATTTCGTGAAAAACCTAGCAACCTTAGGAAGAACTTTTGACAAGCTTAGTGAAAGGATATCAAGGCTTCATCTCTTAGAGGATTCTTCCAAGGAAGGAAGGAAGGAAGGAAGCCATTTATCCATTCAATTTCAAGAATCAAACTCACTTGAGGTAGGTTAAACTTAAATCTCTAGTTAATCAATGGTTTGGATTAATTTGCATGATTTAGTAGGATGATTTATGGTTAAAATTTAGGCTTGAAATTTCGTGATATTGAAGGTTGTTTTTTTTATGAGAATATGTTGATTTAAACCATAAGATAGGTGTTGATTTTATACGCATAAAGATTAGTGATGTATGGAAGCCCAATTGATGATCTTTTAAAGGTGATTTTGATGATATTTTGGGCTGTCTGTTGTCATTTTTATGGAAATGTTTTGATTTAAATTTTAGAAGTAGAGGATGAATGGTATGTAGTTAAATGGTTTAAATACTTGAATGATTCAATCTTGAGGATTAATTAGTAAAGATGGTAAGTGAAAGGAGAATCAAGATGCATACTAGGTTTGAATCTTTTCTTGTAAAGTTTTAAAGGAATATATATTATTTATATTGAGGATTATTAGTTAGATTACTAACATAATTTTTCTATAATTAAAAACTATTCTCCGGTTATGTATAAAAATTGGTAACAATGTTACTTGATTAAGGTATGGTGGTGTAACCATACTTAAGATACATATTATGGTGGTGTAACCATACTTATGATACTTATATGATGAAAATATTTTTCCATAAGATAATATGTATTTTGCTTATAGATTTGATTTTTATTATGGATGGATGTTGATGTGAATAAGATAGGTGGATTCATGTTTCCATGTTCCAAGTCCAGTACGAGGCTTTGGGGAAACAGAATCTGATGCTACATACAGTACGATATGTAGTACCCAGGTGCAAGGATATATGACAAAAATTCATGCATGTTTGCGTAAGACTATAGCAGCGTCCACACTCAGTGTGGCCACATACAGTACGATATGTGGAGGCCATTTGCCCTGGGATAGTTCATCTCATGCATTCATATAGTTGCATATTACTTGTAGATGTGTTTGATTATTTGAAAGATTTTACTAACCTAATAATAGGATCGGGATTTAGTTTTGCCTACTGAGAAATTTATTTCTCACCCTATTTGTTTCCTGTTTTTTTTAGATGACAATGATGGACAGGTTCCATGAGGCCTTGGAGTAGTGAAGATATATAAAAGAAGTTATGAATTACGCTGGATTTTTGAGAAAAATAGTGTACTTGTATTATATGAACTTTTGTATCAGAGACATTGGCTATGTATATGAGTAACAAATCTATTGCAAATTTTACGTTTTAAAATTTTTACTATTATACGTTCCTTAGAAATTTAACCTTAAGTAACAATAAAAATAAGTAAATATTTAGGTCGTTACAGTTTTTGCCCAAAAACCGTCCTCGAATGTAAATTGACTTTTTTTTTTAAAATTACGATACAAGGACGGTTTTTGGGAAGAACTGTCTTTGTATGTACCCATACAAGGACGGTTTTTTCCCAATAACCGTCCTTGTTTCGAATATTTATTAATTTTTTTTAATAAGTGACATACAAAGACGGTTTTTGGGCAAAAACCGTCTTTGTTTGTTTTTCGCATTTATTTTTATTTTTTTTAAATACATTCATATATTTTCATTAATACAAATCACAAAGTATTTAAATATTACATTTGTTTCCTTAAATAATATCACAAAGTATTTAAATATTACATTTGTGTCCTTAAATAATATCACAATTGCAGACAATTGCAAAAGTAATTATTTATGAACATATCATATTGGCGTATTTTTATAGTCACGTCACATTAAGAGCCTGAAACACAGATGATATACTAATAATGAAATCAAATCAAAAAATGCTAAAAAGTGCAAAAATTGTCAACAGGAAACGTGACATAAAAACAAACATACTTAAGTCTGTACTCCAACCTAATCTAAATGCAATACTATTTGTCCCTTTGTAACCAACCTAAGCATCCTTCCGTCTTCTTTGGATGGGTTTCCACAACAAGTTTTCTCAAATCATCACCTAAACACACAACAGAGCATGGACCAGACACGACAAATTAAGGCAAACCACACCTGTATCTGATTATCAGTGATCAGTGCTTCTAGTTCTTTGGATAAGGGCTTTGTGACGAATTTGATCATAAAGTGTGTCAACATGGTCATGTAAATGTATATCAAGTAATAGGTTTGCTTGAAGGTTCCCGAGGTATTCCAGACATGAAGCATAGTGACTGAGAAAAGGAAGCAAAGAGATCAACATAAATATATTTTCCAGGGCGCCAGAGAAAAACAATCAAGAGTAAAATAAATAAATTTGGAACCTCTTCCTGCCAAAAAGTAATTTCATTATGGAAAAGAAACTAGAAAGAGGAACTTCAACAAGTCAAGAAAAACTATATGATAAAAGCACTGTTTGTGCCATTTAGACAAATGCACCCTTAGGAAGCTTCTTATTATTTATATTCATCAAAAATCTTGAGTAGTGTCGTTGTAAGTAGAGATGATACAAGTCATGACAGCTACCTAGGCTAATTAGGCTTAGAAAGAGAAATAGGCTGTAAAAAGAGAATAAAAAACTGGCGAGAATGAACAGTGTCACCTATTATCAACTAGCCTAGATTTAATTCAGACCTCCTCAAAAGCAATGTAAGAGACTCAATTCATACCTCCATACGGAAATCTGGTCAGGAGCTCTGTTTCAGCAGCTCTCTGCATCAAACCACTATATATAAGAATTTGACGATATTACAATAGAAAATATTTCAGCATCAAATTTACAATTTTTTTCTTTCATCGAAGTAGAAGTATGTATACATGATAAATATTGCAACCCAAAGAGAGAGATTTCAGAATATCACAAGGACACAAACTGGTGACTGAAGAAGTTAAGTATAATTATTAGTAGTGACAAGAAGAAAATCGGCCAATCACTTAAATTAGTATGTATCTCTTTAAATGATCTGTTATATACAATGACTTGGACACAACCCAGATTGAGGAAAGACCATGGTCAGTGGCTTGTTCACTCAAAGAAAGAAAGGGAAGGGTATTGCAGGAGATTAATCAGTAAGAACCATCAGGAAATGAATCTTCCAGAATCAGGAGGCACAACTGCACAATGGACATAAGAATTCTGTTAGAGAGGAGCAACAAAAGGAGAATCATTTAGAAAGGCTGGTTAGGAAGGTAGTCTTTATATAGAAAAATTCATTGATTTAGGGAGGTATAACCGTTTCTTTCAATTTCTAGGCAATTAGCTTGAGGAAAGAATTATATAACACATGATACTCTCCAAGGCATCTTATTCCTTTATAGTACCAGTATGTTGAAGAGAGAATTCCGGTTATAAGTTTTTCTGTTAATAGTAGACAATCAAGAAAGCAAATTGTTCTACATGGTAAATTGTAAACTTTAAATCAATGGCGGGACAAAACTATCAACAAGAGTTAATGTACCCAAAAGATGTTAAAGTGTTGATACTTCTCCATCACATATTTCCTGGAAAAGTTCATCAACTAATGATTCATTCCTCAAAATAAAGAGTTGGACATATTACCTTTCCTTCATAATACCCCCGCAGTAAGTAATTTACTACACCAAAGTGAGCCACAGAGATATAGACAAATATTTTAACACCTGTGGGACCAAGGACAAATCATCGAACAGTAAATGGCAGAGAATTCTACAGGAGGAAATGATAACTAATACAGCACTAGAAACAAAATCAAATTCCAGTTGGAGTATATGATAGATTGAGTTTTTTGTTGCTTCCAATATAAGCCTTTACAACCTAACGGAGTGAGTAAGTTGGACCTAAAACAAGACACAACATTTCTTTAAAACAATGTTTAACACACACACACACACACACATACTCATGTAATTAATCGTTCAACTACTAGACCTTAGAAAACCATAGTACATTTTAAAACCAGTACAGAAATAATCCATTCAATCAAATAATGTTGGCAAATAATGTTGTGTCCACAACCTGTGATGAAGTGAAAAGTAGAAACAGTCTCAGATTTGAAGGCAATTTCAGTTTCTTACATACAAGTAATGAGAGGTTAAAACAGAAAAGAAACTCTCTCCTGAAAAGAGAGTTACATAATTCTTCAACTAAATCACTGGATATCAAAATTGTACCAATATACCAATTCCAATAGCCATAATACACCAAGTACATATGAACTTATTTCTCACAAAGTGAGACATGAACATAGTTATTCACTGTCCGGCAAAGTAATGTCTTCCAATTTCAAGGGTCACAGGTGAGTTCAGTGCAGCCTTTTGAGCAGATTCAATTACATTATTACATTAAACACACTCAGCTATATATAGCAAATTTCATAAAATATTGCAAAAAAAATAGGTTTCTTTTATCTTTCTATCGTGAAGAGCCTTACGTAGGACAATTATATTAGTATACATCAAAGTCCAATTTTAGTGTGTTTCCAATATGTAGTATAGTTGACATAACAAACTCGTAAAATAAACCTTTAGAAGTTTCTGATGATAACAAACTCATACCAGTTCAGGAACTTCAGCCCTCTAGCTGCCAGTTCTTCCTTTGTCTCTCTAACATTGGCCTCCACCAGGTATCCTCATCACTATCTAACTGAAACAAAAACTTGAAAAGACTAACAAAAACCCAAAGAGAACAAAATAAAATTTTGGCCAACTTTTTAAAGCTAAAGAAAGGAATTATCTGTCTTCTATAAAATCATAAACCACAAGCATTCAGGCATTTGAAGTCTCAGCACTTGCCAGTGAGAAATCAACAGCAGGGAAAAGAAATTCATACTCGCTAACACTTCTTCTTCTGTCACAGGGATGAACTCCCTGCATGAGGAAAACATGGAGAAATTTGAAAGAACCATACCCCATATGCCAATGTTAATATCAAGCTTTAGAAGCCTTATAAAACAATTGTAGTAAAACTGTCTCTGCTCATAAAAGGTAAGCTTTTGATAATTTTATAGGTTGGAAAAAAATAAAAAGGCTAAAAATGCATGAATTGATTGCTTACTTTCTATCTTATTAGTAATTTCTGTGAACCTAAAAATTAAATCTATTTTTCATTTTTTTTATCCATCATTTTCATGCCTCATGCATTCAACGACTTGCAGTTAGATCACTGCTCAATAATTGCTGCTTACACCATCAAATTGATTAAGTGAAAAGTTGATCCCTTATGATGCATAAGGTTATAGAACTGGATCAGAATATAGAAAGAAAAAATAGGGTTCATTGACAGAAATCCAAGATCAGAGGCTAGAATGAAGAAACAAACTACAAAGTGCAAATGCAATAGCCCCCTTGTTCCAGATACTCAAGAGACATGGGCTCTCCTCTCTTTCAATCAACCCTCAACACCCAACTGTCTTGACTTTCCTCTCCCCTTTTATTTTTATTGGCCCATGTGCCTCCTAATTGTCTATTAAGCAGACTTACATGAGGTCCTGATACCTTGCGAAATCAATAAAGACATATTAACAATTATTGGGTTCATCTACCCAGACCATCCCTCCCAGAATCTTCATTCTAAACCATTAAGTAAGGCATCAGCTTCATGTAGCATGATAGAAACCCAGCTATGATAGGTACAGGTAAGACAGGACAAAGCACAATCCTAACAAATTATGCATATAGTTTGAGATGAAAAAACGCAGAACTAATTAAATAAAATTACAGAAGCCCAAATTGCTCAATAATGCAATCTTATTTACCAAGCATAAGATTCTATACGTTCATTTTATCCCTAACAAAATAAATATTTGTTAGTTTATTCTTGCGTCTTCCCTAGAAATATTGCATCCATCTATTTCCAAACTACTAGCATGTAAGGTGTCACAAAGTTGATTTTGAATATTTCTTCCTTAATAATGCATAAGGTTTTCAGTGATTGCTGCTCACAAAGTTAGATCACTGCTCAATTATTGCTGCTCACACCATCAAATTGATTAAGTGAAACGTTGATCCCCTATGATGCATGGGTAATTTAACTGGTTGTTGTACCTGTACTAGGTACATATTAGGTACAGATACTGTTTGGATACACACGTGTATGCCATGTCCAATGCTCCTTTTTTTTATCTTTCTGAATTTTGCTATAAAATTCTTTTTGGTTTCATTTTGGTTAGCACACATACAAAACATTTGCAGGTTCTTATCTGTATGTGTTCATCATGAGTAAAGTTCAACCTACTATGGTGACATCTAGAGAATTTTACAAACTAATATCAAAACCTAATGACTTTCCAAACTCTAACCTATAAGGCTAATATTTAAGCAAGACTACAAAAAATGAATTGGGAATCGATCTCACTAGTTACTCTAGCTAGTAGGTCTGAATTTATGCATACTCTAGCTATTAGACTATTAGTCATGAAATAAGAAATTTCTGAATTTCCCTCCCCCGTTAGAGATAAGATTCCAAATTTATGATGGGTTTGCAAGCATTATCTTGATGACTTAAAGATTTGTAAGACCAAGACATAAAAATTGGCTATGTTTAAATGGTGATTGAACTTGTTAACAAGAATACATGTAGCAACCAGATGTACTCTCTCTCTTCTAAACAAGTAAAAAGATGTTCAGAGTGTAGAATTCCATACCAAATGTTCACGACAAAGTTCAACAACAACAATTGGTGGGGAATTTAGACTTGAAATTGCAGCACGGTAGCTATTTCCTGCATTTGCCAGCATAAGAGGAAGCACGTCTGTTTTATCAGTGTAACCCTTACCTCCAAATACCCCAACAGCTGTTTGTAGAGTCCTAAAGCCATAGATTGTACCATAAAAGTCAAAGGCCAGATCCATAAATGTGTTCCTTTATAGTGCACATGAACATATAAATTGGTCCTCAAAAGTGACAACTTCATATTAAGTGAATCCCTCCATCAGTCGGTGTTAGAAAGACATAATGAAAGCTCTGATGTAGAGTGCTAAACACACACACACAACATTATTTGCCAACTAAATGGGATCAAATTCAAAATAATTACAAAATAAAAGGAAGAAGACCACAATATGGATGCGCATAAGTTGCAGCCACATGAATGTTGCAGTGAAACTAAAGGAGAAGCAATGCGAAAGGTAAACGATCATACCTGAATAACTCAAACAATGGTGTCGTCACCAAGTCCAAGCCTCGGGGTCACCTCGACCAGACACGACGGTGCTTGAGCAAAATGGAGACCCACCGTGACGGAGAAGATGACAAACGGTGGCGGAGAACGCGATTTCAGCTTCAAGGAGGCTACTAGGGCACCAATGATGCTTAGTGTGACTCTCTCAGACGTTAAGGTGAATGACGCGCGGGGTGAGTAAGGGCACCAATATACAAGGACAGTTGTCTTTATAACCGTCATCGTTTGGAGAATCAAGGATGGTTTCTCCAAGACCGTCTTTGAAATGTTGGTTTTATTTACAATTACGCCACCGCACTCCAAACAAGGACGGTCCTTGGCCAACCGACCTTAAACCCGCGTCCTTAAATAGGCTTTTTGTAGTAGTGTGTGTTGCTAAATTATCTTGTTTTCAAAACTGTTATGTTTAGTTTGTGAACCCACATGCCAATCAAGTTGCTCATACATTAACTAGAGCATCTCCCACATTCTTACAAGATACTATGGTACGTGATTACGTTATGTCCATATCTGTCTTTGGCATCATATATAATACTTTTACACAATTTCAAAGGCTTTTATTTAAACGAAATGGGTTAAAAATTAAAATTAATTATCATAATAGATTGATCAACAAATTTATTAAAATGGATGATTTTTGTGACGTAAAAATATAAGAGAGATCACTCTAAGTGCTATTTTATATTTTTATTTGTTATGTAACAAGAGATATTATCTTAATATGATTCATCCTATCAAGTATTTTAGCACATCTTATATTCCTATTTACAAAAATTATTTATTTTAATAAATATTTTATTGATCAATTCATCATTTATTTTTTATATTTGAGAGTAACAATTTTTGAAGTGGGTTAATGATAAATTGTGTGAGGTAAGTAGTGCAAATTTGCGTCTCGTAAAGGATCCACGTAATGCTCCCTCTTTTTACTTTCGGTGCAATGCAAAGGGTTTCAAGCTCAGATATGCTTTGTCGTAACAAAGTAACCACCACAAGGGTGTCCCCAAAACATGTCGGCGAAAATCCGCACGTGTGGGGGTCCACACTAAATCTCTATCATTTTGTTCTTCAAGTATAATCATATTATTGTAATAATATTATTTTTCCAGGTCCGAGTTAAAGTCTTGTCCCAAAAACTTAGATGGGATCGTTAATTTTCAGTTGAAAATTAATGTTTTATGATAAAATATTATCAATCAACTTAATGTAAAAAATTTAATCCATTATATTAGAATAGAATTAATATATGTATTGATAATATAAAGATTTTTTATCCTATCATTTTAATTATAATCAGCCATGCATGTCTGCTAAGTTTAGTATTTGTGATGTAAATGGTTGAACTCATTGTCATTATCTTTTTCCAATCTACCTTGCAATAGAACTTACTCTTCAAGTAAACTTCAAGAACACACAAGTTTCCTGCACTTCTTGAAATTGGAGCTGTTTAGAAGTTTATAATTGCATAAATGAAAGATAGAAGAAAGGTTAGGGATGAAGGTGAAGACACCATGGAGAAGCTCTCCAATAAGTCTAGGAAAAATCACCACAATAGCATTGGGAAGCCATTGATAAGACTCAAGAAGTTCTTGAACAAAAACAAGAGAGAAATTCTCACAACAATTTTCAGAATTGTCTTAATGAACCAAAGTTAGTTACATTCAGTTTTGTCACCTTATATAAGCCACGAAATTACAAGCTAAATGTCACTAAATGTAAGGAAAATGTAAATTGAAATTAAGCCTAAATGAAGCTTGAAGTGCAAGCTTTCCTAAAGTGACTCTTGGTTTCCCCAACATGTGTAGTGCAGTTTTAGACTGAAATAATCGATTAATTCGCACTTGTAATTGATTAAAACAGAGTTATTTACAATTTTCAGGTTTATGTAATCGATTACAGATGTCTCGTAATCGATTAAAACAGTTAAGTCTTATTTTAATCAATTACAGATGTGATTTAATCGATTAAAATAGTCAAATCTTGTTCCTGTGTGAAACTGAAATGCTGATAATCAATTACAGATCAAAGATAATCGATTAAAACAGTGGAAAACTATTTACAAGTGTTTGTACTGAATTTCTTCTAACAAGTACTGGAATTTATTGAATTAAATTGGACTTGAGACATCAAAATCCAGTTCTTGTCATCCTTGAGTTGGTGTGCATCTTCATACTTGCCCAAGTTAGCTTGATTGTGGTCTTGAAGTGCTTGAGTTCTAGTTCTTGTCATTGGTCCTTTAAAGCTCACTAAAGGAAGTGCTTCAAACTCTCCTTCTACACCTTTAGCTCGCCATGAACCTTCATCAATTTGTTACTCCTAAATTCCATAAACATTATACACAAATGTCAAAGCCAAACTTTCTTAGCTCTTCCAGTCCTACGAGGACCTGTCTACAAACTATTTCACTTGATTTCATGGAAGAGTCAAAATATAATTAATTATGCATAAATTAAATATTAGCAACATCAGTCTTCTTTACAGTTGAGGATATATATGATTAAGAAAATATACAAATTATTCTGTAAAAAAAAATACGAATTATTGTAATTAAAGTTCATTATATTCCACTATATCAGTGACATAAAAAAAGAGAGTAGGTTTTTAAGTTTACAAACCGAAACTGTGGTTGAGTATGGCTTATAAACTTCTTGGAGTTTCTGGGATGTGGATTAATCTTTGTCTGAAAGCTTAATTATGCACTTTTTTTTGTGAATTGTAAATATTTAATTATACGCATAGAATAATTTTATGAAGAAAAATATATAAATTACTATCGATCTAGTTATTCTTGTATATCATGATATCATATAAATCAACAATATTTATATACTTCTATAATATTTTTATTTTTATTTTCTATTTCTCTCCTTATCACATTATCTTATTATATCTTTCTTTTTTTCTTAATTTTCTGTTTTTTTATTATCTCTCAATATACATAATATAAAGAAACAAAGGAGCAATAACATAACTTCCTTCAAAGTTCGACAAGTCACTCACGGACACGTGGCTCGAATATCTTCATTGTGGATTCAATCACATCTATTTAGACAAATAGAAGATTATGTTTTCTTTCTCTATATTATTTTTGGGTGATGGGACAAATTTAGTGGTCTCTTTCTTTGAAGCAACGACTAAACACAGCTTACCCACTTCTCATGTATGGCCTTCTCTACTGACTACGCTAATTTAGGAACACATTGCATGGTGATTATGTCGGAGAATCAAAACGGGGCACTAACTTTGACATGTCTAACAGTTCGGCTGAGATGGAAAAACATGCATGCCTATGTCACATGCACAATTATACTACTCATCTGTTTCACATCATACTTTGGAAGCCATTGTCACCTTTGGCTAATGATCGACCAGGAAGTACGTTTCTTGAGAGCAACTTGTAACAATGAAATCTTATTTCTTGCTTTCTAGTCTATAAAATTGCAGGCATGTCAAATCTGATAGTAGTTGCCAATTACAATAAATAAGCATCGAAATTATTGTAAGGACAAAAAACCAGATGTTCAAAGAAATTGTAAAATGTATAAAAAAAAAAAAAGAAATTGTGAAACAAAAATTTGAAGTTTAGGATTATATACATATATATAAGAGTTGTGTGAGTATTTTATTATTAACTTTGAAGTTTAACCATGGATATTTCATAAAGTTAGAGTTGACAAATTTTATCTGTTTCAATTCGTCAAGCCAAATTCATTTCTTAAAAATGAAACCTAAAAAGAAGTGAGTCATAGGTGAAATGAGTTAGGCCGACTCATCAAGTATAAGTCCATCAATTATCAAATTTATTTGTTTTAATATTCTTATTTTTATTAACTTTTTAAATTTATATGAATTTAACATAAAAAAAAAATCAATTCGGCTCGAATTTACCCGTTGAGCCGAATGGCTTATAGGAAATTCGGTCCAGCCCAACCCCATTTTTACACCTTAGCTGTCAAGCCTGGTCAAATGGCCTATCTTGACACTTCTAAAAATAATAGTTAAAAGAACATATTTGGTAATGATTAATTATAAAAAAGTTATTATTTTAAAATAAAGAGAAAAACCATTATTTAGTACAGATTAATATAAATCTATTGAAATATAAAATAAACTAACTAAAATAAAGATTAATATTAATTAAATTAATATGATACTGTTAATAATTGTAATGATCGTTTGAATGGAGATAGCTAAATATCTATATAGTATTTAATCACCAGCAACTACATTTGGTATAATTGGTGTAACAATTTGTCTTCTTCAACTAAGTTATTTAAGATTTGAATTTTGACTAATATTTGGATATGAAATAAATTTTGTTTAAAAGAGAATATCACTTATTTATACACATAATCGATAAAAATTAGTCACTATTTTTAACAAAATTATTTCATACTAATATTATGTTCAGATATAAAAATTTTATCTAATTAAATTTTATATTTACTTTTTAGTAATCACTAAATAATTAAGATCATTAAAATTTGTAAAAAAAATAGTTTTTTTAAAAGAGGTCAATACAAAGAATGTGTTTAGGAAAGTCACATATTCCAGTAATTTATAAGTTTATTTGACTAGTTTTGTACACAGCTTCTTGCATATTTTTAAAATTACTTTAACGAAATTTTAGCTCATGACCTATTAGCTAGCTTTTTATCCTTAATAATTTTATTTATTTATTTTTATATTACAAATCCTTTTGTCTATCTTGTCACCCGTTCGATGTCAAGTTTTTCCTTTCAGGTTTTTAACACACATGATAAAGCAGCAACATTCATCGTTGATGACACCGAAAATTGGTCAGTTAAAAATTGATAAAGAAAAATTAAAACAATAAAGAAAAAATATATTTTAAGCAATATAAGCTTGTTTAATTAAATTATATTTTTTATTGAAAAAGAAGGAAACATATCATAAAAAATAATAAACAAAATAGCTACGACCTTTTGTTTGATATAAAATTAGTTAAATAATTAAATATCCTAAGTTTTAAGAATTTTAATAGGTTAGGAAGTCATATGTGAGTAGATCCATTATCTTTAAATATATAAATTTATAATTATATGTTGAGCTTTTGTTAGACTAGGTTTTCAACTTTTAAGGTCATCCAGGATGGATGCAATGGAAAGTGAAACATAAATTAAAAATTAAAAATTAAATTTTAATAAATAGAGTGATATGTAAAATTAACTTTTAATCAATATTTTAGTTTTTAATTTTAAAAATTAATAATAAATATTGATAGATCTCAAGTTTAAATTTTAATTATTTTATTGTTGACCGATCCTGTATGCAGTGTTACGACACATCGTGCATACCCCAATATTTTCTTCATATATATAGTGGACCATTTTCTTCATATGAAGTCACATCGTGCTGGTTTAGGTTTAATATTCATAGATTTCTCTCTGGAGGAAAATTATTGTTACTGGTCATAAAATACGGAAGAAAAGTCAGGTCAAATTTTTAATGAAAGCATACCCAAATAATAGTGCATATTGAAAATACACTGTGCAAGCCTATATATTTATTCATTGAGAATTCCTTAAAAATAATATATATATATATATATATATATATATATAAGTTTGGACCCTCCGCGGAGAAAAATATAGAACGAAGTACAATGGCTACATTATTTTATGACAAAATATATTATATAAAAAAAAAACACTATCCATTTTCTTGGAGGCACATGCTTACCAAAACAATATCTAGGACATTTGTGGAGCACCGACTTTTTCTGCTAGTTAGGACCAGGAACAGAAAAAATATTGTCCCCTCTCCCCAATGCATCTCAAGTACATAGGCACTTTCTCAAGGCAGTTGCATAATCAACCACCCACTTTGATTAATTAATCAATGGGTCCAATAAGCAAAAGGAATGATAGAAACTAACGTGTATCAACTGAACTTTAAAATTAGAAACTAAAGTGTAGAAGCAAAAGGAGTATAAACTAAATTTGATAATAGCGTACATGCACGTTTTACATTCATTGCCAGCAAAATGATGTATTTAGATAAATAATTTAATTAAATAAATATATTATAATTCATTTATAAATTTGATTTTGGAGTTTTTCAAAATAAAATAAAAATATATTAATAATTTCATAAAATTTATAGAAAGGATCAAGTAGAACAAACTAAAAATATACTAAATTTATTTTTATAAATTTTATATAAATTCTTTCAAACGTTCCATAAAAAAGTTAATATAAGACACTATTCAAAAAGTAATTGATAGTCCTTCTTATAAGACATTTATAATTTTTATAATGCATTTATTCATTTTGTTATTATTTTCTCTTATTAAAATTTTTGAGTATTTGTGTTTTTTAGCTATATTATTAACAAAGAGAATTTGAAGTGTCATTTTTTCTCTTCAAAATGTTCTTTAACATATCTTTGTAAAATTAATTAGTTCAGAATTTTTCAATAATAAGGTTTTGCAAATTATTGTACTATTCTATTAAAATTTATTCTTTATCTTTATTACTTCCTCCTTCCATATCTTTGATATTTAAAGTTATTGCACATAGATTAATTAAAAAACATTTAATAAAACTAAATATTATTAATAGTATATATTTGAGAGAGAAAATACACTGCTAATAGTGACTATTAAATAAGGATATATTTGAGAGAGAAAATACTACTTAAACTTAAAAATTCTAAAACATCAATTGTTTTCAAGAAAAAAAATATTAAAAAGCTAAAACAACAAAATTATGAGAATGATGTAGTATGATAAAAAAGTTAACTCTCCTTTCCACTTTCACTCTGATCAACTGGTATTTCTTCATAACATAAAATCATTGAAATTTATATTATATTATTTCATTTAAAAATATTAAAATATGAATAAAATTAAAAGTACTATTCTAATTTTTAAATAATAAATTGTTTTCAATAAGTTTTGCCAAATTTTTTTATTCAATCATTTAGCTTATTAATTAACTTTGATTGCTATTAAATAACAGAATAAATTATAGTTTTGATCAATCTATCAATTAATCATACAAAGTCAAACATTGACTTTGATATGACATATTAATACTGACATGACATTTATATAGGTGGTCGACCTAGCATTTATGTAACAAGGATTAAATAAAGTAAAAAAAATCCTAATAGAAATTAAAATCATGACCTTTAATTTAAAAACAAGATAATAAAATCCTAATATAGTTGTTTTTTTTAGCTAATTTTATAAACGTTATCTATATGTACCATTAGTTAGGAATTATTAATTTTTTAGAATTATAAAATTTTATAAATTAAAATAAAATATTTAATATTTAATATTAAATTTTACATTATTTATTTTAATTATAAAATTTTATTTTTATATAAAATTAACACAAAATTATTCTTATTTTTTTATAATTTTAAAAATACATAAAATAATATATAGATTATTTTTTTAAAATTATTTTATGTAATTTATACAAATTATGTAAATTTAAAATAATATAAAACTTAAAAATTTATTAAATTTTATAATTAAATTAATTTTTATTATTTTTATATAAAAATAAATGTAATGTTTTTTTTAGAAATCACATAAAATAGTTTACATATTAATTTATGTAATTTTCTTCATTCATATAATTGGTATTAAAAAATTTATTTACTAAATATTTTTTTATAATTAAAAAAAATACTAACATGTAAGTTTTCTAAAAAAACTAAATATTAAAATTTTATTAATTCATGTAATTAGAATAAAAATAATTTACATATTAAAATAAATTTATGATTACATATTAATTGATGCATTTGTATTGATTTATATAATTAGAGTAAAAGTAATATGTATATTAAAATAAATTTATGTAAAAAATATTATATACTAATTATGAAACTTAATTATAAATTGATAAAATTAAAATTAAAACATGTAAATTATTCAAAATAAATAATATATAAAATGATATAAAATAAAATTAAAATATTTATATATTAATTTTTTAATTTATAAATTTTATAATTAAAAATAATAACTCTTGACTAATATATAAAATAGTGTTTATAGAACTAAATGGAAAAAAATTGTATTAGTGATTTATTGTTTTATCTTTAAATAAGAGATCATAATCAACTCTTATTTATTCATTTTATTTAACCTCTCATTACATAATTACCATGTCAATATTTTTAAAAATAAAAAAAACTAAATATCTTAAAATTTAAAAATAAAAAGACTAAAATGATAAATTTAAAATTATAGAATAACAAATATTACAATTTAACCTACTTAATATAAACAAGACATAATAAGTTTTGATAACATGTCAAATAAACTAACTTCACTAACTTATAGCTATAAGCTACTTGAATTAATATAAACTACTTTAACTAATTCGTAAATTTTAAACTTTTGTAACTTTTTTTTTCTTCCATTTAAATAAAGTTTTTTTTATACCCTTCTCCTTTCTTGCGTCTCATAGGCTTTAGTACCAGAGGGTATTCACATCTAATACAATAAAAAAATCACAAACTGAAAAAAAAATATAAAATCGATAATTTTGAAACGTTTTGTATAACTGATATAAGTTGTGTTTAGTTTTTAGTTGGTATTTCAAAATTCAACCGATCCGAATCAAAATTACTCTATGTTCCAAGATTATATAATGTTACAGTAGACAAAATCATAGAATCAAACATATAAACTTTTGTAAGTTATTTGTTTTTTATTTCTTCCATTTAAATACACTTTTTTGAAGTAAAATTCATTTGTACAGTATCCTCACTGCGTTCTTTCATGTTTCTCTTACGGGCTGTTCGTTTCTCCATACAGAAATAATTTGTGCAAATGGAATTGAGAGACACTGGTTTGGTATAACTGAAGAAAGTGTTGGGTAAAACTGAAGCAACAGTTTTACTCTCAAATAAACTCAAAGGTGAGTTATCGTCAATCTTCAATTAATTACAGAAACGTAATCAAAAACATAAAAGAGAAGCGAGAGAGACAATCTGTTTTATGTGAGAAAACCTTCCCGGAATTTGGAAAGGAAAAACTCACGGGACACTGGTCCAGATCAAATATCCACTATAACTGAGAATAGTTACAATGAATCAAACACACCAAATTGGTGGTACACTTAACCTCTCCAACAATTGTGATAATCAACTCTTAAAGTGTTTCACTCTGATTACTCAAATATGCAGGCACGCAGGCTTGCTCAACAATGGCAGTCAAAAATATCACTTGAGGCTCTCAAAATATGTGAAGTCATTCTCACGCTCAAATCTTCCTAGACGTCTGTGCCTCTCAAGTACCTGAAGATCCACTTCACTGCTTCTCAGTTATCTGATCGAACCACTTTCAGCTTCTTGTCGTTCTCCCTTTCCACCATAGCATGGAATTCTTTAAAACATTGGAGTACCTGGTCTTTAGTCTTCATCAAATAAATCTGCACCTTGCGGGAATGATCGTCAATGAAAGAAACAAAGTACTGAGCTCCTCCAAGCAATCTATTTGACATAGAGCAAACGTAAGTATGGACAAGGTCTAAGATCTGCCTTCGTCGCCTGGGTTGATCTGGTCTCACAAACGAAACCCGATGCTGCTTTCCAGCTAGGCAATCTGTGTAACTCTCCAACACTTGGCTCTTCAACCCGGTCAATAGTTCTTTTTTCTCCAAAATCTGGAGTCCTTTCTCGCTCATGTCGCCGAGGTGCTTATGCCATAGCTCCAGGCTCTGTCCATCCCGGATGGCATTGGTCTCTCCACCAATCGCCCTTCCTTGCATTACATACAAGGAGCCTTCTTTCTTACCTCGGGCCACTACCAAGCTTTCCTTGGTCAGCTTCCATCTACTTTCTCCAAAGTAATTTACTGACCCGGCATCATCTAGCATTCCAACCGAGATCAAATTCAAACGCATGTCAGGTACATGCCTCACATCTTTCAGCGTAACCCGGTATCCTGTATCTATGGTCAGGGTTACATCACCAACACCAACAATCCTGCTGGTCACCTGATTTCCCATCTTCACGACACCATAATCTCCCTTCCTGTAAGCAGAAAAGAATCCCTCATGTGGGGTGACGTGGAACGAGGCACCGGAATCAACAATCCAGGTGCAATCATCATGGGTTATGTTCAACATTTCCTCACTAAGGAGGAATATCTTGGCATTCGGGTTAGCAGCCACAACCGTGGTGCTCCTTTCATTTCTCTTCTTGGGAACAATCTGATCCGGCTTCACACAGCCGTTTTGTTCGTCATTCTGCAGGACTCGGCAGTCCGGTCTCTTGTGTCCTACCTTCCCACAGTAGAAGCACTTCAAGTCATGCTTTGGCCTTCGCCGGCCTCTGGACCTATCTCGTCCACCTCGATCCCGGCTCTTACTAGGACCTCGGGAATCAGAATTTCTTCTATTATCAGCAACGTTAGCCTTAGACGTGCTGGTTACACCTCGTTCTCTTCTCCTGGCTTCTTCATTCAAGAGGTTGTCCGTCACAACATCCATCTTCAATTTTCCATCAAGAGTCGAGTTACTCAATGTTACTACTAGAGTATCCCAACTTTCTGGCAACGAACTCAATAACAACAAAGCCTACAACTCGTCATCAATCTTCATCTCGGCTTTGGTCAACTGATTCACAATCCCTTTGTAGGTGTTGAGGTGTTCAATCATGCTCATCCCGTCCTTGTATTCTATATTCACAAGTCGGCGAACCAGGTGTGCTTTGTTCCTGGGAGTCTTCTTCTGAATCATGGATTCTAGTTTGTTCCACAATTTGTACGCCTTCGTGAACTTGGACTCATGGCAACCGCCTTTCGACTCAGGATCTCTCATTCCTTGTTGCTTTTGTCAGTCGATTTCACAGCAAGGGTAATGGGCTCAAATAGATCTTTACAGTAGAGGTGATCCTCCATCATCGGTCTCCAATACGCAAAGTTGTTTGCGGTCAACCTGAACATATCTTCGTCGTGGGTGATACCGCTGGTCTCCATCTCGTCTCCTTCAGAACCCATCGAACCCGGACTCTGATACCACTGTTTGGTAAAAGTGACGCAACAGTCTTACCCTCAAATAAACTCAAAGGTGGGTTATTGTCAACCCTCAATCAAATGCGGAAACGTAATCAAAAACACAAAAGAGGAGCGAGAGAGACAATCTGTTTTACGTGAGAAAACCTTCCCAGAATCTGGAAAGGAAAAAATCACGGGACACTGGTTCAGATCAAATATCCATTATAACTGAGAATGATTACAATGAATCAAACACACCAAGTTGGTGGTACACTCAACCTCTCCAACAATGGTGATAATCAACTCTCATAGTGTTTCACTCTGATCACTCAAATATGCAGGCATTTAGGCTTGCTCAACAATGGCACTCAAGAATATCACTTAAGGCTCTCAAAATATGCGGAGTCACTATCGTGCTCAAATCTTCCTAGATGTCTGTGCCTCTCCCAGTCTGTCTTGGTCTGACCTAATTTTACCATCAACTAATGTATTTATAATGGTAAATTAGGTCTAGGATATTAAACTCCTCAAGTGAGCTTGAACCAGTATTGAAAGAGTAAAGTCCAACAAAAAGAAAGAATTTTAAAAAGAACCAATTACACCGGCACTTATTACATAAATAAATATCTCCTACTTAAAATTTATTTCATTTCTTTTGTCTCCTCTAAATTAATAACTGTGTGAAGTTATGAGCAAAATGTTAGAATATCCTTGGCTTTCAAACCCACTCTCAGGAGCCTTTGTGGTTGTTTGCTCTCTCAAACCCATAAGCCTACATCGGTCTCCAGCGTCCTTTCACCTCCACTTGCCCTTCTTCTCTATCGCACTACGGAAACCTCCCCCACACATCATGCTTCACAACCGCAAAACCTTCATTTGAATTTTTTGTTGCTGATTATTTTTTTTAATTTTCTGAAAACACAGATCTGATGGCATCTGAGAGGTTTCTGAGTTATAGCATAACGATTATGTTGGTGGCTGTTTAGAAATTTGTAGGGATGTAAAAGCAAAAATGTTATTTTTTGTTTTAGCATATACACCACGATAGTTCTCTTTGTATAGATTTTTTCCTTTGGTGGTTTGTGAATAAGGTGCTGATGTAGTTTTAGATGTTTTTTATTTTTCTTTTTGGTTATGTGAAGTATGGGTTCCTTCGATGCTGGTCTCTTTCGACAGTGAACAGTAATTTTTATTTTTATTTTTCAGATTCATGTTCTGTCTAGGTTGCGAACTGAAGGAAGGGGATGGAATAATTTTGGAAGAAAAAAAAAACATCTCTATCCCATGCCAATCATGTACTAGATTAACAGACCAAACGTTATTAAGGGACAGGGCGGGAAAATGAAACAATTAGGTGAGATTTGTGTTGGATCAAAATAAAAAAGGAAATGAGTGTAATAAGTGCTAAAATGGGAAAAGATTAGTGGAATTTGGTCTTTTAAAAATTGATGAGGTCTATTATATTATTTCATACTTATTTTTACTTATTTCTTTATGTATCTCTTTGTCTCTTTTATATTTTTCTCCAATCAAACACTTTTATTTTTCACGTATTTTACTTTGATTTTTTTTATTTTATTCTATTTCTCTCCACTCCACGAGACAGAGAGCATTAGATTTTATCTATATCTCAACTATCAACTCCCTGTTCCCTCTCTTCTTCTTTGCACACATCAAACGATCCCTTCAGCTACTTGTTTTCACGCATCTCATACCACACCCAAACTCTTTCAACAGCCTAAGAACCTAATAATAAACATAATAAACACACAATTATTGCCAAAAGAACTTGCTAAAGAACATGTAACTTATGTGGTGGTAACTTTTCTATTTGCAAATTGTTTTAGGCTTCCCTATTTAAAATCTTATTCTCTAATTAACAAAGTCATTCACTAATTCTTTAAAGATCTTATTTAGTTCTTCACTAATCATTAGTTTTAGTCCTCGATGATAATAAAAGGTTAAAAGAACTTGTGTTTTTTTTTTTTTTTGCAATGATAAGTATTATTTGGATAAATTTTTCAATGAACACTTATAGGATAAAAAAAAGATGAATTATTTCATCATAACCTCAAATTAGCTTATACAAATTAATTTATAATGATTTTTTCATATAAATTCTTCAAAAACTGATTTTAACTTATACATAAATTAGTTTTAAATTATGAAATAAGTTTAATTCATTTTTCAATCTTATTTTCTTGTCCTCCAAGTGCTCAAGATAAGTTAATATAAAGAGGATTCAAAACCAAAGACTTGTCTTAATAAACATTTGACTTATTTAAAAAGAAAAGAAAACAAATAAAGTGTGTTTGAATACTCGTTCAAACTACATTCAACATAAAATTTCGCATTCCGATGCAAAAATCCTAAAATAACTTAGGTGTTGCTTCCGCGTTAAAGCTCATTACTTTTAACTCAACTCTTCCGCGTTAAGTGCTTGTAACCTTGAAATTAATATGGGGGGTTTACCCCAAGTAAAATGCTACATTGGAGAGATGTACTATTAACTACTTTCCTTGACCATCATCCTCTTCAATTTCTACCCACATCGATCCATCTTAGAATGTAACAAAGATTTAATGATACAAGAAAAATCGATCTTGTAAGTAATCATTCTTCCTTCCCTATTTGGTTGCAAGTCATCTATATGCTAACCAAAGAAGAATTTACGGACATCAACCAAAATTCCCCTCTCTCGATCCACCGTTAACCATTAATAATTTTATGAGAAACTCACAAAGTTATATTTCATAGCTTCTGGGCCAAAATCATTATTCTGCCTTTCAATATCACATTGACAATGGTTGTTTTCTACCAACAGCAGAAGGGATTTGGCCCCAAAAAGAGTTTGGAGCCTTGATATATTATTTCTATGCCAATTGCACAATGGCAAACACTTTGACGGAGTTTCTTAAGTATTTTTAACATTTTTTTCTTATTAAAATCAAAGTTTCATCTTAAACAATTTGCATAATCAACATTTAGGAATTGACGTTGAATATAGGGGTAAAACTTTAATTTTGATTACACAAGAATTATAAAAGCACTGAAAAAACTGAAATCTGCACCTAAGTTTTATTCTTGCACTATATATTTTTCGTATATATAACCCCATTTGGATTATCAGCATTCACAACAACCGGAAATTTCGGCGAAGAACCTATTTTCATTTCTGACATCAAAAGCTTTGATATCAACACTAAAAGGTGAATAATTGAATTGAAGGATAAATATACTGAGTGAAATCAAATGAAACTTGAGATAGTCATGAATAAAAAGAAATTTGAAACAGGGCATATTATTTAGCTATAAGAAAAATCCTAGCAAGTGGTAAAAGCAGTCAAGTAGACATTAGATTAAGCTTTATATACAGAATATTTGATAACCCTTTTACCATCCTTCATCATCAACCATGTAAATATAATAGTAAGGATGTGTTTGAAAACCCACTGAAACCACGTTGAACGGAGAAATTTTGCGTTCCAATACGAAAACACCAAACAACAAGGGGTTGCTTCTCCATTGCATCACCTTTATCGCCTTTAACGCTATCACAAACACACACTAAAACTACTTGCTTATTGATCTTCTTAATAAAATTCTAGAGTGAAAGAACCAAAGATTGAGAAGAAAAGCATAGGCAAGGGAGGAATTATAAATAAATCATCCTAAACCCATGACAGAACAACATCCTCAAAAGTTCTTCCTATTTGGTGAGGTAGCAGAAATTCGAGACCTAGAACTGCAGGACCTGAAAGAACCAACTCGCATGAACATCAAAACCGAGGTGACAATCTTCTTGACCTTAACAGCAACCTTCTTCAGCTTCAGCTTAGGCTTTTGTGGCTCAACAAGAGTATTGCTATTCAAAGAAGATAGCTTGTAGGTTGTGAGAAAGATTTGTCTTTGCTTTGCCCTTCTGCGTCTGTAGCTGATGGACTTGACCATCTTGTCTTCGCCTTGCAGACCAAGAAGCTCGTATCTGTTTCTGCGGCTGAAGGTGAGGGTGGCGTTACGTACAAGCGTGCTCATGGCTGCAAAAAATGGAGATTCACGCACACGGACACAAAATTGAACTCAAACACCAGAAAGTTTACAATAATTCACGCACACCCTTCAATCAACCAACAGATTCCTTGGAACACAGTGATTTGCAAAGTGAAACCAAACGCAAACACAGACACGGCTTTTGATTTAGGTTTGGGGTTGCAATTTCTAAGTGGTGTTTTGCTTATAAACGTGTGTGTAGGCTCTAGCACGTTTTGTGGGGTTTGGTATGGACTCGTGTAAAAGGGTGTTGACTGTTGACCGTTATTTCGTTCGTTTTCTCTTATTTGGCGGGCGCACCTGTTTCATTCATGGTAACAGGTGAGATATAAGATATGAACGATGGTTTCACGGGCATTTCATTCTTTTAATTAAGTAAAAATTTTGATTGATTTTTAATATGAAATAAATTTTATTAAAAAATATTTATTTTATATATATATATATATATATAAATAAAGATTAATTACTACTTTAATGTGTATTATTTCATGCATAAAATAATGTGAGAAATAAGATTTTTACGAAGTATGAATTTTATATGATTTAGTGCGGTAGTACTTATGTGGGTTGTTGAAACTTGAAAGTATATATTTATACACTATATAGTACAGATACACGTTAGTCTTTCGAAATAAGAAAATTTATGTTATAAAAAAATATGTAAAAAAGTTTCTGAAAATATAATTTGTCAATCACTTTAGTAAAAAAAATTATGAAGTTATGTGATTTAAATGATACTCTTGAAGGAATGTGTTACTAACTTTCCTTTTCAATATATATATATATATATATATATATATAATCTAAAGTGACAATAAATGATTAAATTTAAAGATTTATTTGACATTCTAAAATCTTATATTAAATTTTGTTAGTTTCAAATACTAATGTGATAATATTTTTAGAATCTAAAATGAATTTTTATTCTTTTAAGTAACGATATTCACAGAATAAATTTTTGCAACAAATTATTAATAAAATAAGAAGAAAAAAAGAAAAATGTCATAGGAATAGATAATACTTTTTTTGTTACATAATACAGATAATATTTTGATTCTTTTTCTTTTATTCTTATAAAATAGACAATATGTTAAAGGGAGTTAAAGAGATTAAGAGAATAAGCGAATATGTAAAATTTATTGCGTAAATAATATTATTCTTTACAAATTTCACACGTTATACACATGCATGATGCATCTCTCTCTTTATTTTACTCAAAGTTATAATACGGTATAAAAAAGAATTTCAAATTTAAGTCAACACGTTAAGTGTAAATATTAATTAAAATAATTAAAATTACTTTGATAATTAATAAAAAAAATCATTTTACCTTGTGAGAAGGAGTGTCTACACGTTAAATTTGAAGCTGACGTCCATAAAAAATAACAGAGGAAACGAAGCTTCGCGCTACTATTATTGACCATTTGACCAAACCATAATAATTGTTAACGTCGATATTCGTTGAAAATGACATTTTAGTGTTTTTTTTTATTTGCTTTCACAGATTTCTTCTCGAATAAAATTGGTCTCGGTGAATGCTTTGAAATGATTTTGTACTTTATTGATTTATTTGTTTTATAGTGAATTGTATGCCAAATATTTATTGTTTTCCTTAATTTCTAGAAGAAAAATTATCATTCGTTCATATTGTCATTTGTTCTTATTAGATTTGGTTGAATATTCTTACAACGGCAATCATTTGTGAGCTTCTTCACGTACGGTGGAGAGATGTATCTGAAAAAAATACTTTGATGCACAAATTAGCGGCATAAAAGTATATAAGTATCAAAATATAGGTTGAATTAAGATTTAGTTTACTTGAACATTGATAACTTCTTTTGTAGAGGTAAAATTAGATGATTATATAAGATCTAAATTTTCCTTCTAAGATAATGTAAAAAGGAAAATATATAATTTTATCTTATTTTTTCTTTAATAATAGATAATACCCATTTTAAGGGATTTTTTTTTATCTTTTTTCTAGAAGATAAAGTTTTTCTCTTGCTTTAATTAAATCTACCAGATTCTCTGAATCTGAGTAGTTTATTCAGCCTTCTACCGAATATGAAAGCTTGTTAAATCCGAGTAGTACATAAGTTTCTCAAACTCGAAAGCTAGTTGTAGGATTTTTATAAAAAAAAAGCCTAAATTCTCAATTGACTTTGTTATATACCAGTTGAGTTCAATGATACTTACCAGTATGATTATAGCCGAGTCTGAGTGAAATGTTCTCTATAGCTAAGATTTTAACTTAATCACAAAGGAAAATAAGTTTTGCTCAATCAGTGTTAGGTCATGGCGAAGTATTCAAAATGACATCTTATCAACTTATTACGTCCATTTTGAATGCAATTAATGTTTTTGCGCTTTTCAGAAAAAGGAATAATGACTACGTCATTTGAATTTTGAAACGTTGTTGGGATAACCAAAGGTTGTGTCTTCCCCTAACTGTTGATTTGTAACTTGGGAGAATGGTCTTCGGGGATGCGTCCTTTCGACCTCCAAAAGGTTTTAGAACTTATAAGAGAGAGAAAATCTCTTTGTTCTCCATGGTCACTTTTGTCTGAATTTTTTCCTAAGTTTCCTTCTTCCTTTTTTTGTTACTTCTCCGTTCATCCCCATTTTTCGTCCAGGTATGCTTCTCAACCCGCCCTTTAAGTTCTTTATTATGTCTTTTGTCGATGGGGGTTTTAAGTGTTCCGGTGGGGCTAGATGCTTTCACCAGAGTTTCATCCAATAAGGGAAAGTTCTAATGACGATCCCTCTCACCATCATGGCGACTCTAATGCCGCTAGTGATCATGTTTCTAGCATTCCTTCTGGTAACACTGCCTTTGTTGGTGGTGTGGCTTCTCCTAACATTGGCGTCGTTGCCCCTATTGGTGGTGTCGTTGTTGTCGTTGTTGTGAAAGGGGGGCTTTATTTTAACTCCCAAGGAGGATGAGGCTAAGTCTCCCTTGCCAAATCCTTTTCCCAATGTGATTAATTTGGACTCGGAGACCATTGTTGTGCACGTCATAGCACCTCTTCCTTTCATTCCTTCTCCTCTTCCACCCAAAAAACCTAATAAAGCAAAAAAAGGTTTTTCCTCCCCTAATGTCCTTCTGGGTTACACCTGGGTTTATGGGGAGGTTGATTCTTACTTGAATAGTTTTTTAACTTACGACTCTGTCATCGAATTCCCTGAATTCATCGAGTTCTGTCACATTGATCGTTCCAACGTGATGGTCATCGAGTTCTGCCCAAAGGACGATTGTGTCTTCATGAGTGCCTCTCCGAATGAGACTCTCTTTATGTATATGTATTCTACTTTTTTCTCTGATCTTCACAGCATTGTCCATTTCAACAAGTTTAAGGTTGATGTGTTGAGGGAGTTAAATGTCTCCCCTACCCAGAATGCGTAGGCAACCATGTGTGCCTTTAAGGTGCTATCTGATGAATTTTTCATTATTCCTATCACTTCCAAGTTTCTTCACCATTACAATGTAAAACAAAATAGGAAGGGTGGTTGGGTCTCCCTTACCGGTATTCTTGATAGGGCTGTTATTGGTCCCTGCACCTCTTCTTACAAGGATTTCAAGGGCCACTTCTTCCGAGTGCACCCTGGAATTGAGTCATAGCCGATTTATTTTACTCGATAGAGGGACACTCGATTTACTTTCTACTGGACCCCTTCCCCTAACAAAGATATTTGGAAACATGTTCGTATATGCCTCTTTTTTATCAAAAGGATATGACTATACTTTATAGGTTTTTGATAGGATTCACTGCAAGACCTTGGTTGATCTCCTTTTCTCTAAGACTACGAAATAGGACTTGGATTGTGTGTGTTTCTTTACTCTAGTTTTATTTTCCTTTCTTTTCTGCCTACTTCTAACCTTGTGTTTCTTTTTTTTTCCAGTGATTATGGCTGAGTTTGACTATCAATCCAATAAGAAGGCTCAAGGCTAAAAGGGCTAAGGCTACCAAGGCTCAAGCTAAGAAGGCCAAGGGCAGGAAACATGACCATGTCAAAGACAATTGGGTTTCTCCTCCTCTTTCTTCAAAATAGTATGAATAACACACAAGAACCAAGAGGGGGGGTGAATTGATTGTTTTTGGCCAATTAAAATTTCTTAAACAATCAGAGTTAAAAGAGATTGTATCACAAAACAATCGTTGAACACTTTCAATTAATCAAACTCCTTTAAAGAATGTAATGACAACAAAATATTTCTATTGCTTATGAAAAATTATACCAACGAATGACAATTAATAACCACAAGAAAAGATAAAGAAGAAGTAATCAACACCAAGATTTATACTGGTTCACTTCTTAACCTAGAGAAGCTACATCCAGTTCTCGTAACCAACTAGTTAGAAATTCCACTAATAGGAATTTGTTTATTACAAGCTTATACAATCACTCTCAATCAAACCTAAATTAAGAACAAAAAATCTAACTCCCTTAGACTCTCTATGATCAAGACATAGAGAACATCCTTCTCTACTCTTCCCTATAGCAACACCTATCCTAGACAAACTTTAAGAAAGACTGTTGTTTCAGTTACACAAACCAGAAGTTCTAAAAAGAATTACAACCAAAGTAGTATGGAGAGAAAACACCTGATGATCCACTACAGATGAATGCAAATATTACCAAACTTGAATCAAGGTTGAAAGACAAACTTCAGAACATTTTCTCCAAGTTCTTCTTTAAAAGTTGCCCAAAAAGAAATCCGCTCAAGGAATCTTGAAGCTTGAGGATTTAAGGGTCTGACAAAGAATAACTCGTAGTATATTTTCTCTCTTCAAAAAGGTTATGAAATTCATTGATATTTCATTATTGTGTTTGGTTAAAACAAGCAACATCTATTTATAGAAAATTGTTTTAACTCTCAGTAATCGATTAAATCACTTATGTAATTGATTAAAGTGTTCTTGAGCTTTTTGGAAAAGATTTACGAACAATATAATCAGTTCAATCGCAATGTAATCGATTATCATAGGAAGCTTTATTCAAAATTGTTGCCAAGTAATCGATTACCACCATGCTATAATCGATTATCACAAGAGATCCATTCGGTGATTATGAATTGTGTAATCGATTACCACCATGCTATAATCGATTCTCAAGTAATAGATTACCATTGATTGCTAATCGATTAAACTAGTGAGAAAATGTTTTTCCAAAACTTAAAACATGGAACACTTGGCTTTTTATGCATTCATGAAATCCTTGTGTTTCTGGAAAAAAAATTCTGAAATTTATTCTTTTGTGAAAACCTGAATGCACAAATATGAATGAGTTTTATGTAATGGATCATAGGATGACTCATCTTAGACACACACAAATTACAAATGTCATTCAATTGAATTGGCATGTAAAAGCCTAAACATTTCATAGTCTAATAACCTCAACTTCTTGATCCTCTCTAGCGCCCCCTGAGTTTAACATTTCTATCATTCCAGGTGCCGCTAAGAGGGTGAATTTAGGTCCTCAAGATGAAGGGTCTTCCAAAAGGCAAAGGGTGGAGCTAGTGCTGATTGCCACCCCTTCTGTTGTTGAGAGCCACCCCGCTTTCCTATCTATGAAGGAAGGGGTTTCTTCTCTATGGGATAAGGATTTCAATCCATGTGCTCTCATCCAATCCTCTACTCTTGGCTCTTCAGACCGGGATATGCTAACGAAGCTGCCCCTTGAACGTCAATGGATTGCATTGTGTATTTCCAAGCAAGGACTTGGGGGATTGCTAAGTTATGGGATGAGTTTGAGAAGGTTGGTGTTGAATCCCTGATGGCCCTTGCTATATGTGCCAAGGCCGAATGAGCCCTAGTTAAGGCCACCAAGGCGAATAAGACATTGCTGCAATCAGCCAAGGATTCTCGAAAGTTTCTTAAGGATACAAAGACTAAGTTGAAAGAGGTTGAATCTCAAGAAGAGGGTTTAAAGACCAAGCTTACTACTACTGAAGACTCGGCAAAGGCACTCCAATACGAGATTGAATGCCTTGACAAGGAGTTTGCTCTCTTCAAGATGATTGCTAAGGAAACTGAGGTGAAGTTTAAGAGTGATCTCGACGAGGCTAAGGTTGAGATCCTCAAAACTCATGAAGTCAGCTTCTTTAAGGCCACTCACCAAGCCAAGTACTTATTCAAGGGGGTCGATCTATACCTTTTCGATAGTGGCAAGGATGTGAATCATAAGGGGGAGTTGGTTCCTGAAGCTGAGGCGCTCGCTGAACGCGCCATTAAAGAGCCTACTGCTTAGTATTCAATTGTATTCGATTTCATTCCTTTTCTAATTCTCAATTAGGAATTACTCGATAATACAATCACTTGAAGTTTTTAGCTATTCTCGATCTATTGATTCCTGACTTTTAGCCAAATTTGTCGATTAGTTTTGGTCTCTTTTTTTTAGCTAAATAACTTAGTCTAATTTTAGCCAAGTATTTTAGTCTAATTTCCAACCAATAATAGATTGACGGATGGTGTGTCTGAGAACGGACTGGAGAAAAGCTATAAGCTTGGTGGAGGGTTATACCCGTTGTTATCTCTATGTTCCATATGATTCCTTTTTAAACTTTTTCCTCTTCATCTCCCCCTTCATTCTTTCCCCCTTCTTTTCTTTTATCTTATTTCCTTTTCCCTTTCCATTTTTTAACCTCCTCATATTTATCATTGGGTTCTTCTACCACCGACCCCAATTAGCTTGGGTTAAAGGTGTTGTTGATGTGATGTTCCAGTCAATAATATTGATGAAAATAACGCTTTTATTCAATGCAAAATTCGAGTGTGCCTCATTAAAATCTCTTTAACAAAAAACCTCATGGAAAAAAATGTTAGAGTAGGAAAAAAAAGTTCATCAGCACTTATAAGTTCAATTGTAATAGGATTTGAGATGAGTGATATTCCAAGTTTTTAAATCGCCTTGCTAGATAAATACTCCAGTCTGTAAGCTCTATTTTCGAGTGACTCAGTAACTCTAAAAGACCCTTCCCCATTTGCAACAAGCTTTCGTTCTTTAGCATCTTTCTGAGCTTCTCTGTATTGTCTTAGTACGAAGTCACCTTCCTGGAAGTTTCTTTGCTTTAACCCGATTGTTATATCTTTTCCCAACCCTTCTCTAGTACAAGTCATCCCTCACGTAGACTTCTTTGGTGGCCTCTTTAGCTAGATCGAGTGCTTCATTAAGCATCTCATTATTTTCTACATCTACAAAGTTTATTTTTGGAGAAATGGTTCTCAGACTTCTACTAGTATCATGGAATGTAAGCTATATAAGATTCAAAAGGGGGGTCACACCCATTGTTGATTGCAGGGAGCAACGATAAACCCAAAGGATAGGTGAGAGCTCCTCATCCCAGTTACCCTTGGATTTTCTAACTCATTTCTTCACTTTTTCTAGTATGACCTTGTTGACTGCTTCAGTTTTCCCATTGCTTTATGGGTGTTATACCAAAGTTACTCTATGTTTAATTTCCAGATTTGTGAGGAACTCCTAAACCCCTTTGTCAATGAATTGCTTTCCAATATCGGAGATCAAAGTGTTGGTAATCTCGAACCGACATATAATGTTTTTCCAAATGAACTTTTGGATGTTTTTTGTTGAGATGGTTGTTATGAGTTCGACCTCAATCCACTTTGTGAAGTGATCAATATCAACTTGGAGAAACTTCACTTGTCCTTTTCCAAGGGGAAATTGAGTATGTCTACTCCCCAAGCTATCATTCGAGCTACAAGTTTTGGTTTCTTCAAAATTGTTCGAATAGGGCGATCAGTTCAAACCACTATCTAAATCTTTGAGAATATGGTTTTAGTCTTCTAACAGCAGTGCCTAGAGCTAAAGCTAACTTCTCAATCATTTGATATCGAATCTCTACATCTTTAAGGATTTAACTGACATAGTAAACAAGATTTTGACTTTTTTCTCCCTCTACTACGATTATAGAACTTCTAACATGTTTTGACACTATTATGTATAGGATCAGATCCTTACCCGATCGAGGCCTGACACGGATGGGTGGTGAGGCGACTCTTTGAGTTTCCAAAAGATGAGATTCATATTCCTCGTTCCACTTTGTTCCTTCCTGCTTTTTTTGTAGTTTGAAGAAAGGTTTGGTCGTGTCAGCTGCTATTGGTAGGAATTTGGACAATGCCGCTAGTCAATTAGTAGGTTTTTGCACTACTTTTAAAGTGTTTGGACTTCTCATTCCAATAATGGCCACACATTTCTTTGGGTTGGCCTCAATCCCTCTGTGGATACGTGTGAAGCCAAGGAATTTTCCTCCTTGTACCTAGAATATGCATTTTTTTGGGTTTAACATCTTGTTGTACTTTCTTATTTCTGCTAAGTCTTTTGCGTGAAAAGTGGTGTTTGTGCTTTTGACCACCATATCATCTAAATAGAATTCTAAATTATTTCCAAGCTAGTTTACAAATATCTTGTTCGTTCGCCTCTAGTAGGTTGCTCCGACATTCTTAATACCAAATGGCATGACTAGATAACAATAATTAATTGTATTAGTCATGAACACAATTTTTTCCACATCCTGCTGAACATCAGGATATGATTATACCAGAATATGCATCTAAGAAACTAACGATAGGGAATCTAGATGCTCCATCAACTAGGTGATCAATACTCGGAAAGAAGTATGAGTCTTTAGTGCATGCTTTGTTTAGGTTTGTGCAGTCGGTGTACATCCTCCACTTTCCATCAGACTTCTTTACCATTACCACATTAGCTAACCATGTGGTGTATTGTGCTTCTCTAATGGATCATGCATTTAGGAGTTTCTTTGCTTTTTCATCCACAAATTTTTCCCTTTCAAGGTCGAGTTTCCTTTTTGTTTGTGTGACTGGTATAGCCTCCGGACTGATGGCTAGCCTGCGAAAATGGAACTTGGAGTCAATTCTAGATATGCCTAATGCTGACTATGCAAAGAGGTAGGCATTCTTTGTCAGTACTTGGGTTATGGATTCTTCTATTTCTTTACTCATTTGACATATGAGTTTGGTGAATTAAGAAGGCTCTTGGTCGAGTTGGAAGGACTTCACTTCTTCAGTGGGTTATGCTCTCGACTCTACTTCTCTCAAATCAAGTTCCACTTCTCCCAAGTCACTATTGAGAGAGGTGTATGCTACCAATTGTACTTTGGGCTCTGCTACCTTTTTTCTTTTAGCAATCTTAAGGCTTGCAACATAACATTCCATTCGAGTCATCTGATCATCTCTGGTGGTGATAATTTTCCCATCCTCACTCGGGAACTTCATCGCTAGATGCAGAGTTAAAATGATGGCCCCTAACTCATTAAGTGAAGGACGTCTTATCAATATATTGTAAGAAGTCAAGGCGTTGTCTAAGAGGTACTTGATCATGATGGACTTTGACCCCCTTTCATCTCTGAAAGTAGTTAGCTAGTGCACATATCCTATTGTGTCCATTGTCTCTGCTACAAAACCTATGAGTTGCTTCGGGAATTACTCAATTTGGTTTATTGGTATGCCTAGTTGTTTAAAGGTTGACCAGTACATGACATGGGACGATCTCCCAGTATCAAGTAAAACTTTGCATACGGAGAAGTTAACAGCCTCTATCTTGACCACCATGGAATCACTGCGACATCGTTCTGTTCCCTCGAAATCCTCATTTGTGAAAGTGATGGAGGGTAGGCTCCTTGTGGTCTCTTTTTGACTGGGACCAAGTTAACAGACTCAAGGCTACTGACATAGTGCTTACTTTTGAACTTCCTCCCCTCATGAATCCTCCAGCTATTATGATGATTATACCTCGAAGTCGTGTTTTGGGTGGGGGATTCTCATCCTGATGGTGTGTTTCTTTTGCCTCGCGAGTGTTGTTGCGTTATTGGCTTCTATCTCGCTCCCTTTCATGGTCCTTATCACGTGATGGGTCTTTGACAAATTTCTACAGATGTCCCCTTTGGATCAATTTTTCTATTTTACCTTAAGGGTAGTGCAATCTTTAGTATTGTGATTAACGACTCGATGATATCGATAGTACTTGGACTTGTCAACTCTTGGTGGAGGTCGATTCTTAGCCAACAATTGGATCAACCCAGTATTGCAAGCTTCCTCCATTACTCAACCTTATCTCTCGATTAGTGGAGAGTAATGGATGAATTTAGACCGACTCAATCTGTCGATTCTGGATCTTCCTCGACTACAACAGCTTTCGATCTTCACCTCTCGATCCGCTGGCTTCCTTGAGGGTTCTCCACGCATTTCTCTCTAAACCTAGTCATTTCTTCTATTTGAATGAATTCGACAACCCTTGCTCTCAACTCGTCCAATGTTGTAGGTGGTTTCTTGCATTGGCTATCTGAGAAAGGACTAGATTTTAGTGGCATAATCATTGTTATGAATTTGAGGTTCAAGTTATGAATCCAACTGAGACTAATGACAACCTCTCCATGAATTCGCCAAGCTATTCACTTCTTCTTGCCTAATGCTAGTGCTGCCACAACCATCAGATGATATGGTGTGCTCATTGCATACTGCACTCTAAAACACGCAATGAGTGTCATGAATAAGTTAATGGAGTTTTTCGGCAATCAAGTATACCAATGGTTGCACCCTTCAATGTTGTAGGAAACACTTAGCACATCATTGTGTTTTCATTCGTGAGCAGATTCATTTGTGTGACAAATGCGTCCACGTGTTCATTCAGGTCTAAGAGTCGATTGTAACAATTGATGTTTAGCAAACTTCCATCCAGGTGGGAGTTGGGCCTCTATAATCCCATCGATGAAAGGATGCAACTGAGTGTTAGCGTTTGCTGCTCTCTGGGCTTGTTTTGTGACGGAAAGGGTTCCTTATTGCCACATTGTATCAGTCGCGCCTGTCCTAGCCAGATGGGTCTGGTGGGTTTCCGTTGTCATAACCGAGTATGAGTTTTGGGTCCTTTGAATCTTCAGATATTGCTCTCTAAGAGTGGCATTCTCCTTTCGAAGATCTTTCATCTCCTAGGCATTTCTTTGTTTCAAGGAGTGCATCTCTCTTTGCAAGGCGATGATCAACGAGTGACATGATGAATATGTTTTAAGCTAAATGTCAAGTGCTTAAGCGGAGCTTGTGGTCACTTGTTCCTCGCTTGTTTAATCAAGCTCCTGAAGTGAGGGACTCACTATGTTTGCTAGTTTCCCCTTTTCAAAGGCACCGACGATCGATATCCCCTATACGTGTTGGTGGTGCTGTTGTTCGCAACTATTAATGATGCAGTGGTCGAAGGAGAAGTTTTCTTTTGACCCTAGGATGAGTGTCAAATGTTCGTATCGGATTAGACAGAATCTTCTCATGACGACGATCCTTTGTGAGCTTCTCCACTACGATATGGGGTGTACATTCAAAGACACTCCAATGTTCAGGTTAGCGGCATAGAAGTATACATGTATCATAATATAGGTTGAATTAAGAGTTTGTTTACTTGAATCTTGATAATTCTTTTTATATATATAGGTGGAATTGGATGATATCCCTTTTTATAGAGAGTGTAAATTTGGAAATATATGATTTTATTTTATCTTTCCTCTAATAATAAATAATACCTAATTTTAGGAAATATCTCTATCTTTTTACTAAAAGATAGAATTTCTCTCTTACCTTAATTGAATTTATCAAATTTTGTGAAACCAAATAATCTAATCAGCTTTTAACCGAGTACAAAAGCTTGCCAAATTCAAATATTACATCATTAACCATATAACTTGTTACAAAAGCTAGAGAATTTTTTGATAAGGGAATAACAACTCATCATGGCATCACCAAATAGCCCATTGAATTAAATCTCTCCACATGCAAAAATATGTGGAAAGTACTAACAAATGCATGAAACCATTAAAATAACACAAACATATAAGAGATGCGATTTTTTTAAAGTGTTTTTTTTCAATATGTGAGAAAAAAACATGGATACTCTGGATCAATAAAAACAACTCTACCATGATTAAAACATGATTTAAAATAAGTACGCGAATTTGTCCCAGTCAGGCAATTAAGCAAGTAACATAGCTTATAGTTGAGAACAAAGAAGATAAAAGGAAAAAAAATACTCCTAAAAAAGGTTCTGTATAGAAAAATATCTCTCACTCGGAATAACAAATCACTGATCCAACTGTTGAAAATGAAAATCCATATATATGTCCCAGACTTGCTAATAAAATTTCTGTCGATCTAACGATTTACATATCTAACAATGTAATTTTATAGTGACTGCTGTGTAAATATGCGAGAATGACTTTGTCTTTTCTTTTTTCTCTCTCTCGATGATAGTTAATCTCCCTTGGCCTTTCTCTCACATGCCTTAATCAAATTCCTATCCACTTAAATACGTGCTGTTGAGAATTTGTATTTTCTTACAAAAAGTGAGAATATCCAGGTCATTATCATTTATATCCAACCATATTGCTAAAATATAAGATCCTACCGAACGTCATACTTGAATCAATGCCTTTTATTTAAAACTAGGGGAACATAAGTAGTTCGTCTTTTTCATGTTTTTTTAAATAAAAATAAAAATAATAAAAGTTAATGAGTCATTTATGAAGGTAATTATTATAAGAATAAAATAATAACTTATGAATGTAATTATAAGAATAAAATGAATATAAAATATGCACATCCAAACATTCTATTTTTTTTAATTATAGATAAAATAATTTTATGTACTGAAGTCTAAGAGTATGGATATAATTTTCAAATAAATAATTTAATTGTTATTTTTTATTTTAGCAATTAACTCTAACATTAAGTTAAATTAACATAACATACTTAATTTTGGACTATCTAAAAATTTCGTCTCAAAAACTGTGGTCCGCTATTCAGATTTAACCCAACAATGAAAAGAAAAAATATCAAAAGAAATAATATAATAACACCTAGAATGTTGGATAATGATGTGTTTGAATGTGAGATGACTCCGCCTCACAAGGGTGGTTTGACACAACGCAAAATATTTTATTATTCATTTTTTATGTTAGACTTAATTGGAACAGTTCAGCTTTTTAATGTAAAAAAATGGATAAAACAAAAAATAAATGGGTTAAAAATAATTGGATGTTCACGATGAGTAACTTTCAAGTTAGTAGATATGTTTGATTAGGAAGTTTTATTCAAAGAGTTAGTAACTTAAAGGTCTAATTTGGTAATTTTAAAATCAAATTACATTAATATTTTTAAAAAAGATCCTCAAATAATTCGTAGGTGTATTTTGCAAATCGAACAAAATGTAATGCACAAACTTAGAAAACATAAGAAAATGGTTATAACCTATGTATATGTATTTCGATATAGATATAAAAGTCCAATAACAAAGGTAAAAAGCACAGCAATAGCTGGGATCCCCGTGTGGAAACAAATGAACCCAAAATGAAGGACTTGGTTGTCCAAAAACAAAATGAGAGACCTGGACCAATAGCGATATTATAACAAGTGAAAACGAAGAACTAACCAAAGTAATTTAGTTCACACTTTCAACTTTGAATCTAGAATTCTGGTCCAAAGTTGCACATCAACCAGTCCTTAACATTTAAGAAAAATAATACTCAGGAACTAAAATTGTACCAACCCATATAAATAAAAATAATTAACAAAATTAGTTGATATTATTTAATTTTTAAATTTTAATTAAAAAATAAAGTTATTTTAAAAATATCTTTTTATCAAAACTTATTTTCATGAATAAAAAGAAGTTATTGAAAATATAATTAAAATTAAATAAAA
>CM023952.1:11352048-11377938 GCA_013407115.1 Glycine latifolia | reverse complement strand
TCGGACGGTCATAACTTTTGACTGGGATGTCCGATTGAGGCGAAACCTGTGGTCACACGCTTGAAATTGAGAGGAGATGCCGTTGACAAGTATCCAAAGGGGACATGGTCAAAAAAATTTCCCAAAAGAGGCCTCTAAGTGCCTCAAAATTGCGATTTAATCTTCGAACCTCCAAAAAATTTCTTTTTTTCTAATTTTTTATTTATTCAATTAGTGAATTGCATGCTATTTTTTATTTTTTAGTTACTTCTCTTAATTCCGAGCGTTTTGACATAAAATACGCTTTCATCGGATATTTCTATCAAAATTTATGACTGTTCAAAGTTATATGCATCATCAAATTTAAAATTGAAAATGGCTAATTACACCCCTTTTTTATTAAGTATAGTTCAATCTTTTCTTTTAAATCTTAAAAATTTAAATGATAATAGATTTAAAATATTAATTAACATATTAAATGTAATTCAAAGTAATTATAATATAAATTACTAAAATACTTATTTTAATATTTGGGGTATATTATAAATCTATTATCACTTAAATTTTAAGATTTAAAAGAAAAGATTGAACAACACTTAATAAAAAATGGAGTGTAATTAGCCATTTTAAATTTTATGAATAAATTTATCAAAAACTGGGGTGCATTTAGTAATTATTAGGCTTTAAATTTGATGATGCATATAATTTTGAACGGTCATAAATTTTGATAGAAATATCCGATGGAGGCGTATTTTATGTCAAAACGCTCGGAATTAAGAGAAGTAACTAAAAAAATAAAAAATAGCATGCAATTCACTAATTGAATAATTAAAAAATTAGAAAACAATAAATTTTTTGGAAGTTCGAAGATTAAATCGCAATTTTGAGACACTTAGAGGCCTATTTTGGGAAAATTTTTGACCAAGTCCCCTTTGGATACTTGCTAGCGGCATCTCCTCTCAATTTCGAACATGTGACCACCGGTTTTGCCTTAATCGGACATCCCAATCAAAAGTTATGACCGTCTGAAGTTTATATATGCATCGCTCCATCTGTGCATGACACGTGGCATCCTCTGGTGGAACGCGTCCAAAATTGGGTGTGACACCCCCTTGGTCACGCCTGAATCTGGGCATGACCAACAGCCCCAGATTGGTAATATGTTTCGAAACAGCTCCAAATTCATAATTTTTTTATTAAAAATGTATTATTTGGATTCTTTTGCCCCCATTTGAGTCGCATTGATATATAGCAGACTAATTATTAATTACATATTTGATCTAATAACTTAGACTGAACTGATTGAACCATTGGATTCCTGGATTGATCCAAACGGCTGGTTCGATTTAAATTTTAAAACATTAGTTAACTCTATTCAAAATCATATATATATATATATATATATATATATATCATTTGAAAATGATAAGAGATTTTTTTATTATAAAATAATTTTTAATTTTTTATACCATTGATCCAACCCACTATTCATTAGATAGATTCATATTGAATTTGAAAAAAAAAGTATTATACAAATTCAACCCAAATTATATTTGATTGGATTGATTAACTAATTTGATAAAACTCATCATAATTCTAGAGCATATCTACACATGAGTAAATAATACAAGTGAAACTTAAATGGGACAAGGCTATATATGCATGAACTAAAAAAAAATTAAATAATATTTTTTAGGTTAAAAATGTCACTTTTAATTTTTTATCTTATTTATTTTTTTAATTTAATATATCATATTTTTAAAATGCTATTCAAATATATAAACACATGATCATATAAAACGGAAATAATAAAACACAAATATACACGATTAACTATTTTAAATTAAGCATACAATATATATATATATATATATATATATATATATATATATATATATATTTAAAAACTTTAATCTTCACCTAATGATGCAACAGTAGTTATTATGTCCTTATTGATTGCATTTAAGGAGACTTCAAAATGCAACCACCTATGTGTCTTGGCAGTTGGCAGTCTTGCTATGAATTTGGTTTATTTGACAAAACATTTATTGAACTACTATTTGTCACGTGCGTGTTATCTAGCCAGTTTCAATTATGATCTTTGATAATTACTATGTATACATAAATGTTATATGTAAATCATATAGTAATTATCTTATTTTCCCTCTTTTAACACTTTTTTTTAGTAAAACGTAGAAATTTAGTTTTTTCTGAACTTTTATCCAGTAGATGTTAAAAGTTAGTTGATTTATAGTGTATTGATTGTATTTTTTTTGTAGAAAATGATGTAAAAGAGACATGGAAGATAGATTGAAAATATGGAATGATTTGCTCAGTGCGCACATGCAGGCTGGCTCAGCGCAAAAAGGGCTTGCTCAGCGGGCCGCCAATTCTAAAAAACCTGAAGCGCGTGTTTTGAAGTATAAAAAGGAAAAAACACTTACCCACACAAAGGAGACAGAGGTCAAGTTAGGGCACAAACATGAGGGAAAACCCACTCATTTGGGGTCCCATTCCTCCATCTTCCTCCATTCTTCTTCCATTTTCTTTCATTCCTCTTGCTTTCTATTTGTATTTGTAACTCTCTCATGACAATGGGAGGCTAACCTATCTATTATTGGGAGCTCAACAACCAAACACTTTTGATGTAATGATTCTAACTATCTATTTAATGTTATCTTCGTATTATTGTTGTTTTTCTGAGCTTTATTCACGTTTGTGGTTTGATCTCCCCTTTGCCTGCTTTGTTATAGGGTTTTAATGCATTGGAAAATGGTTATCTCCTTAGAATTGAAAAATGCTTCTAAATAATATCACGTCTAGGGATAGAGTGGTGTTGTTTAGCATGGTTATTTTATCATCTTTAATCATAATACAAATCAGTTAATGTAGTTTGCTGAGGGATCATGAGTGAAATTAGGTGATTTAGGGTCTAGTACTTGAGGAATCAAGGTTAGAATACATTAATAGATGAAAGTAATACGAGAATAACGTTAAATAGCGAAAAAATCTTTAATATTGCATCAAGGGTAGTTTCGGTGAGTTGAACCTCCAACACGTCACAAAACTCCGTATCAACCAACAACTCACCCCAAGTGTTTGTTTTCTATCTCTCTATTGTGCTCTGTTTAACTATATTTGTTTATGTTGAATTTTACATTTCCGCATTAGAATTAGAAACTATTAAATTTAAATCATTGTTCACTTAAAATTAAAAATATAATAATTTTGAGTACAAACAAAGTCCATGTAGAATTCGACATTTAGACTTACCGTTTATTTATTACTTGGACAATCAATGCGTTTGCCGAATCGTTAACTGTTTTATATTGGCTACTAATCTATATTGACAACTTAATGGGTGTTTACTTACTTTTTGTTTTTTTCTTAACTGAAAAAAGGTAATTTTATTTTTTATTTTTTAAGATTTATATGAAAAATAAAAAAGTAACATTTGTATTTTCTTACAAACATTTATAAATAGAAAATAGATTGAAAATAAGATGAAAATTTTATAATTAAAAAATGAAAATAAGAAACAAAATCAAAGTAAACACATAGGGGTAGGGGTCCAAAGAGATAAAATAATTAAAGTAATTTTACGAAAATTTATATATTTAGTTAATTTTTCAAAAACATTTACTTTTTTGAAAAATATGACTGTAGTGGGGTAGGGGTCCAAAGAGATATTTTTAAGCTCATTTATTCGGGTCCTATATTCTGGAATCTTTATGTTGGTTCTTAATTTGCGGTAAATCAGGTATTTTGAGTTTCATGAAAGCTGACATTAAATATATATATATATATATATACATATATATTCATCTCATTTTCATTTTTCTTTATACTTATTTCTTTTTATCAAATTATTTGTGATACTTTTATTTGAGACAACTGTCAAAGTGTCACGTTTCGAGTGGCTTTGTCCCTGAATACCACAGCAGGAAAACAATTTCCTAAACTGCCACGAGACCAAAATCGACGGGCAACTAAGCGAGATACGGCAGCTGACGTGGCATTCCGTGACTGGCCACGTAACTCGTTGGGTACTGTAGCGAGTTACGTGTGTCAGAGGCCCATCCCAATTCGCCTGGAGAAGCAGCGGATTATTTGGAAAATGCCACGTGTCACATGGATATTAAATCGCTTTGGGCCACAGCGAATTAAGAGGTTTAATTTGCTGGTTGGGCTAGCGAACTTTGGCCTATATATACCTCCCCCATTTTTACACATTGACGCATCTGAATGCTTTTCTATTTTTAAAATTCAAACACGAATTCGTAAAAGCTCTCCAATTTATTAGTTGATCTTCTACCCTTCCAAACACATTTTCGTATAAGTTCAATTATTTTTTAGTTGAATTTTCAATTACAAACGCATTATCGTAAAAGCTTGTCTATTATTTTTTAGTTGAATTTTCAATTACAAACGCATTATCGTAAAAGCTTTGTCTATTATTTTTTAGTTGAATTTTTGATTCGAAACACATTATCGTAAAAGCTCTATTTATTTTTTAGTTGAATTGTCAATTCCGAAGACATTATCGTAAAAGGTGTTTTATTTTTTAGTTGAAATTTCAATTCGAAACACATTATCGCAAAAGCTCTGTTATTTTTTTAGTTGAATTTTTAATTCGAAACACATTATCGTAAAAGCTATATTTTATTTAGTTGAATTTTCAATTTGAAACACATTATCGTGAAAGCTCTGTTATTTTTTAGTTGAATTTTCAATTCGAAACACATTATCTTAAAAGTTCTATTATTTTTTAGTTGAATTTTGAATTCCGAACACATTATCGTAAAAGCTGTGTTATTTTTTAGTTTATTTTTTTCAAAATGAGTGGTAGTAGAAATGGATTAATCACCATTGTATATTATAATGAGAGTAGATATGTTGGACCTAATGGTCAAGTTTTTGAGGGAGAAAGTAAAATGTTTCGTATGCCCCCAGGATGTAGCCACCGCGATCTGATGAAAATGATTTACAAGAAGTTGAGATTACAACGCGGACAATCTGTCTCTCGATTGACTGCTAGATGTGCATCGGGCAACCTGGTGCAGTGGGTTGCTGTGGATATTGTAGATGACGAGATGTAGCGTTAGTTACAGACACATGCATATCGGACGGAGAAAACCCCAAATTTGTTGAATTGTATGCAGAATTAAATTGTGGTGGACAATCAAGCAGTCAACATTGTGTCGAACCCATTGGGTCCATTGACATGAACAGAGAGCCGCTGGATTTGAACGAAGACAGATATGTTTTCCCATCACCACCACCACCAACCCAAACAACCCAACAAATGGATTGTGAAGATAAGGATATATCGCCCGCAGCACCATCATCAAGTCAAGCAATGGAGAATGAAATGGTGCCGGCCTATGACCCAACTTGGCCTATGGATAGTTCTGAGGACGAGGTGGACGAAGGTGTTATTTCGGACAGTGAATCATCCGATACAGATGTAGATGGTGATTTTGATTTTGCTTTTCCAATTCCTTCTCCTGGCATTGTCGGAATGCAAGACCCGGCTCCGGTCCCAGGTATGCATGCACATTGTTTTCTTAGTTGTTAGTATTAAAATTATTACAGGTTTAATTCCGACCATGTGTTCAAAATCTCATTGATATAGGAGAGGGCAATGTTCCATTTTGGTCGGACACACGACATTTCACGAATATTAATTGGGCATACCCAGATCAGGAGTCTGATGACATGCAAGGAGTGCGAATACCTAACTGGCAAATGGGTCAACAACTATATAAGGACCAGGTGTTTGAGAGCAAGCATGTTGTTCAATTGGCAATAAAGCAATACTGTATGGCCGAGCATCGCACAACCGTAGTAAAAAAAGTGATACGAAAAGGCTTATAATGGTTTGTGAAAATCATTATGACGGTTGTCCATGGAGGATGAGGGCATACGAAAAAAAGGGTGGCACTGAATGGGTTGTAGGCATATGGAACAACCAACACACATGTGTCGGTCAGAATCTTTCTCAAGATCACAAGCGCTGACACAAGGTGGTGGTCGATCTAAAACATTCAAGTTACACAACAGTTACATATACATTACAATAAAATGAAAGCAACATATTAGAAGTTAACTCAAGACTAATTATGCTTACCTCGTGATTGCGCAGACGTGCAACATGATAAAAACTAGCCTCTCGGAGCCACAGATGGATCTCCTCAGGTATACCGTTATGATTGTGTATCGCGACATGTCTTACATTAAGTACACGCTCCGGCATGGTCGAATCACCCTGTGAATTCCACACATATGTGGATATATATTTCTCCTGTAGTGTAAGGAAAGTCCCTACTGATGGACTAGGGTCAATCACGCTCAACGGAGACTCAGCCGGTGGGGTCGGTCGAACATTTTCATCGTGATCCATCCTTCTAATACACAATCCTACATAACAAATGCCTAACCAAAATAAAATATTGTATACTTTAATTTAAAAAATAAATATATTCAAAATAAGTAACAAAAATAATCAATATATTCTAAATTTAACATAGAAAATACTAAATTAAAACAAATAAAAATTAAAAAACTAGTAAAAAAAAACTAACACTACATATCCTCTAGCCTAAATATTTTTTAAAAACTAAAACTACAAAATAATCAATATATTCTAAATTTAACATAGAAAATACTAAATTAAAAAACTAGTAAAAAAAAACTAACACTACATATCCTCTAGCCTAAATATTCTTTAAAAACTAAAACTACAAAATAATCAATATATTCTAAATTTAACATACAAAATACTAAATTAAAAAACTAGTAAAAAAAACTAACACTACATATCCTCTAACGTAAAGTTTTTAATCTTGAACCTAAATATTATTTAAAAACTATAACTACATAAATAATCAATATTTTCTAAATTTAACATACAAAATACTAAATTAAAACAAATAAAAATTAAAAAACTAGTAAAAAAAAAGCAAACACTAAGTTGTTGCAGTTTGAGTATTTAACAAACTAAAATTACATAAATAACAAATATATTCACAAATTAAAATTTAAATTACTTAATTACAAAAAATACAAACAAAAATAAAAACTAACCAAGAAGAGGGAGCAAAAATGTTGAACAAAAGCTACTAGAGCAAGTGAGGTAATATGAGGGAGGGGGTGAAAGTGACAAGCTTTTTATAGTGGGCCAATACGTAACTCGCTAGACCCCTAGCATTTTCTCAGAGCTTGACACGTGGCACAATCAGGACGTGCCACGCAATTCGCTGTGCCCACCAGCGTTTTTCTCCCTACTCGACACGTGGCGCAATCAGGACGCGCCATGCAAATCGCTAAGCCCCCTAGTGTTTTACGTTTACTCGTGCCACATGGCCGTTGCATGCACGTTTCTCGCAACGTGGCCCAGCGTTTTCTGCTCATGTCAGCGCCTTTCTTTTAGGCGAATCAGGATGCGCCACGTGTCCATCGGATTGCGCTATTAACCCCAACAATTTGTGTGCCGTGGCAGTTTGGGAAATTATTTTCTTGCTGTGGCATTCAGGGAAATAATCACTCAAAATGTGGCAATTTGGCAGTTGTCTCCTTTTATTTTCTTATTATATATTTCTCTTTTTCCGTCACATTTCATCCCAAAATCGAAGTAGTCTGTATATCATTGTTCTTATTACTATATTCTGTAGTTTTATAAGAAAATATTGATAGTATAAAATATATTATCAGTTTTTTTTATAGCAAAAATATATTAACACCTTTTTATATATAAAATAGATAAAAAGTAATAGGTCAGCATTCCCAATCATACCTTTTTGATGCATCTATCCGTTCTCAAACTCCTCGCCTATTGTGAATGCCAAAATTTCGGCTTCCTGATTTGTCCTTGGCACATGAATTGTCCTCTTTATCCTCGAAAGCTCTCAAGTAGGCTTATCCCCTTTGTCGTGTTATGTTTTGTCAACTATTGTTGGCTTTAAATCTAAAATTTTAAGATTTAATAACATGTATGGGCAGAATGACGTTACTTGTCTCCTTTATTTGATTTATTTTGTTTTAATTAAATGGTAATACTCCCTTCCTTAATTTCCATTTAGTTGACTCTTCATAAAGATAAATAAAGGCAATAACTTACTAAATGAAAATATTTTACAACATTGTTTTTTATTATATCTTCTCTGTTTCTTATTTTTATGCAAAATACAGTATTAAATATTCATATAGTAGTTATATGTTAAGGAGAGAATTAAAAACAACAATTTGTCTATTGATATCATAAAAATCAATTAGAAGGTAACAAAGATGTTTTATTAAAACAATTGTACAAACATGAATAGAAGGAACATATATCACTAAAAATTATTTTAAATAATAAAAATTTATATATTTTTTAATATAGACTACAGTCCGCAGTATTTGGACAACAATAAATCACTTATGTTAAATAATTAACACACTTACATATTTATTTAATACTTGAATTTGATATCATTAGTTATATTAGAAAGACTACATGTCACTGCTCGGTGGTATAATCACTAATTGTCATGTTATATTAGTATACAAAATTATATATTAAGACTCAAATTTAATATCACTAGTTAAGATAAAATAATTCTAGGTCAATTGGTACAAAATATTATAGTACCTATAATTTATATGTGTTAGACTACTTTCTCTCGGTAATATTACAAGATAATCAAATAATTTTGAGTTAGTTGTTTTTGTTTTTAACAGAACTTTGATTTTTGTTGTTGAAGAGAATAGAGTAGAACCTCGATTTACTTGTTAATGTTTGAATTATTGACATGTTACATTAGTTAATTAGTTGAAAGGACAGGAAAAAAGAAAGGGGAGTTTAATTAATTCCGTATGGGCATGGCATGGACAACATAAAGCTTGTGGCTCTCGTCCTAAGCGTGAATGTGAAGCTGATGATTGGTGAATGCTGACGCGACCTATACTTGTTGGCTCGGGAAGATTCGTTTCAAAGATATCTTATCCTCTCGTACACATTGGACACGTCCAACAACTTGCTAGCTTGACAACGCATGCTGGCGTGGATCCTAAAATGAAAGCTTCAAAAATCTTATGCATGTTATGGTTGGTACATACGTTACAGCTGTATTGAACTAATTGCACTGCCTCCTCCTCATGGTCTCAACTTGATGGGTTTTTTATTCTGATTGGCACACACTTCAATTTTCCTCGTGGCTTGGATGATTGGTTGGTTGATTTAATTAGCTTTGTTGGTATCCTTGTAAGAGTGGAATAATACTTGTGTATGGCACATAAGAGGAATGACACTTTCAACAGCTCCTTAGGTGTGTGTGTGTGTGAATCATTTGGGTATGATGCATAGCTTGTTTTGAAGCCTATCCATCGAGAAGACCAGCTTCAACTTTGTTTTTGTTCTTTATATTTTAATTTGATTGTTGTTCTATTGCACTTCACCTAGATCATTGATAGATATATTTTTTAATGATCTTGTGATGGTCACCATGGTCCTAAGGTATGGAATGCAGGCCAAGTTGTCTTAAATGGCTTTCCTTTTGTCCTTGTTTTGTTGATTCAGATATCTTCAAGTTATCTTAAGTTACCTTTCCTGTTCTAGCTAGTCCAGGTTTCTTAGACCTAGAAGATTGCAGAGAAGGTTTATTCATGTTCTTGATGCTTGTTTTATGGGTGAAGATAGCAGGAAAAAATCCAACTTGTAGTGTAGCATCATCTTGGATGGTTTAAACATGTACAAGGAAAGTCATGGAAGACACTAGCTAGTAAAGAAAACTAGATTGCATGGTTTTCATTTTGGTGAAAAGGAGCAGAGGGAGATCAAGAAGTACTTAAGCAAAAGTCGTTAAGGGTGGTTAAAGGAGATCTTATGGTAAATAATATTCTTAAAGCTTTAGTTTTTAACCAAGTTGAACGGCATCAATTCATATGATCTATGTAGCCGATTTCACTAAATGGAACAAGGTTTTGTTGTTGTTATTGTCTTAATAATTACTCCATGATTGGTGGCCGATTGATAATGCTATTGTTGGTTAAGATTTGAGGAAGGGGAGGAATCTTTAGCTCGTCAACTACCACAGGTAAACAACAACTTTGTTACATACCAGTCCTCTGGTAAGTGAACTTAAATCTAATACTGATTCTTCTTATAGTTCATGATCTATTTACTTTCTCCTCTGATACTTTGTTTCCCTCTATTGAAACGTTTGTTTAATTTATATGATGCTAAGTGCAGTTGTGTGTAACAACACTAATCTCCCTCTAAATAGAAACTTATCTAATGAGTGCCAGAGAGTAAGAGTTAATCTTGGTTATATAGTGACAGATGATTCTTAACTCCGTACACATGAATCTTACCTAATGAATCATCAGATATTAATTGCCCATATATTTATTTTATGGGGGCCACTTATATAAATCATCTTGTTTACTGGTGGTAGCTCTTATACAAATTTTCTTTCATTTAAGCTACTTTGTTCTTTCATTTTATTTAAACCACATGATAGTTTGTTTCTACAACAATATGATTTCTTTCCCACAGATTTAGGAAGTTTTTCAAGAGATTCTACTTGCTGTAAAGTCATAATTATTTCCGTTCCTTGACAACACTAATTTCTATTTCCCACTTCACATATTGATACACATAGCATACAGGCCATATTATTATAAATGTTTTTTGGGCTTGTCTCAAATTCTGATTTTGATATATACCCATGATCTTAAGGCCCAGTTTGTAACGGGCCGTTTCTATGCCCTCCCAAAATGTTAAGGGTTTTTGTATTAACGGAAGGATTGGGCTGGGCTAGGCTGGGATGGACCGGGCCTTAGCAGGCCCAATCTATCAACTGAATTCTTATTCACTTTTGATATAAGTTGTAGTCATATTCGTTCAAACAGAGAACATGTGCTATTGGTTTTTGTTAATCTACACACTGTTAACACAAACAGGCCCATAGAACATAACACGGTAGGTGTATATGTGTGCCAAACAAAATTTGTCTCTATTGTTTAGGACAAGGTCTTAAAATTGTAGTTGCATTGCTCTTCTTGTTGGTAGTAAAATTGCTGAAAATTGCAGAGGTAACTGCAATTGTGGTCACAATCCCTTGCACTGTCGTTTCACTTTGATCATAAGAAAACAAAAACACTAAGTGACACGAGTAGTCACATTCATCATTGCACCTTGTTGTATTGATTCCATTGGTTGTTGGTATCTGTTAATATCATTGCCAAAAAGACCAATTCCTTTTGCATTATTGAAGGCGTACGTTTGTAAATAGTATGTTCTGTTGCTCTAACGTGTCAACATTCAGATGGTGCAAAATCGGAGATGTGACAACCAGGTTTGTCTTTAATTATACATGCTGATCAAGTTCTTCAGTATTTTACACATGCTTGGAAAGAGTCTTCTTGTTCGTTAGAGAAGTAATGTATCAATAATAATGCTTGTTGATACATAATGTATATTTTAAATCTGAGCTAATAAGTGAGTATCATAATCTATAAACAATGATGTTTGTACTGAGAGTATCTAGCTCAGTAGTTGAGCATGATGCTTGAATTATTGCAAAATTTCTTGGGTATTTGTTTTCAATTCCTACAAATAAGAAAAACAATGACGTTTGTTTCGAAGCTATCCCATATAGACAAGTGGCATGATCTATCGATAATGATGCTTATTTTACAACTCTTTGATCCAAGATTAGCATAATCTATCAATGACAATGTTTATTTTAAAACTTTTTCATAGAAGAATGGCATAATCTATCAGTAATAATGTTTATTTGAAAACTGTACCATAGATGAGACATTGGACTGAGTCACTTTCCAATATCATGCCAGAGATTGTATAAAATCTGGCTGAAATTCATGAAAGCTGCATGACACGGTTAATGTGTCCTTACAGTACCAATAATGTTGTTCTAAAGCAGAACACAAACTTTATTGGTTCTGATCTGAACCACACACTCATCCATCACATTGAATCATAGCTTCTCAATAATTCAATTGCTCGTTCCTGGAAACCTGTGTGGTGAATCTCAACCGCTCATTGCCTGCTACCTTATCAATTCGTGCATTCAACTGAAGCAATCAACCACACACGTCATGCTACCTTATCATCTTTATTAACCGTTCATTTCCTAGCCAGTTTCACACACCCCACTGAACTCACTCACTGGAAGCCTTGTTGTGAGTAAGAGAAAGGCTTTCTGCACTGAGCACCAAGTTGAAACCTCTTGATTCTTTGCTTAGAATTCCACAGAATATGGAGACTGTTCTTATCAATCACTCCCCACCTTTGGAATTCAAGGTGCGTAGAAATAGAGCCAACTATATGGTTAATCATCACTAAAATAATCTTAATAATGGGACTTGAAATTTAATTACTGTATCTCTCTCTCTGCCTGTTTATGTAATTTTGTGGAGTATGTGCCCTTTATTTTATTTGATATCATGTTCGACCCCCACTTTGATGGTTGGAGAAGATATCTACAAACCACAAAGTCATGAGAGGAATTGACATGTTATTTATTATATTATGTGTCAATATTATATATTAGAACTATGTGATAGTTACCCTAAATAGAGAGATTAATGCACAGTGGACTCACTATACAGATCCAAAAGATTTGTATTTTGTTTAATAAACTTAGTAAAGTACAACATAAACAGCAGTTATTAGTAATTTGGGTTAATTATTGTGCTAAATGCACATTACATTATATAGGAAATGATAGAAGGCTTAAGAGTATGATATGCCTTTATGGTGGGTTTTGTCATAGGCATTGGCTTTCATTGGTGATTGATGCCCCCTTTGACACTGAGCCAAAACCATTATAATATGCATCAATTTTTAAAAATTACTAGCCATTTTGATGTTTCTTGTTGAAGAAACCACATATTTCCCTGATTTCTGATGGATTTAATATAGTTGGTGATTGACATATTCTTTCTGTTTCTTTAAATTTGGGACAATTTGCATGCAGTGTTACATAAAAATAAAAATAAAAAGTCGTTTTAGTTTCTTTACATTTTAGTCGGTTATAAATTGATGAATTTCTTGGCATATTACTCAAACTTTTGTTAATTAATCAGTGATCTAAGTTTGAATATATAAGGTTTGTGGCCCTGGACCAGTACTACCCTGCCTTCTCCAGTTCGGGTTCTATACTTCTCTCGCTAGGCAGCAATGCATATGAGAGAATAAGGACTTTGAGAAACTCTTCTGAAAATGGAATTTCTTTTAAACTGTGATTGCAATCATAGAGGGCACCATTGAGCTTAAATTGCTGATTATGTAAGGCGGTGATTGCAAATATTTCTTTCACGGAGGGGAATATTTAGTGTCAAGCATTGATTTTGGATCTTTTATATGTACTTAAGGGAAGGGGAAAACCAGACAAGTAGTATTGTTGAACACTGTGTAACCACCTCTTGTGAAATCTTATTTGAGCGATAGAATTAATTTATTCTATTTATAATAATTTATTATGAAAAATTTTCGGGAGATTTTTTATAATGAAAAGGTGATTTTTCCCTAAAAGAGAACTTTGAGTTGTTTAAAAAAAAAACTGTTTGTAGTGATCATGTAATTTTTCAGAGAAAATCTCTCTTAGTTTTTATTTTAAAAAGTAAATTTTGTAAACATTTTTTAAAAAAGAGTAATTACAGAGTCGTTTTTCAAACTTACACAAATAGATCCTCAAATTAAAGCATAAAAAAACATATAGATCATCAAACAGGCACAATGCTTTTGCACAAAAGTAATTTTATTGGTGAACCTGTGGCAATAACTATTCACATATTGATTCTTTTGAGGAAGGAAATTTTTTTACTATGAACTTTAACTTTTATATGCATATATGCGACCAAATTACCTTTTCATGGTTACTAGCAACCCGCTCACGGGAATGCATGAAAAGCTGAAAGAACTGATTAAAATATGTTTTTGTTTTTTTAATAACGATAATGAAGTTTGAATTTTAAATTTTATACAAACTATTCAAATTGTATATTACTATACAGGTTAAGAGTTTTATTTATTGTCTTCAAAATATTTAATTTCATGAGTACGTCTCAATAATCAAATTAAAAAAAATCTTAATGTTTCAAAATATTTTATTTTATACAAACTATGATGTATACAATAAATACAATGCCCCTAATATTTAACTATGATTTATTACATAATAGGGTCGAGTATAAAAATATATCTTAATGAGTAAAAAATTGATAAATTATTCGTTTCTTTTTTCTCCAAAGAAACTCTATTAACAAAAAAATAATCAGTAACAATGCGTTATACATCGATTAATATGTATTTTTTTTTCAGTCAAAAAAGTTAATATGTAACTTTTGCTTTCTAGTTTCAAATAAGTTTTGAAGTTTCTCAAGACTTGATTTTTGTGGGATCTGCCCCTAATTTTTTTATGAAAATGTTTTTTCATTTTTATTCCCCTAAACTATCATATTTAACTATTTAATAGACTTTTCTTATGAAAAAATTATTTAATAGACTTTATCCCTTTGAACCTTATTTTTGAACAATTCCAGTCTCATCGAATTTATAGAAACATTTTTTTAACCCATTAATGAGTAATAAACCTTAATCCTCCCCCCCCCCCCCCCCCCCCAAAAATTTTTCAAGAATGCTAAAAAGCTTTATGTTTCGTTCAAAATGAAGCGAAGCCGGACGTTAATCGGATGGAACTATCAACGCATCCCCAAACACAAGTTTGTAATATATTGCTTGTGGAGTTAGTAAGAGGTATTTTTAGTGTAAGATCTTGAATAAAGATATTAAATTTAAGACACTAAATTTTTTAATAAAGAAAGTGAACATATCTTTAATATGGAGAATAAATTCTTGGAACATTTAAAATTTGCATAATATTCAAAAAAGAATAATTTTATTTTTTATTTTTTTTCTAAAATCTTAAAATGAAATTTACCACTAAAAAAAATAAAAAGGATCTTTAATCCTACTTGATTTTATGAACTCTACCAAAAAAGTAATTTAAAATCGAGAGATTTAGGACTAAAGATACCTCTAATGGAATTGGATTGAATAGCTTGTTTTGTAGTACTACATCGGAATTAGCTTAGGAAGAAGTACTTATGTGGTTCTTTGCTTTTAACTAGTTATGCTTTCTTGGTAATTTCACGTCAGATTTTTGGACCAAAAGAAAAATTTGTGTGAACACAGTTTTCATTTTTCTTTTCCCCGAAGAATATGTGTAGAGCGCTGTGATGTGATAATCCTAGACACAAAAAGGCCGAGATAGCATGGAATTGTTCTTCAATTTGCAGACAGAAAAATGCTAATGCATGCATTAGTTCTCTATACACAATTTTCACGCTGCTGGATGCGTCTCTATTTGAAACACACGTAAATTTTGTACATTTGGGCTCATGCCATACACATAACACCATCAAAACCTTTTTTTTTCTGTTAACTTTATATTATATATGAGCTAAACTAAGTTTTATACTGAGTCAATAAGAAATGAATAACTTTTAAGTAATTAATATAAAACTAAATCATTTATAATATATAACGATTTGTAATTAAATAATAATATAAAATATCTTTACAATCATTATATAAGCCTTTTAATTATATATATTCTTACATCTCTGATGCTTATATATGTAATCAGGGTATGAGCAAGGAGGAGGAAGACTCATTGCTAGGGCAAGTTGAAATATGGAGGTACATGACATGCTTCACGGACTCCGTGGCCTTGAAAACCGTCATACAACTGCGCATAGCCGACATAATAGATCGCTATGGTAAACCACTATCCTTGTCACAAATCGTGGAGAACATAGATGATGCACCCTCCCCAGATGCCTCTCTTCTCCAGAGAGTGATGAGAGTGATGGTGCGCAGAAAGATCTTCAGTGCAGAACAATCAGAGACCGGAGAGACCCTCTACGGCTTGACACGTGCCTCGAAGTGGATCCTCCGCGACACAAAAATGACCCTAGCACCCATGTTGCTGCTGGAGAACCACCCAATTCACCTGAACCCTGCTCACTACATTAGTGAGATTATTAGAGAAGGCACAAAAAATGGAACTGCTTTCTTTAAGTGCCATGGCCATGAGCAATTTGAGATGACTGGTTTGGACCCTGAGTATAATAGATTGTTCAATGAGGGCATGGTGTGCACTGCTAGGGTTGTGTCTAAGGCTGTGATCACTGGGTACAAAGATGGGTTCAACCAGATTAAGTCCTTGGTTGATGTTGGAGGTGGCATTGGAGGGTCTCTTTCTGAGATTGTTAGGGCTTATCCTCACATAAATGCCATCAACTTTGACTTGCCTCATGTGGTTGTCACTGCTCCTAAGTATGATGGAATCACCCATGTTGGAGGTGACATGTTCGTGTCCATTCCAAGGGCTGATGCTATTTACATGAAGGTATCAAAAACTGATCAATACCATATCTTGTTAAAATGCATGTGCTAAGGGCTTAATTATAACTCTCCAACACACTAATTCTGGAAAAGTGAAATTTGTACACTCAAAATATTTGAGTACCAATATTTTAACATTTTTAAATATTAAACACTTTTAATTTTTTTCTTCTTATCACACCATATTATCTAATCATATCATTATTTCTTTCTCTCCTCTCTCTCTATCTCTCTCTCAAGGTGTCATTTGCTTTTGAGTGTTCAAATACTTTTTTTTTTTCAATATTTAGTGAAGACTTATTGAGTGATCAAAAGAGATACAAAAATAAAATAAAAAATATAAACATGACAAGTGATATGAAGTAACAAAATGAAAAGAAAAACAAAAACAAAAACCAATGAATGTTAATTAAGTATATTAAAAGAAAAATAGTTTGTTCAAACTTCTACATTTTGATTAAAATTAGGTGTACATAACTATGACTCACTTTCTTAAAAAAAACTATGACTCACTACAGTGAATTTAAATCATATCTTGTTATATGGTAATATGAAAGAAATAAAAACACAACTTTTTATCAAACATATATATAATTAGTGGGTTTTTGCAAGTATATGATATATGATCAAGTCTTTTATTACATGTCAAGTATTTTGGGAACTTACCCGTCAAAACTGTTTATTTGGGGTGAATATATATATGCAGTGGATTCTACATGACTGGAGCGACGAGCACTGCGTCAAGATCTTGAAGAACTGCAGGAAAGCAATACCAGAGAAAACAGGGAAAGTGATAATCGTGGATCACGTGCTTCGGCCCGAAGGCAACGAACTCTTCACCGACGTTGGCATTGCATTTGACATGATGCTTCTCGCTCACAACGCCGGCGGCAAAGAGAGGACGGAAGAGAACTGGAAGTGGTTGTTCAAAGAAACCGGTTTCGCACGTTACAACATCATCAAGATCAACGCTCTTCCTTCCATCATTGAGGCGTTTCCAATCTAACGAAGAGGAAGCCACTACACTTCATGTGCGTGGTTTTATGTTGCATGTGTTGTTATTATTATTAACAGCTATATGATCTTCGTGTGATGTGGTTTTCATCCCAACCTTATGTTTGTGTATTAAAATAAAAGTATGAAGCGCCCCACCACCAAGTAATATGGATTATATACGTACGTGTTCCATATATACCAAGTGAGTGGTGTGTGGTTGTGAAGAATCTATTGCTGTTAATGAATGAGTTCTTTGGTGTGCAAAACTTGCTTTCTGTGGTGTTTTCTCTCCTCACTCCAAATATATATATAATCCTTTGCTCAAGTTCAGAAAACTTCCATCGTTCATAAGTTCCCAGCACTTATATGTTAATTTGTTAAATAAAGTAAATAAGTCAAAATTAGTCAAAAGATCTAATTTATTTGATTGAGTTGAGTGGATAAGTTACTGTAAAATTTTTATTTTCTATTTTTACAAATAAAAAAAGAGTCAAAATTAATATCTAAGTGGTCATGACTAAGTTGATAAATAGATCACATAAGTCGATATGTTACCTATTTCCACTATATATATCCATCATCACGTAAGAGAATGAATAGACCACAAAACACAGGAAAATTTCGGAATGCTTGGAATTTTATTTTATGAAAGAAAATTTAAGGGCAGAGAATAGTGTCCCAAGTTAAGATAAGAAAAGTCTACGTGCTTAAAAAGAGAAATACTAACATTTATCTCATTTTAAAGAGATGAATGAGATTTCGAACTAATAACTATTAGATGTGAGATTTGTTTTATTTCGTTCAACTTTCGGGTTGGAGCGTCAATTTTAATGCCTTTTTATGACTTGAATACACACAATTTCATATCTCTACTTATATATTTTTGTATATTTTTGGAGTGTCAATTTTTCCTCAATAGAATACAAGTAATACAAAGAGATATATAAGCGGTATAGCTATTAAGTTTAGTTGCTGTGGCAAGGCCTGCTTCACTTGTGAATCATCATTGCCTATTTATAGCCATTGCCCATTGGTTATACATGAGGGGGTGATTGCTTCTATATGTTCTAGTGCCTACACGTATTTACCTAATCAAAGTTTTATCGAGAACTTTCTTTTACAGTCGTTGGTAAAAAATGAGGTTGATGATTGCCTCTATTATTTTCTGGATTTTAATCCACTGGAGTTAAAGTATAAACTGCACCAGTTGCAGTTTCGATCCAATGGTTTCTGTTATTGTTTTACAATACAAACTTATTATTTTAAGGGCTAAGATTGCAGTTGGTAAGACAAATATAGTGCAGTTGGAAAAAAACAAATATAGAGGATCTAAATTCGTTCTGTTCTAGTGCTATCTGCACATATCTACCTTATTAAAATTTTAATCGAGAACTTTCTCTTACAACTGTTTTTTTTATATATATAAAATTTGTCAAGCCAACTGTCACATGGTTGCTGGACACTAACTGATATATTTTTTGAATCAAGAAAAAAAATTAAAATATAATAAATAAATAAGATAAAAAAGAAAATAAACACAAAATATAATATTAAATAAATTATTATACAAATTATTACACGTGTAATTCTCTATTATTTTTTCATTTTTTTACTTTTCATGTCTTTCTCAATCTTTCTCTTTCATTCAAATTTCTTGTTCAAACTGTGCATGTGCACGGGTCCAACACTAGTAATATAACCATATATTAATTTTATGAGATAATTATTTAGAATACCTTGAATGCTCGAGAAATGTGTGCAGCACTGCCTATTAGAAACAAGAGTCTCCAGATTATGTGCTAAGGGCTTGGATAGGCTTTCATTCAAGATGAGGTTGGGATATTACTTTTTTCATTTTTAATTATAAAACTCTTTTAACTAATTATTTTTTTTATAAAATAGTTAATTTAATTTATCAGACAAAATCTATTAATTATTTATATTATTAATTTGTATTTCTCTATTTTCTTAATCACTTCTTAGAGAATAAATAAATTAGGATATATAAAAAATAATTAATACATTTAAAAATTAAAAAAAGTAAATCAGGACGGAGGGAGTATTTTTCAAATGCACTAAATGATATGGGTAGGAGTAAAAATCAAATGGTCGGGGAAAAATTATTTTTCATAATATTAATCTAGTTTTATGATAAATAAATTTCATTCATTCATTTAAATTTATTTTTCTATGCATTTAAAAAGGAAAAATAAAATATTTCCAAAATTATCTTAATTTTGCATATTTGATCAAAGGTGATGATTTATATGATAAACCTTATATGGTTTTAATATATTTCTTGCAAGTAGTCGACTCAAATTTAAAATTTGATTTCAAAGATCATTTTTTTAAAATACTTTCTAATATCTTTTCGTAATAAACTTTGTCGCGACTTTTTATTTTATTAAGTTGGTTGTGACAATGTGAAAGGAACATAAGAAAAATAAAGAAAAACAATGGGAAAATGAATTTACAAAAAGAAATAATGGATTTTACTTATTGACTACTGATTTATTTATTACAATCATGCATGGATCTTTTTTTCACCGAACAATTTTCTTCTTCAACAATGGTAATAGACTATTACTTGTTTTGACATGCTTGCAAGCAAGGATCCATCACATTGGCTGCAAGATCAAGATCACGAGCATCTGACAAGTAAAGTCAGTTGTAAAAACAATGTTAAAACATAATTAATGAACTCAATTACGAAGGATATTTGTAATTAAAATCCTTAAAATAGGTTAATGTTGTTGGAGAATAAATACCAATATTGATGTCAATAGACTTCGTCAAACCACAACTAGTAATACAATCATACACATGATCGTTGGACAATGTGTTACACTTTGATTTACAATCATCCATACATTTTGAATAAATAGGAGGATATGGTTCTTGAGGCGCACAATGGAAAGCACATTTAACTCTGCACCAAACTCCATCAGAGTCATTGTTTGACTCAACATGCACACATGAGTGTTTGTAATTGGCTTTTACAAAACCAAGCATAATCATGATCACAATCGCAACTCCTCCTGAAGTCTTCATCTTATTCTTTGCCATAACTAAGTCTTTACAAATTATCCCAAAATTTTGTATAAATGTGTTTAATTCTTGGTTGATGTTTTAAGAAAACTAAACCTCAATTTAAAGACACAAGATAATGCATGTAAAACAATTTTAGCTCCTTGGTATGACACTATATAAAGCTATTCCAAGATTTTGCATCATGTTAATTTAATTTTTTTTAGAAATAAAATAAATACATATATTATATTTGTCAAATCAAAAGTCTTCTGAGTCATAATATTTCTTATCATAACAAATTGACTTAAGATTTAATGCGAAAGATAAATATATAAAATAAATTATAGAAAAAATAAATATGCAATGCAGTATGTTAAAAACATGAATTCTATTAATTTAAATTGTCTATTTCATATTGGTATTAATTGTTATTATCTCTGTTTATCTTCTCTCTTCACCCAAAAAAAAATCTCTATTCAACTTCTCTAATTAATTATTAATTTTAATAAAAATTTGATTAATATAATGTATGTAATGGATAAATACTTAATCAGATTATATGTTTTATTTAATGCATATAATATTGAATGCCATTGACCAGTAAGTTTTAGATATAATATATTAATTACTTATAATAATTTACTCTTAATTATTATATTTAATAATTTGACTGTGTATTTATTTAATAAATATAGAAATTAATGTCTCTGGATAATGTTCAATGCATATAATATTGGATGTCATTGACCAGTCAATTTTAGATAATATATACTTGTAATATATAATAGTTTATCTCTCAATTATTATTTTTAATGATTGGACTATGTATTTATTTTGTAAATATAAAATTTAATGTATCTGTATAATCAATTTCAGTAATAAAATATTAGTTATGATTATTTTGAAATATATTATATTTATGAAAAGAATATCTAACAGGGACTAAAATTTTAAAAAAAAATTAGCTTAAAGGAATTAAAATTAGAAAAATGAACTTACAAGGACCAAAATGAAAAAGAGCTAACTTATTGGAACAAAAACACATTTAAGCCTTAATAGACTAATAAATGCATGAGAAATGATCAGTTAGTGTCATTAATAGATTTCACAAATGAAGGATATAAAAGAAAACTAACAATTAGTACATCTTAAAGTAGGTCTATGTTTCTTTTAATTAGAACAAAAAATACCCATTTGTTTCTTATATTCCTGTGTCTCTAATTATAAAATTCTTTCAACTAATTCATGTCCTTTAAGAAAAGTAATTAATTTAGTTAATCACATTAAATTTGTTAATTATTTGTACTATCATTCAAAAATTACCATGTTCTTATCTCTCTATTCAATTAATTGCTTCTCATTAATGTATGGAGAGAGAATAATTAAGTAAGAGTATGTAGGGAAAAAACAATTAATGCACCTAAAAATTAGAAAAGAGTATAATAAAAAAGGATAGACAAATTTCTAAAAATATATCCTATAGTTAGGGGCAAAGGAAGTATAGTCCTAATAGTTATGCTTATCCAACTCAGTTTTGATGGATTGGATGCCTATGGATGCCCCATGTGTGGTTCTAAGTTAGAACAATAAAGTTTCTTCCCACATATATGCTTCAATAATAAAATTTATACTAATCTTCAACATTGGATCGATAAAGAAATGTCTAAACAAGAACAATTTGAAAGCAAATCAAAATAATTTTCTCACAATAGAGTGAAAAAATTTACAAATTCCTACAAACATATTGTATGGAAGATCACACATTTTAATTCAACATATTTTAAAATTTAAGAAGGTAACATACAGATATCTCATATGCTCTGCATGTCCAACAATTGGCATTTCCCCAACTAACTTATATGGGATTATATCTGAAGCATTAGGTGGATTGGTTCTTCTTTATATATCAATTAGCTATCAAATCCATACACCATTTTTTTTCATGAATAATTGAATGTTTTACCAAATGTGAGTACTGTCACTACTACAAAAAGGGGCTTCTAAGACGGTTCTTAGACCCCTTTAAAGACGGTTCCAGACCCGTCTTTGTAGCAGCCGACGTTGTAAGCCAAGACATACGAAGACGATTGTCAAATCGTCTTAGAAGAATTTTTTTTTTTTAAACGTACCTTCTAAGACGATTATCCCCTGAAACCGTCTTAGTATGTAATCATTCTAAGACGGTTATACCCTAAAACCGTCTTAGAATCCCTGCGCTAAAATAAAAAAAATAAAAATAAAATAAATACTCTTCTAAGACGGTTCTAAGGTAAAACCGTCTTAGAATGGTTACATTCTAAGACGGTTTACCCAAGAACCGTCTTAGAATACCTGTGCTAAAATAAAAAAATAAAAAACACTATTCTAGGACGGTTTTAAGTTATAACCGTCTTAGAATATGACCATTCTAAGACGGTTATACCCTAGAACCGTCTTAGAATCACTGGGTTAAAATAAAAAAAATATTAATTAAAGAGATAGAGGTATCCATAATGATTAATTGGCCTCCACAATCCGTTCAATATCTCTTCCAAAGACAAAAAAAGTGAAATGGAATTTTTTCTGATTAAACCAACTGCATCAGAAAAGAAATAAACAAGCAAGCCATATAATGCATGTTCTTGCACCAATTAAGGAAATAGTGGGTGAAAAAACATTTCCAGCAGTGCAATACAGACACTTTTTCAGATCCAATGTTGCATGCACGTAAATAAAGAATAAAGCTGCCAAGACAGTAGCCTGCCCATGCAAAGAAGCAAGCTCAAACTGTAAAATATAATTGTCTGACTAGATAATTCTACTAGTCATAAATAAGATGCAAAGATTGATATACTTAGTGAGTGAGATGTGTGTGACTAGCTAATGGACTTAAGTACCTGAAAATTGCAGAATATTCTGAATTGGCATTAGAAAATGGTGACGAGGGTATTACAGAATCTAGACAAAAGGGATAAGCTAGAAAGGACACGTAAATATGAAATAAGCTAGAAAGGATATGTTTTCTCCTAAAAAAAACAAAAAGCTTATTTATATTTATCTTTTAATATTGACTATTCAAATATGATTTAATATTTAGAGAAAGATATATTTAGAGGAAACTGTCACCCTAGTGATTACTTCCGAGAGTCTCAATAAAAATATGCAAATGAACATGAAGCTTTATTTACTCCTATCATCTCTTTCGCCAAATAATGAAGTTAAAGAAACAACACAACCCTTTATTTTTCTTGCTTCCTTGCAATTAAAATGCTTAAAATATATTATAAAATATTGATTCAAAAGGTGAAAAGATTACTTTGTTAAAATGAATTTTAGTTATTTGGAAAGAAAAAAAGTTGTAAATTAGGCATATCTTGATCACCTTCTTTGCAAGGGTGTTATTCTGCTCTTGTATCATTTTCTCCTGTCATAGAGAATAATGAAGCCAAATCTTTGAAGCTCCAAACTCTGAAGCTCATTGAGGCTCATTGAAGCCAAATCTTCTCCCATATAGTGCCTGGGGAAATTAAGGGTTCAATATCATATATATTAAATTAAACTCAGTGATACAGTGACACGTGTGAGTCAATGATCAAATCAAGCGAAAATGACATTAAAAGCATGCATGTAGATATATAGATATAGGTCCTTATCTACCTGTGGTTTCTCTGTAAAAGGTCAAATTTGCCTTCAGTCTAGTGTATTCAATGGTCCAGTTTTCCTGCACAATGTACATGTATAAAGCTAGTGCTTAGTTCATTTTAATTGTTAGGTATGATATTTAAATATTGGTTTTCACTGCACCACATGTATAAAGACACTTTGTGTTTGTTTGCAGTAGTATTAATTGTCGTTAGAGAATTTTGATTCAAGAGAGAAATTATATGCTTGTTTTTGAATGGGTGTGTACATTTCATGACAAACCTGTGTCTCAGAATCATTTGCTACTAGTTGCCTCTCTGCATAGGCATAACTTTCATGGCATTCCAGTATCTTCTCCATGCTGATTAATTAAGTAAAATATAAAATAGATTAGAGATTACAGCAAGACCCTACTAACCTTGTAAAATACAATTGCTCTGTCCTTATGAGTATCCTGTTGAGTCTTCTTGCCTATGCAAAGCAGCAAATTTGGTTAGTTGTATAGTCTTGCCACGTGAGTGTTAAGAAGAAAAAGAAAATGAAATTAAATCACTTCTCTCTATAAACTGCTAGATTTGAGCTAACTCAAATATTTTCTTTCAAGTTGGTTCAAATAGATTGGATCATCATATTAATCCAGACTCATGTCTGGTGTGCCAATTACTTAGTTATAGGAGTGCCAATCACTTCAACCAAGTCACAGTGTACAAAAAGATCACTCAAAATAAAATTACTTAGTTATATTGCCAATTACTTCAATCAAGTTATAGTGTACAAAACTAAAACAATATAAAAAATGAGACTTGAGAGCATAAAGTATACTAAAAAGTATACTTAGAAGCACCTTTACTTGCCTGGTGTGCCAATTTTGATGGGCAAGTCAAAGTAAATTCCAATAGCTTCAACTACGCATTGTTTACAAGTTGAGCTAGAGAAAAAGCAGAGTTGTATCGGGTAAATGACTATAATCTTAGCCAATAAACCAATTACAATGGAACATATATGAAGTTTCTCAATTAGGTGCCGTAAAATTGGCTGCATTTTTTTTATAAAAAAAAGAAGAATAAGTAGAAAAGAAGAGTGAATAACACATTACCTATAATGTGTATTGGACCTTGCTTCACTATAGTTCATCTCCCTGCAAGATTTAATTTTAGTTTACCAGGGCACATGATAGACTTTTATGGAAACTGAAAAATAGTAATAAGCTGTCAAAATAGTAAATAGAGTAACACTTCATAACATATTATGCAATGACAGTAAGGGTATTTTCTAATTAGATCACAAAATATATTAACAATCCAATATATTATTAAGTAAATAAAATATATTAAGCATTATTTACCTCTAAAATGTCAAATATATTTATTCATAATTAACTCTTATATTTTCCTAAATAAATCCAACATACTGGCATTCACAAGAGAAAAAATGACATTAGAAGAAAAGGAATATGACAGAAATGTATTAGCATGGAACTTAAAAACCTGTTGCATGAACACTTTATTATGCAGCTGGCCAAATTGAGGATATTTTTTCCGCAATACCTGGTAATCCAGGGCAATATCAGAACAGTAAGCAACCATTAAAAAAAATATGAAAATAAAACTTTTCAATATACAATGACAAAGAATAACTATCCTACTCAAATGGCATAAAAGCAGTAAAATAAAAGTGGCAGAGGATACACATTAATATATTCTTAAACCACATTCTAATGGTGACAAGTCTCCACTTTGGAAGGTAAATTCACAGGCAATAAGCTCTATTAAGATTAATTATGATTTCTTATATTTATCTCGTATTTTTACTTATCATTATTTTTTTTTATTTTTCTCCTTTTTTTT
>CM023952.1:11280804-11351948 GCA_013407115.1 Glycine latifolia | reverse complement strand
AAAAAAAGCCCACAAAAAAAAAACAATGTTTTAAGGAAAAAATGGGTTTTTGAAAAACCTCACTGTAGCTACAACTATAGCTGCCATTTTGGTCACAATTGCAGCTGCCATGCCTGCTATTAAAAAACACGCTGCTATTCAAACTTAGTAGCAATTCATGGCTGCTCCATAGTCCACACTATTGATAATTGTGCTTAGTCTCTATGTTGATTACTAAGCTAAAACAGTCATGCTCAAGTTATTTGACAGAACTTAAGAGCATATGTGGCACAATTCTAACAAGCTAACCAGAGTAAAATTTCGGTGTCATTGCTCTCTCAGGATAGAAAAAAAAAGGATTTCCAATTTAAATTTAAACAATAATAAAAAGGCATATTCCTCCCTTTCTCAGTTTCTCTATCTCTCTCTTACACACACAAAAAAACACAAAATAGATATCATATAGGTCTAAAATGTTCACTATATCAAAAAGTGAATTAAACTGGAAAAATAAGTTTTTGTCTAATACACAGGTCTCAAACAATTCCCAAATCCATGAAAGCTCTAAACAACTAGCCAGTCCAAACAAGCATTCAAAGACATCATCACCTCCCTTCCATGTTTATCTACTCACCAAGTTCAAATACTTTTGAAAATGCTTTAGCTTATAGGAAAGGAAATAAAAATGCTCAGAATAGTGTTAATAATTTCTTTATTCTAAATAATCAGACACAAAAATCAAATTAGGAGAAAATGATCTTTTTCCATGAGCTAATTTGTTACATATTCTCTCTATAATGTTTCAGCATAAACAGATCTTGAAAAGGATGAGTAAGTTAAAGAGTTAAGATATTTCATCATGCTTAAAAATCCTTTGCAATACAACTAAAAGAGAGGAAACAAGCTTCTTCTGAGTTTTCAGCAGTTTTTGATAAAAAACAATTAGAACAAAACAAAGTGATGCAACATTAACCATATAACTTGCAACAAGAGTTTCAACAGCAATCATTACCTCCTATTCTAAACTTGGAAAATGATTATAGATAAAGCAATAACACAACTCTTTGTCCTGGAAGAAAAAATATCAAGCAGATTAACAAAAAAGCCCTCAGTATGGCAAGCAGTAACTTCATGCTTGTTACTACTCAAAAGAGCACTCAAAATCTCTTAATTAATTTCAAGTCATATAAAAAATATTACGGTACAACATCAAAATAAACATGTGATTCCACACATCACCCAGATTCTTATTTCTTCACGTTTGCTTTCGCGGGTTTCGGGGATGCGATCAACAAAGAGCAGAAGATCTCTGGTCTGGCGCACTACATCTGCAGGAATGCGAGGCTTGGAGTTGAAGAGACCCTTCATCTTTGTGCTTTGTTTAAATTTCTTTCCCCTGAAATCCCAAACAATGATTAGGGTTTCTGATTTGGGAGAGCAGAAGAAAAAAAGGGGCAAAATGAGAAGAAGATGAATCCCGATATTTTTGTAAATAAAAATGAGAAGAAGAAAAAAAGCAGGCTTCTCCCAAACCTCCATCGGACTTGCGACCCTCTCCCATTGGCCAGTGCCAGGGTCGACGACCTCGCGACAGGTACGAGGACGAAGAAGGCCTGGTGGTGTCGGCGTCAACTCTTGGTGGTCGAAGGAGTTTACCACCTTCGTTCACCTACTCCGACGACGGAACCTCAACCATTTTCTTCTACCTTCGACGAACTGAGAGAGAGAGAAGAAGATTTTAATTAAGTATAAAAATGAGAGTGGAGAGTGAGAATGAGAATATTATTTTAATATTTCTTTTTAAGACGGTTATATTAAAACCATTTTTATATACTTTATTTTAAGACGGTTTTAACAAACCCATTTTTGAACCATCACCTTCTAAGACGGTTATTATAAAACCGTCTTTGTATATCTCTTATTATTTACAAAATTGTCATCGCCTCAAATTCTAAGACGGTTTTCGAGGAACCGTCTTAGAAGGTGCGTCGTTAAAGGCCTTTTTTGTAGTAGTGTGTGTAAGAGCAGTCCCTTTTTAACTTTGGTTCATTGAAACATGTAAGACTCGTGCTCTGTGAAAATGTTGAGCTTTTCACCATCAAAGCCTACTTGCAGTATCATCATAGCTCAAACCCATTTGTTTAGGTCCTTTAGGAATAGTTCTATATATATGGAGTTCTTACACTCACCTTATGCCACCAACCATTGTATGAAAAATCAGAAGTATCATTAATCAAACTATGCACTAACAGACTTTATTGATTTACTAATCACCTTTGACCAAAATTCAACTATTACCTATAAAGAATCTTGATAATATTCTCTTTCATTTAGTCGGAGGGATTTACTCTGCAAAAGAGCATTCCCATTGCTTCCAAGTTAATGAAACGTTTGTGTGTGAGTATTCTGTGCTTGGGAAACATACCATAATGCGTTTCAAGCTACGAAGCATACGACCAAGGGGAACTAGATTATGTGCATATTGATGTGTGGGATCCTACTAGAGATTCTTCCTTGGGTGGTTCTCACTATTTTGTTACCTTCAGTGATGATTTTTCTTGCAAGGTCTGGGTGTACTTCATGAAACAAAAATCTAAAGTCTTTTAGAAGTTCAATATGTGGAGGATTGAGGATGAGAGCTAGATGGGTAGGAAAATCAGGTAGTTGAAGTCTGATAATGTCACAGAATATACAAACTCATGGTTCTAGAAATTCTTTGAGGAACATAGCATTCAAAGACATTTCTCAGTGCGAAAAACACCATTGTAGAATGTTGTTGCAAAAAGGATGAATAGGTCCGTTACTGAAACGGCCTGGTGTTTGAGGTTTCAAGTTGACCTTTCTAAAGGGTTTTGGGTAAAAGCGATGATTATGACATGCTATCTACTCAATTGATCACCGTTAGCATCATAGGATAGGAAAGTTATAGAGGAAATCTGGACAGGTAACCCTGTTGATTTTAATAATTTGAGAATATTTGGGTGTCTTACTTTTATGCATATATATACTAATGAGAGACCTAAACTTTATCCAAAGCTGAAAAAGTGTGTTTTCGTAGGTTATTACAAAGGTGTGATAGGGTTTAAGTTTTGAGATCCTATTTCCAAGAAAATGGTGATTAGCAGGGATGCAATGTTTGATTAGCAATCCATGTTACCAGAGATAGTTAAGACAACTATGCCAGTGTCTGATGGAGCTTGCCCCGACTCCATGGAGGTTTAGGTGGACTTTAAGTAGTTGCCAGTGATTTTTGAGAGGGAAGAACCATGCAATCCATGAACTAAGGCCACACCCACACCTAAGCCTGTGAGTCTAGGTGGACCACATTAGTAGTACAATCTTGTCAAAGATAGAGATTGTCGTACCATTATCCGATATAGTGTGAAGAATTGGCTAAATTGGCTGATTTTCCACTTCTCAATAATGTTGGAGATCCTTCTACCTTTCAAGAGGCTATGAATAATCAGGAGAAAGACAAATGGATGAGTGTCATGGTGGAGGAGATAGAGTCTTTTCAAAAGAATCAAACATAGGAGCTAGTTGAGCTTCCTATGGGCAAAAGAGCCATAGGGTGAAAATGGGTGTATAAGAGGAAACCTCTAGTATTAGAAAAAAAAAGGGAAAAGTTTAAGGCTCGCCTAGTAGAAAAGGGGTATGCACAACAAAAAGGGGTTGATTATGATGAGATTTTCTCCCCAGTCGTAAGACACACTTCTATCCAGTGCTAGTCTTGGTAGTTAGTCATGACATGCACTTGGAGCATATGGATTTGAAGAATACATTTCTTCATGGTGATCTAGAAGAGCAAATTTTCATGGAGCAGCCAGGGAGGTTCAGTAAAGGAGGACCAAGTTGACTGGTTTGTAAGTTGACGAGGTCTTTTGTATCGATTAAAGCAGTCTTGAATGCAGTGGTACAAGCAGTTTGATTCCTACATGCTTCAGATTGGCTACAGGCGATGTGAGTATGATTATTGTGTTTATGTAAGGAGCCTTGATGATGGTTGTTTTATTTTTCTACTACTGTATGTTCATGATATGTTGATTGCTGATAACCATTTCGTGATTTAAATGAGTTTAAATCATTGTTAAGCAATGAGTTTAACATGAAGGACTTGGGTCCTACCAAAAGATTCTTGGGATGGAGATTCATAGGGACAGGAAATTTAGATGGTTGTGGCTCTTACAGCAGGGCTATGTTGAGAAGGTACTAGACAGATTTAACATGAGCAATGTGAAGCCTGTGAGTACTCCATTGGTAAAACACTTTAAGCTTTCTATAGATCAATGTCCGAAGACAGATGCTGAGGTAGGGTACATGTCAAATGTTCCTTATGCCAGTGCAGTTAGTTGCTTGATGTATGTTATGGTGTGCACTAGACCAGATTCGACACATTTGTAAGCAAAGTCTACAAGTTTATTTATGACCCAGGGAAGTGACATTGGGAAGCAATGAAGTGGATCTTGAGGTACCTAAAGGGTACAACATGACATGATATTATGTTTGGCAGTCAACAGAGTGATTCTTCAGTTTTTGGATTTATGGATTCTGACTATGTTGGTGATCTGGATGACAGAAGATCTACAACAAGGTATGTCTTTACTCCTGTGGGTGGGCCTGTTTGTTGGAAGTCCATTATTCAATCTCTTGTGGCAATTTCAACAACTGAAGCGAAGTACCTAGCAGTAGTAGAGGCTACCAAGGAAGATGTGTGGTTAGCAGGGTTAGTGAAGAAGCTAGGTATTGAGCAAAGTGGAGTTCAATTGCATTGTGATAGTCATAGTATTGTTGATTTGATAAAGAATTAGGTATATAATGCTAGAACCAAGCATATTGATGTGAGGTAGGTGTGTTCGCAGATTAAATTGGTCAATTTTGCGGTAAAAAGCCATCTGATCCAATCACTTCAGTTTTGTTATTTGTTTATCCGATCAGTTTGCAATGAAAATCAAATTCGATCCAATCCGATTCATTCTTCTTTAGTTCGATTCGTTTGGTTTTCAATTTTTCAAAACACAATAATCCAATTATCACAATTTAAAATATTTCACTATTCTAAGTAAATTTAATCACTGGATAAGAACTAAAATAAATACATTCAGACTTAGTCAATTGCTTAGTCAATTCCAAATTGTCTTTTTGTATAACGTAGATTTAAAAACTATGGCAAAACTAATTCCTAAGATAGCTAACAACAAGGCAAGATATCAAAATTCTGATTTGTCTTCTCCTTTGTCTCCATGCTATACAAATCCACATCATTCTTATTCACACTCTCACTTATATTTATATCTTTATCAAACTTCGATGCAAATGAATTATCAACTACTTCTACATCAAAAGTTCCACTGTCATGAGAAGCTTGTGTAGATTCAGATTCAACATCTCCATGAAAATTCTTATAGCTATTAAACATTTTTTGGAAATTCTTCTTCACTTTAGAACTTAAACACTCAACATCTTCCTTAATATAAAGTTTCTGAAAACAAAATTCCAAAAATTGAATTTTGTACTGAGGATCATGTACAATAACAATAAAAATCATCATGTTCGTGTTGCCATGCTCACAAACAATGCATCTACACTTTTTTTTGCCAAATTCTTCAAAGCGTTGACTATCATGCAATACTAAGCCCAATTGCAACCCTACCTCCACTTAGTCAATGTGTTGTGTCGCTCCCATTATCATTGATCAGTATTCAGTAAACCCTTTGATTCCTTTCACTTGTTTCTTTCATTTCTAAAGCTTTGTTGTGCCACCGCTCTCGCCTCTGAAACCCTGAATATCATGGTGTGTCGCCACCCTTGCTTGAGATAGTGAGAGTTTGACTCTCCTTTTCTTGGTTGGAGACAGTGAGATTTCTTTGCACCGATCTTGTCATTTATAAGTGTGTTTTGTCACTGCCTTATTCCGTTGTCCATCATTTTCCTCCATTGTCACCTTTTTCTTATTTGTCTCCTTCTTACATCTCTTAATTTCTTTTGTTTCTTTATTTCTTTGTTGCCTCTGAAAGTGTAACCCTAAGATGTTGCATCGCTGCTCTTGCTTGAAACAGTGAGACTCTAGGTCTCGTTTTGTTTGCTTGAGGCAATGAAACCTTTCGTTGATCTCCTCCTTTGTAAGTGTGTGTGTGTGTGTGTTAGATTTTCGTTGCCTTCTTCATTATTTTTGTCTCTTTACTACTTCCTTTAAACTCTATTTCTCCTTTTTCTGCTCTGGTATGATTTTGTTTTTAACCGTGGTTTGTTTTCGTTTTAGTAGTTTATTTGTCAAGAAAGTTATAAACTGTGTTTTGAGACAAAGGTTGTGGATTCTTCCCATGGTGAATATCATTTTCTCGGTAACCTATGCTCCATTTTGATTATTTTTATAATTGTCATAACCAACTTGAGGTCACACATTAGGAATTGTTTGAGATGCAAACATACTGGTATTATTGTTGGGAAAAAACTCTTTCCCTCAAATAGTCAAATACTGATACCAATGTTGGGTAAACACGTACCCACAAAGTCAAATGTGAAAACGTAATCAATCAAACAGTTAATGAGAAGAGAGACACGATCAATATCTCTCAATTTTTGTGTTTTGTCTCAGTCTTGGTCTAACCTAATTACACCATCAACTAATGTATATATAGTGGTAAATTAGGTTTAGGATTTAGAACCCTCAAATGGGCTTGGGCCAGCATTGGAGGAGTAAGCCCGATCCAACAATTCTCCCCCTACAACTTCAATGCATCGACTTCAAACACAACCCGACATCTTCAATGCAACAAGTTCAACTCAGTCCAGCATCTTCAACTCTTCAAAACAACCCAGCTTCTCTATTGCGCGGGTTCGACACAACCTGTCAATGCGACAGGTGTATCACCTGCCCAACCTCTTCAATGAGACGGGTTCACCAATCCGACATCTTCACTGCAATCTTCAAATTTCCTTGCTGATACCGGCTTGGTCATCATGTCGGACCAATTATGGTCGATGTGCACTTTGGCAAGTGTGAGTTGTCCATCTTCCACCACATCTCGGATCCAGTGATATCGCACATTAATATGCTTAGTGCGAGAGTGATAGGTTGAGTTCATCGCCAAATGAATGGCGCTTTGGTTGTCACACTTCAACTCGTACTTGTCTTGGTCATGGTCGAGTTCCATAAGGAACTTCTTCATCCACAACATCTCCTGCTTGCCTCAGTCACGACAATGTACTCTACCTCGGTCATCGAAAGTGCCACACACTTCTGCAATTTTGATTGCCAAGAGATTTCTCCTCCAGCAAATCTCATCAGATATTCGGTCGTCAACTTCCTCGAGTCAGAATCTCCCCCTAAATCAACATCCGAGTAGCCTTGTAGCCCGACTTCACCATCTCCAAACCGGAGACATAACTCGGTTGTACCTCTCAAGTACCTGAAGATCCACTTCACTTCTTCCCAGTGCTCCTTGCTGGGGTTCGAAAGAAACCGACTCACCATTCCAACTGCAAACGCCAGGTCGGGTCTAGTGAAAATCATTGCATACATCAAACTTCCGACGGCAGATTGGTACGAGATCTTCAGCATCTCTTCTCTATCTTCATTAGATCTCGAACACTGCTTCTTATTTAGCTTCAAGTGCCCAGCCAGGGGAGTGCTAACTGTTTTGGCCTTGTCTATGTTGAATCTCTTCAAAATCTTTTCAACGTATTTCTCCTGACTTAGCCATAGTAGCTTCTTCTTTCTATCCCGGATAATCTTGATTCTAAGAATCTGCTTTGCAGGGCCGAGGCCCTTCATCGCGAAGGACGAGTTCAACACCTTCTTCAAACCGGCAATCTCCATCTTGTCTTGCCCTACAATCAACATATCGTCAACATAAAGAAGCAAAGTCAGGGAATCGTCGGTCTCATACCTTTTCACAAATACACAGTGGTCGGCTTCAGTCTTCACAAACTTGTGCTCATTCATGAAGGATTAAAATTTCTTGTACCACTGCCAAGGTGCTTGTTTCAAGCCATAGAGACTCTTCTTCAGCCGGCATACCATGCCTTCACATCCCGGAGCTTGGAACCCTTCAGGTTGCTCCATATATATCTCTTCCTCCAGCTCATCGTGAAGGAACGTCATCTTCACGTCCATCTGTTCTACCTCGAGGTCCATCGAAGCCACCATGGCTAACACAGTCCGGACCAAGGTCATCTTCACAACAGGAGAGAAGATCTCTTCAAAATCAACACCTTTCTTCTGATTGCAGCCTTTCACCACAATCTGGGCTTTGTATCTCGGCTTCTTCCCGTTCTCTTTAGGTTTGATCTTGTACACCCACTTGTTCTTCAGAGCTCGTCTTCCTTTAGGCAACCCGGTCAACTCATAAGTCTGGTTTTTATGCAGGGACTTCATCTTGTCCTGCATTGCCTTCAGCCATTCTTCTTTGTTTGAGCTCGTCATGGTCTCATCATAACTCTGAGGCTCACCATCTTCAGCAATGATGGTGTATTCATCAGAAGGATACCTTGTAGTAGGTATCCTTTCTCTAGTGGGGTATCTCGGGTGTTCTTCTTCAGCCGCTTGAGAACCCGGTTCATCATGCTTCTCCACATCAACTTGGACCTCAGTATCTCGATCCTCATCAGCTTGTTGCTGGTCATCATTTCCTTCATTGGGCTCTCCCCCTGCTTTAGCTAGGACATGAGGGATGGGTTCTTCTCGTCGTATAGCAACCCGGACCTTGGGCTTCGAGATGTCATGAATTGTCTCATCTTCATGAAAGATCACATCTCAGCTTCTCACTATCTTCTTGTTGATCGGATCCCAAAGTCTGAACCCGAACTCGGTTTTTGGCGAATCGAGGTAAATACATTCCTTAGTCTTTGTATCGAGATTCGCCCTTTCATCTTTAGGGATATGCACGAAAGCTCCTCATATGAACACCTTCAGGTGATCATATGTCGCTTTCCGCATTGCCTAGATTTCTTCAGGAATATCTTATTCAAGTGGTCTTGATGGTGAAAGGTTGATTAGATCAACCGCGATTCTGACGGCCTCTCCCCAATATGCTTTCGACAATCCGGCATTGGATAGCATACTCCGGACCTTTTCTTCAATAGTCTGATTCATCCTTTCAGCAAGTCCACTCAAATGCGGAGTCTTTGGGGGCGTCTTTCAAGTCGAATCCCGCCTTCTCTACAGTAAGCTTCAAAGGGACCCCGGTACTCACCACCATTGTCAGAACAAACCACTTTCAATTTCTTGCCAGTCTCCCTTTCCACCATAGCATGGAATTCTTTAAAACATTGGAGTACCTGGTATTTAGTCTTCATCAAATAAACCCACACCTTGCGGGAATGATCATCAATGAAAGAAACAAAGTGTAATACCCTGGAATTTCAAGTTGCTGAGTTGGATGTTTGATGTGTGTTATGTTGCTTGATTATTGATTTAATTTGGTAATTACTGTTTTGAGTGCTTTTTGTATTGGTATGTGTGTTTGATGGATGTTAGGCTAAAGTCAACTTAGCTAGCCTGCAGTTGCTGTGCATGCACAAAAAAGGGACATGTCTTGTCAGCTGTGTATATAAGCATCAGAGTGTGCAGCGGAAGCTTACTTCTTTTCTTCTTCTTTGCGCCTTTCTCTCTTTTTCTCTCTAAATTTACCCACACCTAGAAACCACTCTTCCTCAACCCTTATGTATCACCTTTAACCCCCAAGGACCACCGTAGCTGCCACAGAAATCCCCGTGTCAAGAGGAACCTTGTGATCGGAGCAGAAGCCAACGAACATCTTTCTTGAGGTTCGAAAGAGAGCGGATACGCTCACACTTCAGAGGATAGAGTTCTAGCACCGCTAGACTGTAGAACGAACTCCTAGTTAGGTAAGGGGAGTTTATCGTGTTTAATAACAACTTTAGAAACCATAGTTGGGGACCAGGGAGTCCGACTATGAGGATGACTGCATGTCCCTATTGTGTTCTGTTTTCTTTGTAAAACTGTCTTTTAACGAATGGGATATGGTGTGTTAATGTTTGATGATGTTTCTGTGTGTTGATGTTTGGTGGTGTTCTGGAACGAAGAGTCAATGGTGTTCTTGTGAGGGAGTTGATGTTGTAAGAACTCCCTATGCGTGTGTATGAAGTTGGCATTTGATGCTGAAAACTCCTAAGACACTTTTTGGTAGTGTTTGTGGAGGTTCCGGATACCGGGTTGGGTATGCCGAGTTGAACTCTTTATGTAGCATGTATACGTACATGAAGGACGTGACTCTTAGTAGTCCTTGTTGGTGGATGGCAATATCTCGGGTTCCTTACCCGGGGTTGTTCCCTTAGAGCTGTTAAGCTCACTCTTTTCTTTAGATATACCGGGTTCCTTACCCGGGGTCTGTTATTCTCCCTTTAGAGCTGCTGAGCTCGTGCCTTCTCGGGAAAAGAGCCATCGGTTCTCTAACTCGGATGAGCTCGTACCTTCTCGGGAAAAGAGCCATCAAGTTCCCTAACTCGGATGAACTCATGTTTTTTTGGGAGAAGAGCCATCGGGTTCCTTACCCGGATGAGCTCGTGTCTTCTCGGGAAAAGAGCCATCAGGTTCTCTAACTCGAATGAGCTCGTACCTTCTCGAGAAAAGAGCCATCGAGTTCCCTAACTCGGATGAGCTCGTGCTTTCTCGGTATAAGAGCCATCGGGTCCTCTACTCGGATGAGCTCGTGTCTTCCCGATAAAAAAACCATCGGGTTCCCTACTCGTTTGAGCTTGTGTCCTTTCCCGGGTTCGTTCCTTCTCTCGAGATGTCGAACTTGATTTCTTTCCTTTAGAGAGACCGAGTTTCTTTCCCAAACCCGTTCCCTTCCTTAAAGCTGTTGAGCTCATTTCTTTCTTTGGAGCTGTCGGGCTAGTGTTGTCTATTTTTAATCGATTACAGATGCTTATGTAATCGATTGCATAATGCCAAGTCCATCTTTGGTGTTTTGTGAGTCTGTCCAACCTTGTCCGCCCTTGTTCGGGTTCTTACCTCATAATCATAGTGATTATATTAGTCGATACTTCAAACCAGTTCTCTAGTCTATGTTGTATACCACTGGCATGTGTGTAATAAATCTATATGTTAATGTTGGAACCTTGAAGGTTGGCTTATGAGATGCTATTGATGAGTATGTATGAACCTATATGGTTATGTTGGAACCTTGGAAGGTTCTTTCGTGAGATGATGACATGCATCGATACCATTGGGGTGTATGAAATTATCCTACCCAGGAAGAGTTTGTTCCTGGCGGGTCTTACATTGATGGTGCCCATGGTTATCTAATGCAGGTGGATATACATAGATACCCACGGGGGTGTATGGCATTATCCTACCCAGGAAGAGTTCATTCCTAGGGGGTCATACATTGATGGTGTCGTGGTGATATGGTATGTATAGACATGTGAGATGCCGGGACCGGGTGGTTAACCTTGCAAGGACCACGGTCAGTGCATCGATGATGCCCTTGTTTGGGGCGGTATGTATGTACATTGGGGGTGTATGACATTATCCTACCCAGGAAGAGTTCATTCCTGGCGAATCTTACATTGATGGTGCCCATGTGACATACTACATTTGCATGATGGAAATAGGATGATTAGCTGTAGGGTACTGGAGTACTGGGGGGGCCACGTCTATTGGGTACTCCTTTTGACACCTGGATGCTGATCACTATCGGGGGGGGATGATTTGTGCACGACAGAGTGACCCTGACAAGCTACTGCATCATCGAGACCACATGGATGGACTATTTTTGTGATGGTACCACATTGCATGCTAAGAGAATGGCAGGAACATGCATCATGCTAGGCAATATAAGTTGATTTGTGGAATGTTTGTGGATTGATTGTCCATGTGGCTGTGTGATGAAATGCCGGGTTGTGGTTGTGATATTGTGATATCTGAATTGTCTTCCTTAACTGATGTTATCTGTTGCTTGTTATTTTATATGATAAACTCACATTTCCTTTGTTGTACTGTGTGGTTTGGTACCTATGATGATCGCGAACCTTGTTCGTGTAAGCAGACAAACAACTATAGGTTTTGGAAGATGACCACCCTTTTTGGTTGAAGCTGCCAAGTTGCCAGGATGTCGATGGATTAGATCCCAGGCAGGTGTTATGTTTTGCTAGTCACACCCCGTGTTTTAATAGTTACACCCCCGACGTTTTATTTCTTGTTTCCTTTGTAAAACTTGTACATTTTAGACGGGAGTGATTGTACCAAAAACTAAACCACGTTTTATATATATGTACTTGAGATGTCTCATATGTATCTTATTCATGTGTTTACTTTATGATGATGATTATTATGTGCTCGCGAAAAATTTACTACTGTTTTCATAATTAAATTAAAGTGATTTTCAAGTTAAATGTGTTAATGGGGTGATTGAGAGTGAGTGATACAGTAGCGATGAGGCGGGTCGTTACACAAAGTACTGAGCTCTTCCAAGCGATCTCTCTGACATGAAGCAAACATCAGTATGGACGAGGTCTAGAATCTGCCTTCGTCGTCTGGGTTGATCTGGTCTCACAAACGAAACCTGGTGTTGCTTTCCAGCTAGGCAATGTGTGCAGCTCTCTAACACTTGGCCCTTCAACCTGGTCAATAGTTCTTTCTTCTCCAAAATCTGGAGTCCTTTCTCGCTCATGTGGCCGAGACGCTTGTGCCATAGCTCCAAGCTCTGTCCATCCCGGATGGCATTGGTTTCTCCACCATTTATCCGTCCTTGCATCACATACAAGGAGCCTTCTTTCTTACCTCGGGCCACGACCAAGCTTCCCTTGATCAACTTCCACCTACTTTCTCCAAAGTAGCTTACTAACCCGACATCATCTAGCTTGCCAATCGAGATTAGATTCAAATGCATGTCAGGTACATGCCTCATGTCTTTCAGTGTAAGTCAGTACCTTGTATCAGTGGTCAAGGTTATGTCACCAACACCAACAATCTTGCTGGTTACTTGATTTCCCATCTTCACGATACCAAAATCTCCCTTCCTGTAAGCAGAGAAGAATCCCTCATGTGGGGTGACGTGGAACGAGGCACCGGAATCAACAATCCAGGTGCAGTCATCATGGGCTATGTTCAACATTTCCTTACTAAGGAGGAATATCTCGGCATTCGGGTTAGCAGCCACAGCCGTGGTGCTTTTATCAATCCTCTTCCTGGGAACAATCTGATTTGGCTTCACACAACCGTTCTGTTCATCACTGTGAAGAGCTCAGCAGTCCGGTCTCTTGTCTCCCCACAGTAGAAGCACTTCAATTCAAACTTTGGCCTTGACAGTCCTCTAGACTTATCACGTCTGTCACGACTCCGGCTCATGCTACAACCCTAGAAGTCAGACTTTCTTCTGTTTTCAGTAACGTTGGCCTCAGACGTGCTAGTTACACCTTGTTCTCTTCTCCTGGCTTCTTCATTCAGGAGACTATCCGTCACGACATCAATCATCAATTTCCTTCTGGAGTCGAGTTACTCAATGTCACTACCAGAGTATCCCAGCTCTCCGGCAACAAACTAAACAACAACAAAGCCTGCATCTCATCATCAATTTTCATGCTGGCTTTGGTCAACTGATTTACGATAGCTTTGTAGGTATTGAGGTGCTCAATCATACTCATGTCGTCCTTGTATTTGAGCTTTACAAGCCGGCGAACCAGTGTGCTTTGTTCTTGGGAGTCTTCTTTTGAATCATGGATTCGAGCTTGTTCCACAAATCGAAAGCATTTGTGAACTCGAACACGTGCTCAAAGAGGCTTCTATCAATATACTTTCTTATTGTAGCTACTGCCTCCAGACTCATAATCTCCCATTCCTTGTCGGTTTTGCCAGTCAGTCTTTCGTCAAGAACGATAGGCTCATATAGATCTTTGTAGAGATGATCCTCCATCATCGGTCTCCAATAAGTGAAGTTGTCTGCAGTCAACTTGAACATATCTGCATCATGAGTGATCCCGCTGGTCTCCATCTCGTCTCCTTCAGAACCCGTCGAACCCGGGCTTTGATACCACTGTTGGGAAAAAACTCTTTCCCTCAAATAGTCAAATACTGATACCAATGTTGGGTAAACAAGTACCCTCAGAGTCAAATGCAGAAACATAATCAATCAAACAGTTAACGAGAAGAGAGACACAATCGATATGTTTTATGTGAGAAAACCTTCCTTGAATCCGGAAAGGAAAAACTCACGGGACACTAGTCCAGGTCAAATATCCACTATAACTGTAATCCGGTTACAATGAATCAAACACACCAAGGTGGTAGTATACTCAACCTCTTCAACAATGGTGATACTTTAAATCTCAAAGTGTTTCACTCGAGAACTCTCAAATATGCCAAGCACGCAGGCTAGCTCAAATAAGCACTCAAGGATGTCACTTGAGGCTCTCAATTTTGCAGAATCTCTCACGCAGTCAAGTGACAGAACGATGGAGTCACTGTCACGCTCTCTCTCAATTTGTGTGTTCTGTCTCAGTCTTAATCTAAACTAATTACACTATCAACTAATGTATATATAATGGTAAATTAGATTTAGGGTTTAGAACCCTCAAATGGGCTTGGGCCAGCATTGGAGAAGTAAACCCGATCCAAGAATTATAATATAAGCAACTGGCTTCCACAGATTTTTATCTCGTAATCTCTTGCTATATGCGTTAATTTATATTAGAGGTTCTGAGATACTATTTTGTTGTACATTCTTTTGGTTTTGATTTTAATAAGTGTTCTTTTTGTTGGGGCTTGTGATTATATTTTTCTCAAATGATTCAATGTGATCCAACTATATATCCTACTATTTGTGCCAGGGAGTAGAAGCTAATTATTTTGGCCAATTGTAGAGTTATATTATATATAAAACTAGTGAAAGTAGACAAGAATGTACGTTATATGATATTATACTATGTGAAATTTATATGATAAATTAACACACCAATTACTTTGTAAAATTTGGGAGAAGGATTAGCTGTAATTAATTAAATTTAGCAGCACATTATGTTTTGGTTTAATCTATTCTTTATCCTTAACATGAAACTTACAAGTGCCATTTACTAAAATTCATTATTTTCTGTTTACTCTCTAACTTTACAAGATAACATGTATTTATTTTTCTTTTTTTTTTATAAATGGAATAGAGAGAACTAAAATAAATTATTTTACAAAGTCTTGAAGTAAGGTAGCAAATTTGTAAAGCTAAGGATCAAATTTTATCTTCCGGTACTAGTTCATGGCATACCAATCAGCCATTTTAGAAACTAGGTGAATGATGGTTTATGTGACCTTCTTGTCTTTCTCTTGCCCAACAGATCAAACTTATATGAGTTAAAAAGATATGATTGAGGATGCTATTTACTTAACAGGTATTTGTAATGTCATGTTACAAGGCAGAATGATGGCTAAGGAGGTGGCAGTTTTGCCAAAAAAAAAAATTGACACGTGGTCATTGATCAACACCTTTGAGTTTGTTGGATCGTGAACACGGTTCTTAATGCTTCTACCTACAAGTGTGTGAATTTCCTTAAAACAAAATCTTCCCCGCGCGTGATATGCTTAATTAGTAGATAATTGTATTTACCAAAATTTGGAGACACTGCACATTAGGATGGATGTTACCAAGATAAACTTTAGATCTTGTACGTCGGATATTAAGTTCCCTTTGTTTGAAGGATAAGAAGAGGGACCTACAAAACAAATGATTTCAAGGTTCAAATAAGTATTTGAATTAGTGAAAAATAAGTTATAAAATACGTGAGATGAAACTTGGTACTTATAGAGTGGAGTAGGAGTTGGAAATTCTTATTTGTTGGGGCTGTTACAATGAGTAACTACCCTTGCAAATAATTACTAACCTGTAGATAATTGTATCTTATAAATAATTGTATCTTATAATAATTGAGTACCTGCCATTTGATGAGGAGATTACAACATTATCATTTATATTTGAATAATAAGATGTTAGATATAACCTATTGGTCTAGTAGTCCAACTCCTAAGTATGAAATGTCTTTGCTCTTGTGTTAGAACTTACACAGAAGATAAACACATACTAGAATACCACGTATATTTTGTGGATCCCAAAAAAATATGATAATGATATCCCTTAATTATGTGATTAAATATTTAATTTATAAATTTATATGAATAGAATATCTATTGAAAATAGTCTATCTATTAAATAAATTAATGTACCTCAAAAAATTAGTCTCTAAAAAAAAAGAATAAACCATTAATTTAATAATAAAATTATATAAATAATTCCTAAATTATTAGAAATCTTGTTATATAGTTCTATCTTCAAGTATAAAAATAAAATTAATCCAACAACATTAGCAAAACAAATTAACATAGAAACTAAACCGATAGATATTTAATACTTTAGGAACTCTTTATATAATTACATTATTTTAAAGATTATCTAGGAGAGATGATAATAAATTGAAGGACTAAATTGGCGGTGTGTTCAAAACAAAAAATTGCCGTTGCCACTTTTTATCCATAATAGTATACTAAAATCTCAATTCCGTCTCAAAACAAGAACTCATCACAGAAAATTTATAATAATATTGTCATATTATGATGGTTTTTCTTGTAGTTAAAAACTCATCAACGAGTCTTTAAAAAAAAGCCTCATCAATAATCATGCTATTATTTGGACCCTTGCATGACAAAAAGAGCCCAACCAAAGAAAGCGCATGCTTTGGTATAGGCTAGCAATGGGGAAAATGTATGGCATCCAAAGCCACACAAACAGACACACAAAACAAACCATCACAAGACCCTTCCTCAATGCAAAAGCAAAACTCAATCTGAAACAAAAATGCCATTTTTCCACTTCCCATGTCCCTTCTTCTTTCGGGCCCCACCACTTCCTCTACTGTTCTAGTGGCTTTCTTTCTGACATTAACACCACCAAGTACCTACAACAACATCACAACCACTGACACCTCTTCTCAGATACCCTAACATCACATAGCAGGTATATATATATATATATATATCATATCGATTTATCTAGATATCGAAATATCAAACATTACATTGCATTGTGCTATGTTATGTTACATTACATTACATGTCTTTATTCCTATGCTTTACCTAGATAGGACAAATATCATGTTTATCTTGTATGAAAAGTTGGTGGGCTAGAAAAAGCAAAAATCAATGCTAGGCAGAGCAGAGACACCAACCCCAACTTTTCAAATCTTCTTTTGCATCACTAACTTCTTTACAGCATAAAGCTAAGCAAAAAAGAGAGATCCCCTTTGTTATGCTTGTCCTTCTATTTCAATTTCAACGTGTTATCATGGCTTTTGTAACCTCAGGTTTGGCCTTCAATTATGTTGGCACTTTGGTTTTTTTTATTTTTTATTTCTCTCTCCAGTAATTGCTACAGATGAAATCAGCGGATAAACAGCATATGAATGATGGGGAGGTTGAATTATAGGAGAGGGGGTGCATGAATTGAGTGCAATCATAGATCACCCATTTGTTTCAAAATGAATTTGTCTTTTTCTTTCCTTTTGCCTTCGGTTAAAAGAAAAAAAAGGTTGAATGACCCTTGTTCCTGATTGCACCCTCATGAGATTGAGGAAGCGTAAACGATGTTTTCCTTCTTGTTCCTCTCTTCGCAAAGTAAATTCACCATTGTTTTCTCATGTCTCTCGCCATCATAAGCTCCATGTCTGAAAATTCACCTTAAGAAAAATGTTGATAATGTAGAGTCTCAAAATGAATTAAAGAATTGTCACATCATTCAGAAATTCTCTTTTTGCCAAACTGTAATGCATTTTAAATAAATTGTCATATGTGGATTGAATTGACTTGCATTTCGTTTTTTCCATTAGTTCTTGATCTGACAGCGATGTAGTAGTCTCAAGTGTTTTTCAGGTGTTTCTTATCTGCTATTTAGTTCAATAATCTTTTGTGTAATTGTTTCTTATCATTGTATAGCTTCTGAATCTCAAAGCATCTCTTTTTACTAAGTCAGAAACCAAAAGTATGTTTGCTGCCTTACTTTCCTGACAAATTCTTCTAAGCACATTGAGATAGCATGCTATGATATACTCATCTAAATGCATGGAATTAAAATTTGACGATTGTTTTGGTACATTTACAAGTTGTTCGTATTGTCTTTATGCTATCACTCTTTGCTTATGGATGCTTTCAAATTGAAATGCAGGTAGACGAGGATGAGATTTATTGGAGACGCAGAAAGGAAGATGAAGAGTTGGAATGGACACCTAATTCCACTCACTTAATATCTCAGTTTACTCAATGTTTTAGTGAGTACATTTGTTTATCTTGATCGCTTTCATTTACTATAGATTTTTTCATCTCTTTTCAATCAATATGTTAATTGATTGATGTTATAAGTCAATGAGGATGTGGAAGGTTACTGAACATTGTGAGAAATTTCAAACAGTTCCAGTAAAATACTTCAAATATCAGATTTTCATGCTTCGTCATGTAAATTATCCTTCTAGATATGGTGATATAGTTGGCTAGTTACTTCTATCAATAAGTAGTAATTTTTTGTTTGGCAGTTTCATTTTGAGAGCGTTCTTGATAATTCAAGCCTACATATGAAATTAAAGTAACTCTGCCTTTCAAACAGGAAAAAAGAGTTTCTTTGCTTGTTTTTGTCCTTTCCAAGATTCATTTCTTACTTCTCTAGGACTTTCTTTCAAAAGCCGGTTTAAAGGAATGCCTCTTCTGCATTCTGTTTTCTGTATTAGCAAGCAAAGCACAGACAATATTCAGAATGCATTAGAAGAACTTATTTCAATTCTGAAATTCAGTATGTCAAAGTCTATAATGACTTAACAACACAGCAACATGGTGATTCTGTCCTATATCATTTTATTGATCATCCAAGTTTTCTTACAGTGTTGATCTGTATTTTGTTGTACGTAGCTAATGCTATGTTTGGATCACGATCATGGATAGGAGGACTCTTTCACCGCACAACCACCAAGCGACATGACAAATTCGTTGATTATCCTTTGAGTTCTATTGAGGTAAAACAGAAGATGGTGATTTGTTAAATTTTCCTTCTGATTTTCTGTGTATTTTCAATTGTGACTTGCTGTTATTACAGACTCTGAGCTTAATTTGTTTCTACGTTTATGTCAGGAGGAAAGACTTCAAAGGCTTCAAGAACGGCTGCAAGTTCCTTATGATGAGACCCAACCTGATCATCAAGTATATCTGTTTTTCATGAACCTATTTTGCCTCTTTATTTATCAGACTTCAGTTTGCTTCTTGAAAATTCAAGCTTCATTTCTGGTTCTTAGGAAGACAGACCCTACCCTGTAGTTTAGGAATACTTTCAACTTTTGAATTGTTATGTTCGTACCACATTTAACTCATAATATCATTAACTTTCAACAGGAATCACTGAGAGCTTTGTGGTATTGTTCCTTTCCTAATGTATCTCTGGAAGGCCTAATATCTGACCAATGGAAAGATATGGGATGGCAAGGTCCTAATCCATCAACTGACTTTAGGTACACTTACATGTTCTTAAGATCTCATTACACGTTCCCTGTGCATTAAGGTTTATAGTAGCATGGAGTTTTCACTATTTTTATTTCCTTACATTTAATGATTCTTTAATGTATGGTACAGAATTAAACCAAATCCTTTCATTACACAGAAATTTGATGATCCTTCATATTACGGATTAAATTCTGGTCATAGGGATCTATGCGTTGCTTGTTTCATAAGCACACAAGGACACAACTGTACAGAACATCAATAGACCAATTCTTTCAATATATTATGGAGTATCCCAAATTTCTGAATATTATCTGAAAGCATTTGTTCATAGAGACTTCAAGAGAGTAGATTCTTTCCTTATCTTTAACAATGATCCCAACCTAATTGATATGGTGACTTCATTGTTTCTAATTAGTAATTGCATACTATCTGAAAAACACTTGTTCATACAGACTTATAAGAGAGTGCATTATGCTTGACCTTTCCATTACCTCAAAATTTTCTATTTCAAGGCATTGTGTCTAATATCCTGATTTCTTCAGGGGGTGTGGCTTCATTTCCCTTGAAAACCTACTGTTTTTCGCAAGGAAATATCCGGTATGCATTTGTGTCTTCTATTCTGCACATCTGAAAGAACTTGATGAGCCTTTTTGTCCTCTCATTTTAGTTCCTTGATATCTATCTTGGCAGAAAAGATGAGTTATAACTAATTTTATGGAAATTCAAATGAAGGAATCTTTTCACAAGCTGTTGTTGAAGAAAGATGGAAAGAGAGCAACCTGGGAATATCCATTTGCTGTTGCTGGCATTAATATATCATTTATGTTGATACAGATGTTGGATTTATGCTCAGGTTTGTGTACAATTTGACAATGCATTATTCATTCCACTGATTCTGCTATTATAAACAGTAAAGGGTAGCCCAGTGCACCAGGGAAAAGTGCTAGAAAGTAGGGACACAATACGAGACACAGATATGACATGAGTTGCATTAGGTTAACATTTTTTTTTTTAACTTAATGTATTGATGTTGTAGCAATGATTTTGTTGTTTGACCTTTTGGCGTTTGTAAATCTTTCCCTTTATCAAAAAGTGAGGAAGTAAAGTATATTTTCTAATAACATTTCCACTAAATGCTTTTTTTTGTTCTTTTTGCAGAAAAGCCACGATGTCTTCCAGGCATGAATTTTGTCAAGTTATTAGGAGGTGTGGTACATCTTAATCTGCCCTTGTCAAATGCTTGCATATATTTGACCACTTTCAGTAGCTTTTTGATGTTTTACTCCTTCATATGCTTCTCATTGCATCTCACTGCAGAAAATGAAGAAGCATTCGATGTTCTATACTGTGTAGCGTTTGAGATGATGGATGCACAATGGCTGGCTATGCATGCTTCCTACATGGATTTTAACGTACGGTTTTTTATTCCCTGCGTTTTCTGCATCTCCAATCCTTCATGTCTTTTCCCTCCTAGTCCTACGCCTCCAACTACTACAGATAATACCAAAGGAAAAAAAAAAGACATTAGATTGGAGTTTTGAAATGGCAAGTACTTTGATATTAAGGCTACTTTCAATTTATATCTGATCTTGGAAATTGTTTAATTTCCAAATCTTATTTATGACCACTTTTCCTTATAGTAAGAGAAACTTTATTTTCTGTTATTACTCAAGGACATTATAACTTCGCTAAGATTAAATAGAACAAGTTTTGGAAAGAATCGTAGAAGATATTAATGAAGCAAAATTGTAACGGGGGAAGTAACTAAGGACTCTTCACATAAAGTTGGTATTACAGAAACTTCTTTCCAATTTTTTTTCTACCTTTTTTCACGGATTGCTTTAGTTATGATTGTCTGAAACACACACTAATGTATTGCTTAATCATTTCAACTTCTGCAATGCATTGACACTGCAAATTATTGAATGGCTTTAGGATGTTCTACAAGCAACACGAATGCAATTAGAGAGAGAGCTATCCTTAGAAGACATCAACAAAATACAAGACCTGCCTGCTTACAATCTGTTGTAACTTGTAAACAATAGCTTAATTCTTCGTGTTCTGCTCATAAGCAACAAATTCCAAGTGGCATAATTTTGTAAGTATTGAAGACAATTTCGTCACCATGCTTATTCTCAGTGAACTGCAAGGATTTACTCCTCTTCTTAATCAGTTTTATGAGTCACTTTTGAAGTTCTTTATAGCTGACATTTGGTAAATGAGCTAATGACATTGAACTTTGAAGGGGCGTTTTGAGAAGCACTTTTGAAATTGTAGTTGTTGTGGAATTCTTTAAATCCTTAGGGCAAAGAAAAGAGATGAAATGTGAGAAACAATCTGATCAAACAGTTCAAAAGAAAATTGGAAATTAAAACTTAATTGGATTAAAATTTTGAAGCTATAATATTGATGAGGTTAGAAGGGGCTAGCAATTACAATACAAAATTTAAATTCACTTGTACTCACTTGTGGGTGAGTCACTTCATAAACTCTTACCTGCATAATGTTGTTACATTTCAGCTTTATCTCATTATCTGTCAACGTTTATGGAAGAAGACATTGATTAATTTGGTTTGATTGTGACAGGGACTTAAACAAGTTGTTGTAGACTAGACCAACAACTATTTAAGAACCGTTAAAATGATCAGTTTAACAAGTTTTGGAATTAATTAATTCACTCTATATTTCAATGGTCCCATATGGTTAAGGGGCTGTCTAACTTATCTTAAATAAAAATGGAATTAAATAACCTATGATAGACAATTGGTGAAAATCTCTTATGTACTTTAACATAGATAGTTGTAAATATTAATTACACCGATCATCTATGATGTGATGAGGTTGTTTAACCTATTTACGCATTGCACGGTTTTTAAATTAAAACAAAGAAGAGAGTAAAAATGTCAGTAAAAAAAATAACTTGAAAAACTACTTCACTCACCCGTGGCTGGATAGGTTTTATAATACTATGATAAATAGACAACTTGTATAATTAATTGATCCCTGTAATGTATCTAAGTTTTTAAGTTTCATAGCTTAACACAAGCTAACAAAGTCTTATTGGTTAATGGTTATTAACAACTTAACTAGTAAATTTTTTCCTTTTAGTCTGTAAGTTATTTTTTAACCTCTTTAATAGGCCTTACTATTAATTAGAATTCTAAAATAAGTTTTCAGAGGTTAGACAACTTTTAGAAAGGTCAATTTGTCTTTAAAAAAAACTCTGCTTCAAATGAATATATTAGGCTGGAGCCATAGATTTGAGAAACCCTCAGGTTTTATAAAACTCAACTAGCCAAATCTATTTTCACCCTTCGATGTCATCATTAATAAATTATCGTAAAAATTAATAAATGTATTATATATAATAATTTAACATATGAAATGATCATTTTACCTTTAAAAAAATCTCTACATCACATAAATACATTAGCTTCGAGCCTTAGATATGAGAAGCAGGCTAAGTTCAAATCTTATAAAACTAGTCTTTTTTCATAAATTATTTAAGCACCCAAATACTGACGGAACAATCTCGTGTTTTTTTTTTCCTTCTTCTTTTTCTTCGTAAACCAGGAATATGCAGTGTGCCTACTGCCTATACCTTACATATATGCAATTTTAGCACAAATTACAAATGTCAGTAATTTAGAGCATGCTTTACATGGTGCAGACTACTAATCTCTTGGAAAATTTCCCAAGTAAAACATCAATTTAATGGTTGAAATAAGTGTCATTATTAATTTGATCCTTAATATTTAAAGTACAAATTTAACTTCTAAATTTCACAATTACCGATCAATCAATTTTTAAAAAATTAACATCATTTTAATCCAAAATCTTAAGACATTAGATTTATAAAAAAAAATTTATTATATGTTCTTAATCAATATGGACTTCACTTTGACATTTACTCCAACGATCATGGATTAAAATAGTAAATAATATTTGATTTCAAGAATCAAATTAACATACAAAAACATTCTAATCAATTTTAATTATTTTTTAAATTTAAAGACAAAGTTAATTGAAGAATATAATTTTAAAAATTGATTTGATGTTTTATTTGAAATGTTCTCTTGAGCCCCTCTTTTGTCTGTCTTTCTTATTGTAAATTGTGACTTCAAAAGGCAGTTGCATGATTTTAAAACTTCTATATCTTTGAATGGTATCGATATATTGGAATTGACCCTGAGATTGACTTGTTTAAGTCCACTTTATCATTATAAGTCAATGACTTTCTGATGTGTACTTCTGCTGATAGAAATCCAATTTATTTTAATTTTGTTCTGTTGTTCTATTGCTCTCTGATAATCCTTCAACTAGCACCTGCAAGCGACACCTAGCTAGCTCTCGTTATATGATGCAATGGTACCAGAAAGGTGTAAGAAGATTATAGGGTCAAAAGCATCATTGCATCAATTTAGCATCATAGCTTCAACTTAGCACATCTTGCAACTAGTTTATTTATATTGCTTAGGTAGGAACTCATATTCAGATGACATTCTTACACTTGTCCATTAAAATTTCGTCCCTTAAAGGAGTTTTTGTTACTAGGAATTGTAACTATAATTACTAATCATAATTACTTAGCATCATGCACCATTGGTTTGACCAAGGTCGCATATCATGATGTCATATGTGCTTAAAATTAGTCAATAACATTCACGAATAGGATAACACAAGAAATCGTGGTTGATTGGATTCATCAACAAGCATTAAACATTTTTTTATGAGACCTCAACAAATTCATCATAGCATTGCACAAGATAAGTGGGGCAAAAGAAGAGAACAACAATATCCTCGAATAGGGGAAGCTGCTTTACTTGATGTATAAGCATTAGAAGCGCATATTCGTGTCCACCATTGAAGCCTATCCATATATATCCAGCACTTGATATATATTTAGATGATCCATTTTCAATCACTATATTTGTCCACTTATATATATTCCCTCAATTATGACGTCTATAAGACTATAACATCAAGGCTGAAACTGACAACAATATGTGAGATTACATCCATATCCGATACAACTCTGACTAAAGAAAATCATTGTTTTCCTTCTCTGAACTCGGCTTTGCAATAAGATAAAGTTTTATTAGTCAAAAAACATATATTACATTAGAGGTACCTAACTTATACAATATTCTTACTTATAATATTACAAGTCTTTATATATAGCAATATCGAGTCAATTGATCATTTATATAAAGAATAAAAACCCTTTGCTTTTATATTTAACCAAGACTAAGATTTAAACTTTATGTCTAACAAACATTCAGCATTTGTACCCTCACCTTTAAAAATGATATTATATTATTTCTGTGTAGCTTTATAGAGAGACCAAATTGTGGCAAACCACACTACCTACCAAGTCTTTTTTTAATTTTTTTCCTTTGAGATCATAATATGTAAGTTGTAACAAATGTTTCCTATTATCATTTCATTTGGCATTATCATTTGAACTCAAGGGAGTTATAAGATTAATTTGGTGGTAAAAAAAAAGAAAAAAATTATGAGTTTGACTTTCTCATTAGTTAAAAAAACTAACAATTAATCATTAGTATTTATCGAAAAAAAAAAACACTTGAACCACAAGTTAGTCAATGGGCATTTTCCATGATGAAAAGGAGCATGAGAATGTGAGAGATGACTTGTACTTTCTTCTTCTGGCCATAGTAGAGAAAGGTTGAATCTTTGTTATCTAACTATATTTCTTTTTCTTAGACTTTTTGTTGATTGTTGGACAATGAATTAGACATAGGGTGGATGATAATAATCATTTGATCCAGTGTCCTTGTGTTCTGAATAGGTTATCTAATATTCTGTAATCTGGTAGAACATCTAGTCATGTAGAAAAGAGCATTTAATCTAGTGGTTCATTAAGATAAATTGTGTTGCAATTATGTTTCTATTTTATGTTGTAATTATTTTTGTTTAGACAATTAATTGTTGTCTTCTTTATAAAGAGCTTTATTTTCTATGTTCAAGAGAGCTTGAATGTATTTTGAACCCTTTAATTATAATTTCTATTATTCAAATAAATTTAATAATTTTATATAATATAATATCTCTCTTCTCCTTTAATCATTTATATTTTTCTATTTGAATAGAATTTTTCAAATCTTTCCAACATTTTCTTTTTCTATATTCTATCCAGCAACATTGTCTAAGCAGTCTAATACTTTTGAGGGTATATTGGTATTCACGTAGCAAGATGTACTCAGCTATTCTAGAGTATACATTTGGCTTTAGGTGTATACTTAAATTTAAACTATTACATGCAGTATTTTTTACTGCACTTTAACTGTTATATTTTTAAACAATTAAAACATATATAGTGATATGAACCACACGGCTCTTAATGGTGTAATGCAGTGTCTACTAATGTAGGCCACGAGCCACTGTATACTGTTAATTTAATTAAAAATTGATCTACTACTTTAAAAGGAAAATGCATGTGTCAAGATATGACATGTACCATTTGCCCATTTTGTGTGATCCAGGTTGGGTTATGAAATTGATGAAATGAAATCTACTAGTATATATGAAGTACCTACAAGTCAAAGTGCCAAACAGCTACGTGATCTGATGCATTGACTTTGAGGACCATAACCCATGTGTTAGTGATTGCAAGAGTGATGGGTTTGTTGGTTGTTACTTGTTAGCACTCTCAACTTTGATAATCTCTTTACATTGTTTCAAATTGATGGCTTTCTCACTTAAAAGTGTTGGTGGTTATAATCTTTGGCATCAGTCCATTGCAATGTCCCATTCCTGGAATTTATTTGTCAAATTTAGGCCACTTTTTATATAGCATTGCATCAAAGTGATAAACAACGTGCTGTTTGCATAGAAAATGGAGACTTCGAGAACCCTTTAATGTCACTATTATTCTATATAATTTATGTTAACAGCAAAAAACTTGAACTAGTAGGCTGTCATGATATATATGGCTTTTGACTTGTTACAATACTACACAAACTTTCATATTTTTAAGAATTTTTTTTATAGATTCGGGTATATTTTTATGCAATAAAAATTAATAATCTTTCTATAAACTTTATCAATAAACTAAATATAAATCATTTTAGTAAAATAGATATAAATTTTTTACCTATGTTGCCAACAAAATATATATCGCCATAAAAGAACTTGCCGATGTGATTGCTAATTTATCCTCTAGTTTGAGATAAAAGAAAACGGGGATGTGATTACTAATTTATCCTCTAGTTTAAGATAAAATAATACGGGGAGACAGAAAAAAAATGAAGAAAACTTTTAATTTATATTTTATTTTTTTAACCAAACAAATACTATCAATGGTTTTTTTTTATAATTTCTTTTCTGATATCTAGATACATCGTTAGAAGATAATTGTGTCATCATGAGCTTTTTTAGGCTTTTTTTTACCATGCAAGGGTAATTTTATTTTAAAAATTATAAAAATACTGTAGAATTTTAATTAATTCTTCTCAAATGAAGTGGTAGAAAACTTTAATGAATTTACTTTTACATTGTATTATTTAATACTAATAAATATAGAAGTTGTAATTATCATTTTTACTTTAATTTTTTAATTTTATGTTATTAAAACTTGTAACTATAATGTATGAATTATAATTAATATTTTTATATTTATACATACATTTCTAAAGTCATGTATGAATTCTAATTATTTTTTATTAAAAAAAATTAGTGGCTTGAATTATTCTAAATAATATTCTAATGGACCCATCCTGCAACAATCATTTTCTTTTAACTCTGGGACGGGGAGTGAGTGTGTTTCTGCTCTTTCCTTCTTGTCATTCTATTTTTGAAAATTTTGCCTGGCACGGTAAATTCTGTAATCATCCCGAGTTTCCATGCCCAAAGCCAGAATAAGAAGAAATGATACCTAAAGGCTCGTGAGTCTCAAGAATATCTTCCTAATTAATCATTATACAAGACAAATAAATTTTGTTTAATATATTAAATAAGAAAAATAAGGATTGGTATTTATATCCAAAAGTGCAAAGTTATGAATACCTTAATTTAAAGTCCTAAAAACTAATTCAGAATAAATATGGTGTCTGAAATTTATTTCTATCATCATAAATTAACAAAATTAACATTTTTGTTAAGAACTTTTATGAAAAGGATTAAAAATGATAGCTGGGAACTTGCGGGAATGATCACAAAAATAAAATACAAGGACAAAATTTTTTTAAAAAAAAAACTCCAACTTTCAAGGATAAATTAAAAAAATACAGCAATAAAAGTTATATAGATCTGACATTCAAAGACGAAAAACAGCATATGTAAGCTTTTTAAAAATTTCTTAAAAGTGGATTGACTTAAAAGAATCACATAACTTTTGGATTTTTATATTTATCAAGTTAAAATTGAAAACAATATTCACATATCACAGTCTTATCAATCTTGTATAAAAATATTATTTTCACATGAAAATGAGCAATAACAATTATTGATTTATGAATAATTAAAATTAAATAAAAGTTATGTGTTTTTTAAATATTAATGTGATTAATTTTTAATCTCAATCATTCACTTAAGATTGTACAATGAATATTTATTGGTATTTCATTCATTTAATTTCAATATATAAGTGGCATTTATTTAATGTCTTCTTTTTTCCATTCTCGTGAATATAAAAGTAAAAACATTTATTCTCATGATTATTAAAAGGTCATCAAAATATATTTTGGTCTCAGAGTATCCTATATTCCTAAAATAGTTAAATTCTTGTGTCTTAGGATAATTTTATTTCCATAATGAAGGATAAGAAAACAATATTCTCATCAAATTATAAATTCAAAGATATTTTCTATTACCCTTGTAACTTCCATTTTTACTTATTATTTTATTTAAATATTAATTATTTTTAATTTTGAAATAACATTTCAAAATTAAATTCTAACTTAAAATATTCCTAAAAATATAATGCGGTACCTTCAAAAAACAATACACACACACACACACACATATATATATATATATATATATATATATATATATATATATATTAACTATCGAATATCCACTTATTTTTTAGTTGGAGCACAAAAAAAAAGTATAAAATAATTAACAAAAGAAAAAACTAATTATCTTTTGTGTGAGAAAAAAAAAATCGGCCTACAAATCTACGGGTCGTGGCAATATAACCTTTGCACATCAAACCTTATAATAATCTACTATTAAAAAAACTATAGGACTTAATATTATCCAAACCTACACAAGTTGCTAGTTTCGTAGATTATGACTTGTATGTATAGTATGCCTACTTCAATCATAAAAAAATAGTATGCCTACTTATACATTTAATTGAGTATATTAAATGAATAATTACAAATTAACGTCGTTTGACACATGTTTATTTTAAAAGAAAAATGAAATAGTTAAACTTAAAAAAAAGTGTGCTGATAAGAAAGAAATTAAGCATAAAATTATGATGGAATATAATATAATTGTCATAAAAATAAAGTATAAATTTATAGTAAATGAAATTTGTTAAAAAACACCAAGAATTTAAGAATTATTTTTCACTAAATAAATATAAAATATAAAATAATCGATAAAATATCTAATTCAGAGAGTAAAACTAGGGAGACGATACTGCGGCTACCTAAAACCGCATGTGGATAAATGAATTAAATTGTTATTTTGGCTCCAAATTTTAGGTGAGAATATTTATGCTTATTTTACAATCATATATATTGCATTATACGGAAGATTAGGGTGTTTATCGGTTGAGACCAATCTGACGAATCCAATAACATAGATTAATTTGAACTTTTTTCTTGTTCGGATTTAAAACCAATTAAAATTCAACGTTGATTATTTGGATATTAGATTCAGTTTTGTTCAATTTAAATCAATCCAAATCAAATTAATTATATATTTATTATTATTTTAATGTTCAATTGTGTGTTTTTTTAATTTTTTTAATTTTTTTAATTTTGTTTCAATTTAGTATACCTTTAAATCAAGGTTTATGCTGAATAATTTAGTTTATTTTCATTCTATTATTATATAGAGATGGACTTTTATGATTTAATGAATTAATTGTGTTAATTTTTTTATAATTTATGCTATTATTTAGTTGATGTAAGTAATTTAATTGTCAAATTTGGGACAAAATCATGTTTTTTTAAAAAAAAAAATTGATTTTATTTTTTGTTAAAATATTTGTTTTAACAACAAATATTATTTGTTGGTTTTTGTTAACCAAAAGATTCGACCTCAATTTTTTTTATTCCCTTTTTTCTTCACCATTAGACTAAGTTTAATTTGGACTATAAAAAAATTCTAAAATTCAAACCAAACCAATTAAAATCAATTGATTCTTATTTAATTTTCTTCCAAATCTGAATCAAACTTACCAACCCAGATCACCCCTAAAAAAGACAATTAAACACTTCAAAAGAAAAAGGACAATTAAGCTAGAACATGTGCTATGTCAATGCATTAGATACATTTTGTTACTCTATGATGGGTCCACGCGGAAATAAAAGCTCAGAACCTACATGTCATGCATGGCAAATGGCCAGCCGTTCATTCAATTTCTCATGCATCTCCCTCACTAGATTGCATTCTTTCACTCTCTTTTCCTTTTTACCAAACCAATGCATACCAAAAACAACAATTATTATTAAAAAAATGTTCATGGTATCATGGGATGCTTATCTATTTGCAAAGCATTTACAGAAACATTCCACGTCTCAACTATAATGATCATCATCACCATCTTTGGTCAATACTAGCAAGTGATCATACACAATCCAAGTTCCAAAGTTCTATGTAGTCTCCCTCTCACATCATCTTAGTAACTACAATAACTCTGGCCTCCTCACCTACCACTCTACATACAAAGGAGTCAACTCATTTGACAGGTTACTTACCCTTACAAGGGCTTGTGTCCTAATTAAAATGCTCTCAAAAGGGTCAATTAAACAACTACAAAGTACTACAAATCCTCATTCCTCATCACACTCAAAAGCCAACAAAAAGGGGTGCAATTAATGGTCCAAGCAAGGGCACAACAACCAAAATATATATCCAAAAAACAAAAAAGAGAGGATCTTTTTAGGGGTGAATTTTGCAAAGTAGTGTGCATTAATTTGTTCTAGCCATGCCGAGCGCCCATGAAGTAATTGAAGTCATGATGTTGGACCCTTAGTTGCTTTAACCATGAATCTGCCACGCTCAATAGTGAGACTAGTCTTTCTTGGTCCCTACCACAATTCCCTGAGACCCACACACTCCCTTGCATCTTATACGTGGCCAAACCAAATGCTGGCAGCGAAATTCCTTCACCTTCTTTTCTCTTCTCGTGGGCTCCCTCGGTATCATCATCAAGGTCCATATCTATAAAACACAAGAACACAGATGAGGAAAAAAAGTTCCACTTAGTGCATATTCTCTTTCCAAAAATTTACGGTTTTTATTGGGGTGAATTTTCAAGATTTTTTTTTCCTTTAACGCAGAAAAAGTTAAAAGGGTATAGTAGTTGTACATAATTATGTAGTGTGACATATGGATAGGGAATGAAATAATAATAATACCTTGGAATGAAGATGAAAGTGTGTGGTAAGTGAGGAAGCATGTTGAGAGATCTTTAATTGTTCTTCCCATGGGAATATGATATATGGGGTACCTGGAAACAGTAACCATGAAAGATCTATTCATCAATTGATCATATACAGTAGAATATGCCTTACATGAAGGATACTTGTTGAAATCAATTCCAAATTTATTTAACCATAAGGACCAGTGATTTGGTAGAAAAAGGACAAAAGAATACATGTTTAACATGAGAGAGAAAATTAATTACCAAGCAACTGCCATCCAACTTGCTGGGGAAAGATCTACACTTCTTAGTGACATCAACCCCGGGTATCTTTCTGCTAAGCCAGAAATCTGAAAGTTAAAAATATATTAGTCAGCAATAGAGTGCCATTTGTTCTAATCTTAGATAAAATTTTGATAGAATTAGTTCTGAACCGCTAAACATAATTGAACGTGTGTCCAAATTAATCTCAATCATAGATGTCGCATTCAAATGCGTGCACGGTTAGAAACATTGATTTCAATGGTAAACGAAAGAGGCCCAGAGGTACTATATAATCTTTAAGCCTTTAAATTTTGGTCATAAAGTTAATCTTGCAAATATTTTGTTGTTTATTCCCACTTATCAAATTTTTTTTGCAAATATTTAAATTTCTATTTACAAAGAATTGAAGCGAAAATTACGGTTTTTTGGATCATCAAGGATTTCTTTTATACCCTCAATTTCTGGAAGTCATGACATTGGATTGGATAAAACTCTTTACAAAATATTTCTGTGGAGATATGCTAATCTATTGAAAGACTAAAAATTACGGATTTTTTTTTTGTTGAATATATAGATAGATCACAAGAATCCAAACACAGAAAAGTGAAAACTAAATTCAGCAAAGGTTTTTGGAAGGAGAACATATGCTTACTCAAGAAGTATAAAAATAAGAATAATAATTAATTACATTGAAGAAGGTGGGGGTGGGGGGTTCCACAGAAGAAAGAGATAGCATAGACTAGACTAAGAAGTGCCAAGATATTATGAGCAGAGAAAAACAAGTTCTCCGGATTCACATGGTCATAAGTCAAAAGTCACAGTTAACCTTTTATGGATGCCCTATCACTAAAGATTTTTGGTGATTACAATACAAACTTCTAAAAAAGAACATTCCTAATTCCCTCCCTATGCCTAATCTGTTGATTCTCATCTAATTAGAAACACTAAAATCAGAATCCAAATATAGATGAAAATCATGAAATTCTTCCAGCACATCTAATAAGTAAATAAGCAATAACTAAATAAAGATGCAAAAAAAAGTCAGAAATGGCCAACAAGAACAAAACAAACGCACCTTATCCATCAGAGGGACTCTCCCATATGGAGTTGATCTTTCAAAATATTGGAAGTAAAGGTGACCTAATCGGTCATTCATGTGCCACAAACAATCCTGCTCAGATCCTCCTTCTTCTGATGAAGTTCCATCGCACCTCCATAGTTTGTCACTCTCACTCTCTTCACTGTAGGAATCGCTGTACGAATCCCTTGTCTCACACTCACCTGACTCGGTCTCTTCCCTGAGTAAGAAAGAAAAAAACACCCAATTCAAATCTATGCATCGTGTTCCCTCTCATCAAAGATTGATATTACTATTATTTTTTTACAACCAATCATGAAGTCCAGAACTATGAACAACATAATATACAAATCACTTGAAACAAAAACAACTAATCAACAGGCATCATAGAACTTTGACCATAAGAACATTGACACTACTATAAAAAAAAAAGAATCATTTTTTTAACTTACATAATTGAAGTTTTTGACTCCCAGGTAGAACTCCTAAGTATTTAGTTTCGACCCTTTAAACTCGTTATAGGACTAATTTTTGATCCAAAATTCAGTCGTACTTAAATTTCTTCTAAATGTGTGTTCTGTGAATCCAGATTCTCCTCACTAATTCTTGGTCTCAGACTAGGTCACACTTGAAAGTTTCATTAAAAGTTTCATCTGAAGATATGTTAGGTAGAAATTCAACACAGGTTCTCCCCGCGTGTGTTGCCAACCGAATCATATCCATTGGGTACCAAATATCCCATTTGGTGATAAAAATATGCTTATATGATTATTTTTACATCAATGAAAACCCTCAGGCCATGATTTGATTTAAAACTAAACCACCCCCACAACACTGAAATATAGATTATCTTCATGTGCATATATGTAAAACATACCTGAAAGTGTTGCTGGTGAATATCTGAATTGCGGAGAGGTAAGGAACATAGTACTGAACAAGTGTCTCCCCATTGGACAACGTGATGGGAACTCCAGCTCCATAAGCACTCCATTCGTGGAAACGATTCCATAGATCACCCAAAGTGAAGTACTCAACCGCTTCTCTCTCCCACGGGTACCACAATCGGTTAAGGTTTCGAATCTCGTGCTGTCAGAAGAAAAAAAAACACAAAATCTTAGGATCACAACGAAAAAATAAAACACAAAACACAATGAACCAAGAAGAAAACAAAAATTAACAAAACAAAGGCAAAAAGTAGCACCTTGGGAAGAAACTGAGACGGCACAACAGGTGTCGTACGCCGGAGGAAGCAGTCAAGGTTGGACTTAAATTGCATTGACCCTTTATCGAAAATCATGGTGTCAGACGAAAATAAAAAGATTGAAGGAGTTTCAGCTTAAATTACAATGAGAACTAAATAAGATGAGGGAAAAACAAAGGAGCAGAGAAAGAGAAGTTGAGAAATTATTGAGGTTAATAACGAAGAAGAAAGAGAATTGAAACGCATATTATCTCAACAGCTAAGAGTCAAAAAAGTCTTGTTTTTTTCTTTTATTTTAGAATTAAAACACCAATTTTTTTTTTTTTGTCTCCTCGACAACAATTTTTCTGTTTTAACAAAGCCAATAATAATGTTTCCAACTCAATACATAGTTACATAAACAAAAACAAACAATGACAACTCTTTCTCTCTCTTAATCTATCTATCTCTTTCCTTCTTTGATAAACTAAGTCTTGAAGAAAACTCATGCCAACCGTGCTTTGTTCGACATTTAAGGAAAGACAACACGCTGACGCTTTAACCTTAAACCAACACAACGAAGTCCAGAAACAAAGACACGCTAAAAACTAAAAGAAACGAAAAACAAACATATGGAGAAAGAAAACAAGGGAATTATAAATTTATTTTCATTTTTTTTCTAAAAAAAACTCTTGTAACAGAAACCCGTGTGGGCGTGTTTGTTTTGTTTGAGGATAAAAACTGAAAAAGGTGGAAAAGAAGAAAAACTGACCAGAGAGAAGGTGAGTATGGGAGGGGAATGGAGGAAAGTAGAAAACAAAATAGTAAAACGCTTTGGTTTGGTTATGTTGAGAAATATCCAAAACAGAACAGAAAGTGAAACAGGGGACTTGGGTTTAGTTTCTAGAAAGTGCGAATTTATGATGAAGTGTTAAGCACGGATTTATATTATGGGATGGGGTGGGTGGTGCTCTTGTACAAAGCAGTGACTACCGTCTACCGCGTCACACAGAATACGAAATCTGTAACAACAATTCTAAAATTCATGCGTTTCTTTCTCTGTGGGATATACCTGCTTCTGTTTCTTTTTTCTTCTCTTCCTTTTATTTATTTTTTCCTTATGACGTGTATAATTTATGGAAAATTAAATAAAATTGAGTAGATATATAATTTTATTTAAATCCAATAGATTGTATTCCTCTATATATTTAAGATAGTTGTATGTCTAGAATAAAATTGAACTTAAAAAAATGTTAAATTAAAACAATTTCACACCCATACATCTTGTGTTTTGATTCTCTTTCTTTCTTTGAAGAATATTCCTTAGATTCTTTTTACATTTACTAAATTAAAATTTTGGATTAGTCCTTTTTTATAAAAAAATAATTCAAATAAAAATTAAAAAAATAATAATTAATGATAAAGGATATTAAAATAAAAAAGAATTTCTCATTTATGTTGTAATAATTTTGGAAAAATATAGTATTATTTTAGGACAAATTAAACGTGAATTCACTAAATTAATCAATTATCTTCCTATTATATGAATTAGCGTATTGGTATTATAATAAAAAGATTAAAGTGAGTAATATTCAAGTAAAAGAATGAACTTGTTCAAAAATAATCGGGACGTGTTTTTGTTAATTGATGAGATAAGTCTTAAAAGAGAAAATGGAGACATTGATTTTATTCCAGGTATTGGATAAGGTTCGTTTTAAGAATAAAGTTAAAAGAAGAGAGATTAGGTTGTTTTGGGGCGGTGATTGGGTATTAAATTGAGGGTTTGAAGTTGAACCATTGATATTTCAGTGGATGCAAAATTAAATTTTACCGTGACTGGTAAGATTAATTCGAAATTACCTTATTTAAGAGACAGAACATGCTGTTCTTCAGCAACAAAAATTGGGCCTAAATTAATATTATTAATTGTTTGTCATATATATGAAAGAACTTTAATTAATTATTTACATAAAAAATTCAATTAATTGATGCCTGTGAGTTTGATTTTTGTATAAAATTAGAGAAAATGCATATCAGATTAAGTTGATTTTTTTTATAAACAGTTTATTTTATTTTTAAAAATGGAAGTATGACCACGAATAAAAAAATTCTGAGCGCTGAATCAAACAAAACAAAAGTATCAAAAAATTGACCAGTCCTTGATATGTAAACATTAAAAAGATTTATTTTGCACAACTGGACAAAATATCTTAAAGCTTGTTGGTTTTCAGGTTTTAGGTTGGGATTTTAGAAAAATAATTAAGTGATTTTTTAATAAATTAATGTTATTTTAAAAGTGTATATATCTTATATTTATTAAAACAAATTAAAATATTATAATAAACTATATTAAAAATTATTATAAAAAATTATAAAAATAATATAGAAATTAAAATTTAATTATATAAATCCAAAAGAGTTCAATCAAACACACTTTTGTTTTATTTTTTAAATACATATTTCCATTTCTATATAATAAAAAAATACATATTTCCAATTGAGAGCTAAGGATTAAATGATTAATCTTTTAAGATTCTGATAATCAAACTCTTGACTATATATTTAAATAATTCAAAGAACAAAGTTATTGTTAATCATGTCACACGATGGTAGCAATTTAATTTGTTTACTCATTTCTTTTATTAAAATATTATGTAACTTAAAATTAATTCCTTAAAGCGTATTAAAAGTATATTTTAAAATGAATTTAGTATTGGTGTTTTACATATGAGTTTAATTTTCATATATTGTTATGAATAGGAATTGAAGACAATTAATAAAGGATTTATAACACTGCATGCATTATGATGAACCGCCTAAGTTAAATCTATTTAATTTTCACATATTAATAAAATAAATATTTTATATTATCAATTAATTATAAATTATAAATTATAAATTATTTTAAATATAATTTTTAAAATGATTATTATAAAAAGTAACGCCATAATTTGACGTAATACTTTGAAAGTATCAAAATAGTTTAATGATTTTTTTATTATAATTATCTTATTCGTATAAAGTATTGATTAATTTTATATTATAACTAATATGCATGGAAAATCTAATTAGTCATTTTAATAATGTCACTCCTAACCGCATTAGTAGCTTGATTAAGGAAATTGGATTCGATTTCACATGAATCAATGATTTATTGGTAAATAATTAAGTGACTTTTTAAAAAAATATTATAAATGACATATATATACAATGTTTGACAATACATGCAGGTGAATTAAACTCTTTTTATAATATAAAATATTTCTTATACATAAATCATTCAAAAATTACTTTTTTTCATGATCACAAACGGTAATTAAAATAGTGTTGATAAATATATCCATGTATTTTTTTCATATATAAATGAAAGAGAGAAAAATAAAAGGAAAAAAGTGTAAAATATAATAAATGATATAAAAAAAGGTGTGTTTTACAAGTTATTTTAGTAGTTTGACTAAAATAAGTTTATTTAAGATACAAATTTATTTTAGTAAGTTTTAGGATTTTTTATAAACTATTTCAACAAATTTATAATCTGCAAAAAAGGAGATGCATTAAAGGGATAAAACAACTTTATACATACTTAAATTCACAGATTATCGTATATATAATAATTTTATTACTGTTAAATAATTATTTTAAAAATTATATCAATAATAATTGTAAATTTGTAATTAAATAATAATGTAAAATCATTTTATATTATCGGTATTTGGATATTAGGACCCGTTTGGTAGTCAGGTTATAATAAGATAGGACAAAACCGATTTAACAGAAGGCGTGATTTAAAGAAAAATAGAGGGAGACTTTTTTTTCCTTTAAGAAAAGGAAAGATGATAGAGTTTTTCCATTAAACCGAGAATTTTTTGTTGGTGGGCTTAAAGCTCATGTTTTACTTGCATTATCTTTGACTTGTCGTTGGGATATGATAGTATCATATCTTATTTTGTTATAATTCGTTCGTTATAAAATATGATAGAGTTTTCATGTCGCTTATTATATGATGTTGTTGCTATAATATATCTCTTATCCTAAGAGAGAAGCTAGGTTAGGATTAAGATGTAGGAAAAAAACTACTGATGTTATCGTGTTTTTATTTCTTCAAGAAAAAACTGAAAATATTGATATATTATTTTCAATTTTAAATGTTTTTAAAAATATTTTTTCTTTAAAAATGAAAACAAAAAACACTCAAATCAAACGTCATCTTATATTTTCTAAATCTTCCAATGATTCTTAATTTTGTAAAGTGTAGTAGTTTACTAAACTTTTTATTTTAATTATCTTTTAGTAAGATTTACAAAAATGGTTCTTGACCATGATTTTAATTTCCACGTCAAAGTTATTTTAGAGTGTACACAACTACAATGTAACTGTAATTATTGCTGCCACAATTGTTTATAATTTTTTTGCAATATAAAAAAACATGATGGAAATTAATTAAACTGTGATTAGAAGTTAAAATCTTTCTTTTACAGTAACTTTATTTTTTAAAAAGAAGTTAGACAAAAAGTCGTTTCATGCTTAAGTGGGAGACAGGTGTGGCCTGTAGTAGGTGTGGGGTTAGCCTCTCGGAGAAGTGCAGGCAAAATAACATAACATAGGTCGAGAGAGAGAGATTGAGACAGAAAGATAAAGAGATGGTTGAGTTGATTAACATGAGATCAAGTACGTAATTAGCTATGTATTTAGGTAAGCATTTCTAAAATTAATTTTAATAAAATTAACCTGGATATTAAAATTAATTTTGATGTGAAATAATTTATTTTTAAGTGTTTGTAACTTTTTATTATAAAAACAAGATAGTAGTGGCTGGAATATATAGTGGTAAAAGGTTTGAGTAATTTGCATATAATATGATTTTATGTTCAAACTTTGTAATTGCTACTGTCAAGATTTTATGTGTAAATTCTGCTATTATGGAACATTAAGAAAGGAATTCTACAAAAGTCAAAGTCCTCAAGGAATTTTTAGCTCCTGAAAATCTATTAACTATATATAACCTTAAATTTCTTCAAAAAGAACTATAACCTTAAACAACATATATATACAAATTAAAAATTAAAGGAAGTAATTAACTTATTTATGTACTGATATACCATAATGTCATGCATAATTGAATGCAATTATATAAAACGAAAGAAAAAAACTTTGATCAACAAATATTACGTGAATGACAAGTCAAAATTAAATCCATTAAATAAACTTCATAAGTTATATATGTAATATGTAAATTGTATTGTATCAAAGTCTATCCAACACAAGTTTACAGGCACAATGCAAAGCCACAGTTTTGACAGAGTCTTGACTACTAACTACTCAAACCAAACAAAATACTGTTGTATTCATTCAACGCCTTAATTGCCCAGCAAGGCATGGCATTGGTCATTGCCTCATTGGAACACTGGTTGCAGAGAAACACGAGAACTGTTCAAACTTTAAACAAAACAAATGGAATGAAGTTATCACAATATTGCACCTTTGTACTCGTTCAACTTCGAACTTCTAATTTCGGGGAAAAGGAAAATTTAGAAATAAAAAAGAAAATATATATGTTATCCTAGTATTATTGATCAGTACTGTATGACGATTATATCTTTATTTTTATCCAACCTGAAATTATAATAGGGTCGTTTATTTAAAATTTGAAATTCAGACAATCAATACCTGATAATATATATTGAATAATACCGTATCAATTTGATTTATTAGCTTGATATATATTAATCTTGACATGGTGTATAATTAAACCGTAAAATAAAATAAGTATAAAGTATAAATTAAGATATATTTTATAATATATATTTCAAATCAAATAAAATTAATATAAATATACATAAAATCATGTTTTATAAAACATGATTTAATAAATTATTAAATGTGTGAATCAATTGGTAAGAATTATTTCAGTTTAACTGACTATCTCAAGTTTGAATTCTTTTTTTTTAATAGTCAAATAAATATATATTATTAGAAAAAGATAAGGTACAACATAAATGGTTGACGAAATGGTGTAAGGTTCTATTAAGTTCACATAAGTGAAAATGATTTATTTAGAAGAAGAATCCATGTTTGATTTCCACATTGTGCAAAATTCTATAGCTACGCACCATGAGCGAGATTAGTGTCTGACCTAATGGATTGGGGTACACCCGTATTCTAGCAAAAAAAAATTAAGGTACCACCTGTGGTTCCTAAGGCCAACAAACTATTGTACAAATTGGACACTTCTATCCGAGCTAATCCAGAGATCACTAAGGCTATGTATATCCAAATTGTTAATAGATACATGCTATTCATTCCATATGACAGAATATTACTGGTAAACAAACTTTAGAGCTACATTGGAAATGCAGGATTCAAAGACCAGCTTGGAAATGATGCAAAACATTCTTTATGCATTCGCCTTGAGCCACATCCATGATCTAACAATAACCATCTCTATAACAATACCAAGATTGATTTGGACATTATTGAATATTATGTTGTTCATATGGCACCACAATGACCATATAACAGTTGCCTAAACCCCCCACTATAACAACTTTCCTTTGTCTTCCTTCAATAGACCACTATGTTGCAAAAAGTGCATCTCCATAATGTCTGGTAGAGCTAAAGAAACACCGAACCATGAGTAGCATGACCGCCAGACTGATAGAACAAAATGATAGGAGAAAAAAAGATGTGTTGTGGTTTCCACCACCTGATTGCTGAAGCAGCAAAGTTGTTGTCCCTCCTTAAGCTTCACACCCCTATTGATAAGGTTTGCTTTTGTTGAAATTCTGTTTAGAGAAGCTCTCTAAACCAAACTAGAAACCTTGGATGGAATTGGTAGTTTCCAAATTTGCCTGTAAAACAAAGAAGGTACATATTGATCACACAAAGGTTGCACACACAAGTGTGCTTCCCTGACAAAAAACTTTTGAATTGACCCCTTCCCAAGCCTAAGAATCCCGACTCTACCTGAGTTTAAAAGACATACTCTGCCTTCAAATGAGAGATATACTCTGCCTCCAAAATGAGAGATATTTGTGTTGTCATGCTGCCAACCTCTTCCTGAGTTTGTTCAACACTGCTGACCTTTGGATTGCTCCTATCGATACTCCAATCCCCGCTATATGGATTTTATGAAAAACTACCTTCAAGCCCAAGACCAACTCAAAGTACCTGAGCATGCATTTTAAGGATAATGCATCCCTCATGGTAGGCTCTCCCAAGAAAAGAGTGTCATCAGCAAACTGCAAGAGCAAAACTTTAAGGAAGCCATTACCCACATTGTACCCCCAAGAAGAGACCCTTCAAGCAGGCCATTCTCATCAGAAAACCATATGCTACCATAAGAAAGAGAAAAGGTGCCAACGAACTCCCTATCTTATCCCCTTTTGATTCTTAAATTCTTCCGTTAGCCTTCCATTGACTAAGACAAACATAGAAAAGGACTTCATGCATCCTTTTATCCAATGAATCCACTTTGAACATAATCACATCTTCCTTATCATGTAATATCGGAAATCCCACCTCACAGAGTAGTATGGCTTTGAAAGTCTGCTTTGAAGACTAAGCACAGTCTCTTCCTATGCTTGGCTTCCTGAACCACCTCAGTTACCACTACAACTCTATCTAACATATTCCTCCACCTGTAAATGCCGTTTGAGACTTATCAATAATCTTTGGTAACACACCCTTGAGCCTGATAGATAAAACCTTGGCCACAATTTTGTGCAAGCATCCCACTAAAGATATAGGTTTGTATTCACCCAAACTTGTGGGTTATCCTTCTTGAATAGCAAGAAGAGTCACCGTGGAAAAACACCATTGCCATGAAACTCCCTCAGGACCCTTTGAATATCCGCCTTCGAGAACTCCCAGCAAGACTTTATAAATGGAAATTGAATCCATCAGGGTCCGGGCACTTGTTAGCATCACAATCCTGGATAGTTATTTGAATCTCCTCTTCAGAAAACTCCTTTGATAATATGATGTTATCTTCACATAATATATTGGAGATATTTTTTATTACTTTATTTGGAAAAGAAAAATGAAACATCTTCGTTGGGAAACAAGTATCCCAAATTCACAATCATTTATTTCTTTAATTAAAATATAGTAATATTTAGTACGTAGGTGAGAAAAGTAGGAGAGACAAAAAATTAAAGGACAAATTTTAAATTCAGTAGGTGAATTTTTTTTTATATATAATTAATTATTTATTTGGTCCCAATACTCTTACACAGACAACACAATAGGCATATTTTAGGAACAATTTATTTGAACTTAAAATAAATAATTTCAAAATAAAAGTTTTAAAAAAAATACTTATTTAATAACAAAATAAGATTTACTTTTCAAAATAAGTATAAAATTATTATTTTAAGGTAGAATCAATTTAGACAAACATAATAATAAAATAGAAATTTTTTATTTTATTAAAATATATGTTTTTAACAAATAAGTTTTAAAAAATAGTCCTTAATCCCTACACCTAAAAACTATTCATTTAGTTCCTATATGAGCAAAACATTTTAATCCCTATCATTAAACACAATTTAACATCATTAATAGTACAATGACATGGGATTAACATGGCATTGACATAGTACTAATATGGTACTCATATATTTGCACTTTACAATTTTGTCTCTACACTTGAACTATTTTTTTATGTTCTAATTAATTAGTCTCTATACTTACACAATTTTTACATTTTAATCCTTATATGATCAATTTTTTATATTTTAGTTCTAGTCAACACCATTCCCCTTCCTTCTGCTCCTTTCCTCCCCCTCTTTGTTTCCTTCTCTTCTTTTGTCTTGTCAACACTTCCCTTTTCCTTTTATTTTGCAAGTTCTGCCTCTTATAAATCTTCTTGCCTTAACTAATTTTTCATTAACCCTACATCGAAGAGTTTTAACGTTGCAGGGCGACCTATTCTATTCTTCTATTACCTTATATTATTGTTTTGTTGAATATTATTAATAATTATGATATTTTTTATTATCATAAAAATACTATGGCACTTAATAACAACATATACTATTCTAAATACTACTAATTGATTATGAGTTAATAAATCAACAAGAGCATCTCTAATAGGGGTTTCTTGAGTCAATAAATTGTTTTTTACAGTTTCTTTCTCTTTGGAGAAAATTTATGTGGAAGAGAAGAGAAAGTTTCTTAAAAATAAGATTTGTATATTTAGAGAAAACTATTTTTTAGTAATAAAAATAATATTTATCTAATATATAACAATACCATAATTAAATTATAATTAAGTGAAAATAAAAAATATTAAATAACATATGCATTCATGCCCTATCTACTTGTCATGTCTATTCACAATCATTATTAATATATTTTTTATATTAAATAATTATATTTTGATATGTTTAAGACACTTTTTACTCTTTTAATTATTTTATGTTTTGATTTAATTTTATTGAGTGAGAATGGGGTGGGAATGACATGCATGTTTCCGCCTTATTTTGTTGTCATGTTTAGTTACAATTATCACTTATACCTTTTTTGATTTAAAATAATTACAGAATTTGATAGGATTAAAATATTGTTTAGTCTTTTAAGTATTTTATTTTTTTATTTTAATTTTATTTTCTAAATTAAAAAATTGTTATGGATCAATGGAGTAAAAAACACATGTTTTTTTAAGTATTTTATTTTTTTATTTTAATTTTATTTTCTAAATTAAAATTTTTTTATGGATCAATGGAGTAAAAAACACATGTTTTTTAATATATAAATTTGCATCCAAAATGTTTTCATCTTATTATTTTGTTCTTACTCACCAAAAAAATATAGTTTAAATTTTTATAAACAACATGCTTATCACATAAATATTGATTTCTTTAATAGTATTAATCTTAATAAATTAGATATGTATTATATTATTTCTTATAAAAATGAAAAAACAGTCAAATCACTCGTGCTGTGGAGACATGTGTGTCGTGCTAGTTAGGATTATTTCTGATTATTAGTCTGCAATAAATTATATATAACAAGTTACCTAGCTAGTTATCTAGCATATACCTTTTATCTTCATCTATGAAGTGGCTAATCAGATTTTTAAGTTCACTGCAGTCTGCATACATCCATATAGTTCAATTTTTGGTAACTAAGTCGATCAAAGGAAGCAGGGTACCATATGTATAATATTAATATATAGATAATTATTTCTATAATCACTTAAAAAAAGAAATTAAAATAAATTGAGTTATTTTTCCCATCAGTTAAAATTAATTTATTCACTTAAATTTTTATAAAAGTCCTCTCATTTAATTTTTAAAAAAATTTGGGTGTATAAGGTAATTTTAATTTATAAAAAAAACTAAATTCATTTTACTTTTTTTTATAAATATTTAATTATAGAAACGTTTATTCAAACAGAACCGTATTCTCATAGGATCTGACTATGATAGCCATGGCATTCATATTCGTACTTATCTATTTGGCCATGAGCGGAAACAAGAGGTACAAGTAATGACATCAAGGGGATTTATTTATAAGTAGCAAATCAAAACCTGCTTTTTGGTGAATCACACCATCTTCGCAGGGCTTTTTAGTTTTCAAATGAAACGGCAGATTTAACCCATACAACACCCATGTTAAATAACGTTTAGTCTAGGAAAATCTAAAGTAGGGAATTAAACAAAATAAAACAAAAAAGTGATCCTTCTGATTTGGGTACTTTATATGTATGAACATAACAAAAAAAAAAAAAAAAACTTGCCATCTGCAATAAACAATGGCATAGGAAATTAAAAACAATAAATTATAAGCCGGGCTTAATTAGTTTTAAGTTGTTGGATGGCTGATGATCATGTGAGTAGTTGTACTCATGAGTCATGATAGCCATAATTGCAATAGACTGCATGTGACATTGAAGATGACAAAAATTATATGTAGTATTTAGATGTTTTGGTTGTTATTATTCAATTAAAATTAGAGTTTTGCTATGGTAAATTGGTAATTAGTATCAACCTATGATATCGGTCCTTTTTATTCAACTTATTGAAATAAAATCATAATCTTAATTAAAGAAAATGCTAAAAGCACTTAAGAGATTAGAGATATATTAGGGGAAAAAAAAGGTTATCATGATGGGTTTTTTTGTTAGCAAAAAGTATTTTCATTAATACTGAAGGTATAAGTAGTATCCATGTGGTTACATTACAAGGAAAAGGACATATGCCTAGTCACTATAAGTCAATAATTTGTAGGTAAAAGTATAATTGATATTTACCTACAGATATTTTTTCCGTCAACTTTGAGGGGGTGTATTGTGACGGTTATTAGTCTGTATGTATAAGTTTTACCTACGGACATATTTTTATCTATGATTATATTTGTTTGTCACTATAGGTAGTACTTACAATATATTCTAGATATAGGTAAAAGTCATCAACGTATACCTACAACTTCTAACCGTAGATAAAAGTCACTAACATATACCTACAATATCTAACTGTAGGTATAAGTCATTAAGGTATACCTACAACCTCTAATTGTAGGTAAAAGTCATTAGCATATACCTACAGCCTCCAACTGTAGGTAAAGGTTATTAACTTATGTCTACCATTGAAAGATTGTAGATACAAACCATTAACTTGTACTTATAGGCTTTAACCGTAAGTAAATGTCACCTAATAAAAAAATCACACTGCCCATTATCTATTGAAATGCTTTACGTTTCCAAATTATTATTATTATTATTATTATTATTATTATTATTATTATTATTATTATTATTTAGTTATCTAGATAAAATGAATATCAATTGTATCTAAGTTAATCGTCTAAGCTATGCAATAAAGTAATTGTCTTACTTAACAAAAAAGTTCTACTAATTTTGAAACATTGGAGCACACATTGAAAATTGACAAACACATACTAATTAAACTCCTCTCTATCCGAGGGATGAAGGGAACAAAGGTCCATTTTCCAGGGAAGTCACATAATCGAAAAAATAAACAAGAGTATTTATGTATCCCAAAATACTTAACAAAGATGAGATGATATCTACCATCCACAATAACCAACAGAGTAGTCACATCCAAGTACAATTACATAATCACAAAAACAAACAAAAGCATTTATGTCCCAAAACACCTAGCCAAGCCGAGATGATATCTAGATTCACAATAACCAATAGAATAGCCATATTCAAGTAATCACCAATCTGCACAATCATGAATTAAGTCGCCAATAAATTTTTAAAATGATCAAGCATATATTAAACTATTAAAATAAATCAAACAAAACTAATAACACAAAAGAAAAGAAGAAGACCTGGACGTCAAAACGTGAGCTTTAGTACTTTTTGATTTTTGATGACTCAGTGTCACTTTTTCTGGTGATTTGGATTCACTTTGGGCATGACACAACCACATATCAACCATCCCAGTAGCACTATTGGTTATTGTGTGATATAACAAACATACACAACCAGCAAGCAACAAATTATTTTAAGCAATAATTTGAATAAATTAAACAAATTCAAAGAGGTAAAGCTTAAAAAAAAACCAGTATTTATCTAATGTTAACATATAGACTTTATAGTAGCACCTGAAGCTTTTTGCTATCTCTTCATTTCTGTTTCATTTTGTTATTTGTAGGGGTCAGGTTGACTGAAATAAAATATTATGACTTTTTAAAAATAATATTAATACAATCTGCCATAATTTATAATATGATTCAAAGAATGGCATAGATGTTGGCAGTAAAATTACATGTTTATAAGTAAAATGTTATATCAGCTAAAAATCCAGATCATATAAGCTGATCAAAATTTCAACAAGGACTCCTAATTTTAACAGTTTAAATTTTGAAAAATCTGATAAAAATTAACTTGGAATCAAGCACAAATCTAGACACTCATTCTGTGACTGCAGCATTCTGTCATTGACTCATTAATATTGATACATAAACAACCTGATCAATTCATAATAACCATTAACAATTCAAAACATGAAAATTATATCAAAATATTAGTACCAGTATTAAAAAGGTGGTCACAAAGAAGGAAAAAGAACAGAGAAAGAGTGAGCCCTTCTCTGGATGAGTTCTCTAGATGGCTTAAGCAATAACCTTGGAGCATGTAAAGTGTAGCTAACTGATTTGTTTGCCTAAAAAAGAAAAACAAGTTGCTAGAACTACTCCAATCTTTGATAAAGAACAGAGCACAACACATCACAAAATAGAACCAAGTCTTTGACTGAAAATTAAGTATCATAATTTTCACATAAAACCACACTATTAAAACTCTTACATTCAAGGAATTGGTCCTTTGACTGAAAATTAATTCACAGAAAAAGAGAGGCAAAATAATACCACACTATCAAAATTCTTACATGAAGTTATGCAAAAACAACTAATAGAGAGGAGAAAAATCTTACATAGGTTTATGCTTATCCTCGGCGAGAATTGCATCGTTCAACTTGATATCGTATCTGTCACACGAATTCAGAACCATAAAACATTAGATTTGATCCGTCTCATCTATTTTACTCTTCAGATTCACCAACAAAGATAAATGTGAGCAAAGAGTTAGTGAATCTAAATCAATGCCCGAGACGGAAACACACTAACCTAAAAAACCTTGCGCGAACTATATCGGAAACAATAAATCAGAGTGTAAGAAAATGCTTCCAACTACATCTGAAACAAACACAACAGAGAAAGATGAAGACAATAGTGCAGAGACTGTACCCTAAATATAAAGCAACACTCATACCCTAACCAGATGCGGTGTCAAAAATTGAATATGTTGAAGTCAAGAGTGTAACCTGAGAAGAGGGTTTTTGATGTTTAATTGCTAGGACTCAGCGTGATATTAGGGTAGAGCAATTAGGAATGGTAAAGGGTCCCAATCCAAGTTGATGCCTCGTAAAGGGAAAAAATGAAATGATGTTGCAACTTGATTCTGTATATTGCAAATCAAATTCAAAAACTACTTTGAGTTCTTTTTTGTTTTGGTTTTTTGGTAAACCTGTGATATGTCTCTGTCAAAAATGTGGACGGCTAGGATTTCTTATGTTCATATGTGGTGCCTTGATTTTGCTTTTGGTGGGACGTAATGAAAATAATCTTTTACAAATTTAAGAGTAAAATATTTTGGAATCATGTAAATTTTTAAAATTATTAATTTGATTCTCATAAAATTTTATATATTAATTTAATTTTTATAAAAATAAAAATATATTTTTTATTGTCTTTAATGATAAATCTTTTATATGATTTTTTATGTTGCTAATAAACTTAACTATTTTTCTTTTTTATCTTTCTAAACTTACTAAAAAAATATTAGAATCCATTATTATGTCGCATTCCCTTTTGATCTCATTAGATAATAAAATGTGAGAAAATTGTTCAAAAATAATAAAAAATTCTTTTATTCATTTTAAAAGATTTTAACCATTATAAATTATTTAATTTATTTGTAATTAAAATTACAGTGTAACTTTATTAATCACGTTAAATAACAGTAAAACCTGTTCTACAATTGCCGCACAACAAACTTCCATACCCATCTCATCTCTAATTACCAATTAACGGCAATAAATTAGGAAAAGTCACTCATAACAACTATTGGATAATATTTGGTATTGTATAATTATTTTAGTTTTACCTACACCAAATAATTGTAGGTATAAGATTTTGAAGTTATACCTACACCAACCAAATGTAGGTACAAGTTTAAGAAGTTTCATCTACATGGTGTAGTCGAAGGTATATGTTTTTTAGAATTTTTCCTACACTAGGTTTTTGTAGGTAATAATCATTTTGAGTTTTACCTACACTAATCGACCATAGACACAAGTTTTTTGGAGTTTTACCTACATAAAATAATTGTAGGTAGAAGTCATTTTTAGTTTTAATGAATTTACCTACACCAAATAATGGTAGGTACACAAGTTGTTAAGTTTTACCTACATTAATTAGTTGTAGGTAGAAGTATCTTTTAGTTTTACCTACACTAATTTATGTTCGTAGGTAAAAGGAGTCTGTAGGCATAGGTGATTTTTCTTGTAGTGTTACAATCTCCAATACAAATTAAAGAGAACAAAATATAACCCTATAGTAGAACCAACCCCTTTATAGAGGAACCAATGTTGTATCTAATTAGACAAGTATTATCACTTTATGAAAGTACTCCATATGACTATTTGAAACCTAAACTATTGATTAAAGGCAATGAATGCAAGCTAGAACATTTGATTGCCATTGATACCTTAAGAAGAAGAACTCACCATGTTTTGCCTCAAGCCATGCCCATGATTTATAAATGACTTCCTCCATCACAGTATCAAAATCCAGCTGAAATTGTTGAAAGAGGATTTTGTTTCTATGGCTCCACAATGACCATACCACAACACACCATATGGACAACCAAATAGTGTTCTGTTTAGCTTAAACCAAGTGCATTGAAATCCATGAAAATGTTGAATGAGTTGGCATGCTTGTGTTGATACCACTCTATCCAATGTAAACACCTATTCCAAACTCTATGTGTAAAATTACAAGTAAAAAACAAATGCTCCAAAGTTTCTTCACGGGTATTACCAAAGGGACAAAGTAGAGAATTAATAAAGTAATGTATTCCCTGGTGAATAAGATTATCCTTTGTTGGCAACTTATTTAAGCCAAACCTCCAAAGGAAAATCACGACCGATCTTGGGACAAAAATTTTTCACATTTGCTTAAGGAAAAGATTTTTAACAAGACTTGTTGGTGGAAGAAGGCAAAAATAGACACTTCTAATCACGTAAAGACTTGTTGAACAAGTTTTCCAAGATATAGCATCATAAATGCCCCTCACCAACACCATCCTTTCCACTTCCTCCTTAAAGTTCTCCACCAAAGGTATCTCTCACTCAAACCAAGATCTCCTCCAAGACAAACACCAAACCCACCTCTCACCACTCCACTCTCTAACCTCCCCTAGCTTTTCATCTTTTTGGAGAGAGTTGTTATAGATTTTATTGTATTTTGAAGATAGCTTCTCATTCCCACACCATTTGTGATGCCAAATATTAATTTTTAACCCATTGTCGACCTTCCACTCCTCATTATTATCAAACCACCCCTCTTCTAAATTCTCACCACAAACATCAACTAGGTTTCTTGTTAACACTTTGACAAGCATACCAATTTGTCCAAGTAATAAAGAAACAGTAAACCGAATGTCGATTCCACAGAGACTTTGCTTGTATTCAGAATTAATACGCATTTGTTCTAAGTAATTAATGAGTTGATTTACTTTGTAGAGTAATTGACATATAACTAAATTTGACTTAATATAAACTATAAAGCGTAATAATTACAAAGAAAGAGACACAAACACTCGGAATGATGCGGTGATGGTTGAAATATGGTGCGACAAATGTTAGGGGCTTAATTAACCGAAACTAACTTTGATGCAATATTACAATTTTTTTACTATTCAACATTACTTTTGCACACCTTCATCTACTAATATATTCTAGCCTTGATTCATCAAGTGCAAGACCCTAAATCACTTAAATTCGCTCCTAATCCCTTAAGAGTTACATCAACCGATTTGCATTAAGATTAAAGATGATAACCTAGGCTAAACAAAATCATTCTATCCCTAGAAATGATATGTTTAGAAGCATTTTTCAGTTCTAAGAAAATAACCATTTTCCAATGCATTATGTCCTATAACAAGCATGCAAATGGGTGATCAAATCACTAACATGAATATAGCTCATAAAAACAACAATAATGCGTAAATAACATTGAATAGATAGTTAGAATCATTACATCAAAGCATTTAGTTGTTGAGCTCCCAACAATGGGGGTTTTAGCCTCTCATTTTCATGAGAGACTTATACAATGGAAGTTAGGGCAAGGGAATGGAATGGAAGGGAGGAAATGATGAAGATGTAGCTCCAATGGTGTGGAAAGAGTCCTCTTTCATGACCTAGTTGTTGTGTTTTGTCTCCTTCAGATTTGGTAAGTTTTTTCTTCTTTTCCCTCCTTTTTGCCTTAAAACGCAGCCCAGTACGTGGTTGTGCTCTAAGCACAAAATGTGGCGCTGAGCGCGCCTTCAATGTCCAGCTGGATAAGTGATCATGCGCTGAGCAAGCTGGTCACGCTGAGCAGGCCTGTCGGACTGAGCAAGTCTATCACGCTGAGCGGGCCTGTCGCGTTGAGCGAGTAGTTCTAGACCTTGAATCCACCTTCCATGCCCTTGCAGTGGATTTCAACAGAAAAATACAACCAACAACTCATAAATCAACTAATTTTAGCATCCACTGGACAAAAGCTCAGAAGAAGCTAATTCCTAGGTTTAAATTACAAAAAGAAGCATTAAAAGAGGAAAATATGGGATAATTGCTAAGTAATTTACATGTAACTTTATGTATGCTTAACAATTATCATTTCTCCACCACACCGAGTCATAATATGATATTCTCTCAAAAGACAAGTCACTATGTAACCCAAATATAGAGGATAAAACCTTCCCCCATACACCTCTTTCCTCACACAAAAATATCCATCTCCACTTCTCAATCATACTTTGTTAAAAGTTATCACATCCTTTACCCCAAGACCTCTTTTCTCCTTTGGCATACACACTTCCTCCCATTTCACCCATGAAATCTTTATTTGGTTTTCATCCCCACCCCACAAAAAATTCTTGTGCATAGAAATTAGTTTTATTGCAACACCAACATGTATTTTAAAGAAAGAAAGAAAAAAGAGAGGAATGGAGGAAATAACCAAATTAATAAAAGTGACCCTTCCCCCCAAAAAAGTATTTTTTTCTCTCCACACACTCAATTTTTTCCTACATTTTTCTAACACTTTGGATCACACACACTCTCTCCTAGGGTTTACACCAATGGGAACGCGAAGTATACAAAAGGAAAATCCATGTAAGAGCAATTTAGAAAATGGGCATACCTATGCTACAAAGTATCATACACCCCAATCCCTCCAATGGAACTTTTGGGGAAATTAATCTTGATGTTGGACACCATTTCAAAACTTCTAAGAGTGGACTTAATGGAGAGGACATTTTGGAGAAAGTCATCTGCAAAGAACAAAGTATCATTCGTAAACTGTAGAAGAGATAGCTCCACATTTTGCTTCCCCACCTTGTAGCCTTTGTAGAGGCCTTTCAATAGTGCTTGTCACATGAGTCCACTCAATCCTTCGGCTATAACTAGGAAGAGGAAAGGGGCAATTGGATCCCCTTGTCTCAACCCTCTTGTAGGTTTAAATTCTCTTGTGGGACTTCCATTTACTAGTATTGAAATGGATGATGATGAGAGCATATTTTTTTATCCAAGACACCCACTTCCCATTAAACCCCATCCCCTTTAACATGTACAAAAGAAACTCCCAACACACACAATTGTTTTCCTTTTTAAAGTCAACTTTAAACACCAAACATTTTTTCATTCTCCTTTTAGCCTAATCAATTGCCTCATTTGCCACTAAGACGGTATCTAACATATTCCTAACTCCAACAAAGGCACTTTGTCTAACATCAATAATCTAAGGAATAACTTCTTGCAATCTCCTAGCTAGGAATTTTGAAATGATTTTATACAGACTACCAAGGAGATAGGTATAAAATCATTGAGTCCAATCAGATCAATTCTTTTAGGTACCAATCAATAAAAGAAGGGTTTGTTCCTTTTGGGATAACACCATTTTCCAAAAATTCATTCATCATGTTCATAACACCACCTTTTGGAAAGTGCCAACATTTCTTTATAAAAAAATTAAAACCATCAAGCCCCAGGCTTTTAACTTCTTCACAATCCCAACCCGCATTCTTCACTTCACTTTCATCAAATTTTGCACAAGAAACCATATGTTAAGGACCCAAGTATAATTTAAAAGTCAAAGACCTAAAAAAAAGTAACAATGTGAGTGAAGATTGTAACACCCTGAAATTTTGAGCTTCTAAGATAGGTGTTTGATGTGTGTTACGATGCTTGATTGTTTGATTTATTTCATAATGTGTTGTCTGTTGTGTTTTTGTCTTGGTATGCGTGTTTGGTGATTGATATGTTTAGTCAACTTTGTTAGTCTGTGGTTGCTGTCCGTGCATGCAAAGTGGACTTGTCAAGTCAGCTATGTATATAAGCATCAGAGTGGTGCCGCAGAAGCATGTTTCTTTCTTTCTTCTTTGCGTTTTTTCTCTCCCTTTTCTCTCTAAACTTACCCACACCCTGAAACCACTCATTCCGACCACTCTGAAATACCCTCAACCACCTTGAACCACCGTAGCTTGCAACGGAACCCCTATGCCCAAAGAAACCTCGTGACCGGAGCAGAGGTCTTCGATAACCTTCTTGAGGTTCAAACGAGAACGGAGCCCCAACCTTTCTTTCTTGTCTTCCTTCAGAGCGCTGTGTTCAGACAAGCTCAAGCTTCAGAGGATAGTGTTATAGTCTCGCTAGACTGTAAGAGAAGAACTCCTAGTTAGGTAAGGGGAGTTTATTATGTTGATAACAGTTTTAGATACCATAGTTGGGGGCCAGGGAGTCCAACTATGAAGATATCTGCATGTCCCTATTGTATGATGTTTTTCCAGAAAAACTATGTCTTTTAACGAATGGGATGTGAAATGTTTATGTTTGATGGTGTTCTTGTGTGAAGAATTTGATGTTGAAAGAACTCACTGTGTGTGAAGTTGGTGTTTGTTGATGAGAACTCCCAGAACACCTTTCTAGTGGTGTGTTTGTGGAGGTGTCGACTGCCGGGTTTGGGTATGCCACGTTGAGTTTATTATGTAGTACATGTGCAGGATGTGACCTAGAGTAGTCTTTTGTTGGCGAAAGCCAATTTCCTGAGTCCGGGGATTCATTCTAACAGCCAAGGAATAAGTCTGTCGGGCTGTAGAGTCTAGTGTGGCTCGTTCCTTTCTTTTGAGCTGCTGGACTCATTTCCTTTCTTTGAGAGAGCTACCGGGTTTCCTTACTCGAATGAGCTCGTTTCCTTTCTTTGAGAGAGCTATCGGGTTTCCTTCTCGGTTGAGTTCGTGTCCTTTCTTTGAGAGAGAGCTACCAGGTTCGTAGAGAAGTGGTCTATTTCAAATGGCTCTGGCGTGTGTGCCACGCGCCAATAGTACCAGATGTCAAATTAGCTAACATCATACACACTCACTGTCGGGTTTAGATTACCCACCAAAAGCCTACCTTGTACAACTCAGCATTCGTAACCCGGATAACCTTGTGCAGGTTCATGGTATTAATACAATCAAAAGTCTTACCTGTTGTATCAAGTAAGTACTGTCTGTTTTAATCGATTACAAACGCTTATGTAATCGATTGCATAGTGTTGGGTCCGTCCTCGGTATTTTATAAAATCCAAGGTTTCGCGCTCGCTCCTTCTCTTCAGAGGTGTCAAACTCGCTTCCTTTTGTTTAGAGCGATCGGGTCCCTTTCCAAGCTTGTTTCTTCTCTAGAGTCGTAGAACTAGTTTCTTTCCTTAGACCTACCGGGCTAGTTCTGCCGAGCTCAGTGTATTTTCTCACTAGTGATGCCTAGTTAGTGAACCATCTCGGCTCACTAGTTTACGTTGTGTTTACAATTGATGTGCATGTTATAAGATGATAACATTGATACCATGGTTATGGTATGTGTGTGGATATACATGGATACCCACGGGGATGTATGATGGGTCACCCTTGTGAGGAAGGATTTGTTCTTGGCCGTGTCATACATTGATGCGCCTATGGTCGTATGCTATATATATACACGGATGGTGTAATAATCGGTTGGTCACCCTTGTGAGGGAGAATTTGTTTATAGCCACGATCATTCCATCAGTGAGCCCACGTTGGGGTGGTATGTATGTACATGGGGTGCATGGCGGGTCACCCTTGTGAGGAAGGATTTGTTCATGGCCGGGTCATGCATTGATGATGCCCATGTGACATACTTCATTTGCACGACGGAAATAGGATGATTGGCTTTAGAGTACGGAAGTACTGGGGGGGGAACGTCTGTTTGGAACTCCTTTACTGAGACCCATGGCTGATCACCAGTGGGGGGGAGCGGCCTGTGCACGATAGAGTGACCCTGACATCCTGCTGCATCATGTGCCTATAATGGTCTATTTCCGGGATGGTACCATATTGCATGTTGAGAGTTAAGTCAAGAGCATGCATCATTCTAAGCATTATAGGCCGACTTGTGGAATGTATTTGGATGGTTTGTCCATGTTGGTTGTGTGATGAAATGCTTGGGTGTTGTGATGACCTCGTGATGTTTGGATTGCCTCCTCTGACTATTGCTATCTATTATTGTTGTTTTGCATGATAAACTCACATTTGCTTTGTTTGTACCGCGTGGATTGGTACATGTGATGATCGCGAACTTTCGTTCGTGTGAGCAGACAGACAAATTAGGTGACATGGAGGGAGATCTCATTTTGGTTGGAGCCGCCGAGCTGTCGGGATGACGATGGATCAGATCTCAGAAAAGAGTTGTGATTTGATTGTCAACTCTTCCATAGATTAGTCTCTTGTTTCGTTTGAAAAACTTGTACTTTGGATATTTGTAAAATAACTAAATCACGTTTCTACCTGTGAATGAATCGTAATGTTTTAAAACGTACTTTTATCTATGTAATTGCTTCATGGTGATGATTATCTTGTTTACAAAAAAAAAACTACCATTTTCATAATCAAACGTAAGGGATTTTCATTAAAATCTGTTAATTGAGTAATTAAGAGTTAGTGATACACTAGTGACGAGGCGGGTCGTTATAGAGATGACTTGCAAACATAGCAAAAGGAATTGATTTATTAGTAAATATATAGTGAGATGTCAATATAATATGCATTAAATTGCTAATTACATGCTAATGTGGCAAACAATGCAGTGGTTGGATACTTTGGAGAAAACAACATAAACATCCTACATATTGAAGAATGACATGTGAAGTTTATCTAAAATTGCCTTTTTCACTCTGGCAGATACATGCTCTAGAAAGTTTTAGTATTCAAATTCTCTAATCATATTTGCACGAAGCAACTATTCAATTAGATTAATTGGTGCATAAAATAGATGATGGAGTTCCAACTAGGAGCCAAAATTCAAGGCTTATTACTAAAATGAGGTTCCAAACCTACAATTGAATAAATAAGATTTCTAGAGAAAGTTGTAGCAATAAACACATTGCATCATAAATTAAATATTTCCTTATGTACTTCTATCTTAGGACATTGAAGGACTAAAATAAATTGAATAATTACAAACAAATCATTTTCTATTTTTTTTATTTGTGCATAATCTGTCTATTTTGCTGACAACCGCTCATATTTGGACACTAGTTTTGTATTGTAGAATCACAATCACTCAATTAAGAGAAAGAGTTGGAAACTCTACAAATTTATGAAGACTTGAAGACTCTACACTTGATCACGATCATGGTAATCAACACAACCACAATAAAGTGATAATGGTCCTCTAAAACGTCAAAATCTGAAAATGGTTGGAGTCAACTGATGAGAGCCATGGTCAACCAAGAGGGGTCAATTAATGAGGGTCATGGTAAATTCCTAAGGGTTATGGTCAACTCATGAGGTCATGATCAACCAAGAGGATCATAGCCAATTTATAATAGTCCAAGGCTTCAACGTCACTTCCAACCACAATTATGCATTCACCACGATCGTAGTGCGTCTTTTCATGAGATATCTTTAAGAAGTTATATATAGGTCTCTAGACTTTGTAAAAAGTGGATTATTGAGTTTTAATCTTGTCTTTTACGATTTTGAGAGAACCTTGAGGGCTTTTGAGAGATGAAGAGTGCAGACAAAGTGTTTGGGTAATCTCCGATAAATTAGTTAATCTTTAATTAATCATCCCTAGAATTACTCTTATCCTTTGACTTTAATTGATATATCCATGATCATTGGGGTATTGATTTAAGGCAAAGAGTATCTTCTGACCTTGACCATAGAATTTAGTTGATTTTGGAAATCAGTAATTAATTGGGGAAGGAATTTTATTAGGACTAGAATTGGAGGAAAATTGGAACTAGTGAGTCATAACCCCTAGCCATTTTTATCATAACTCAAACTCCTCTTTATATTTGTTTATTTGTTTTATTATAAAAATCAAAACCACAAAAATAATTAAATCCTATTTCTAATCAATTCTATTGTTAGTTTAATAAGTTTAACTAATTAGAAATAATTTGATCCTTTGGGTTCAATATATGAACTTTTGAGTCCATTGTTACTATTGTGTTAGGTACACTTGTCCTGGTGCGAGCCTAACATATTTTACATGTCACTGATTCCTCTAGAAGGCACAAATTTATCTGTCTTCTCTCCATTGCACTTGCATAGAACAGGAGCCAAGACAATGGTTGATGATACTTAAAACGTGACCATTAAAACCAGCTCCTTCAAAGCATCTAGAACAAATCCTCATCTCAATCTATCATAAGCCTATCAAAATCAATCTTAACCATCGTCATTCATTTTTTCCCTTTCAAATTCCTCATTGAATGAAAAAATTCTTGGGCTATAACTATTTATCCACATTGTGTCGCCCTGAAACAAAACTATATTGATATAGTGAAACCAAAAAATCCTTATGACTTTTTAATCTATGCGCAACAATCTTGGTGATAATTTTATATATAACATTGTAGAGACTGATTGGTTTAAACTACTTAATGTTGGTAGCATTCACAATTTTAAGAATAAGGACCAATTGAACTTCATTCATCACTATAATATGCTGAGGATGTTGAAAACAAGTCCTAATCATCTAACAAACTAAGGGTCCCATTTCCTCCCAATGAGATTGATAGAAAATAGCTTCAATACCATTAGGACTAGGTGCCTTTAGAGGCCCCACATTAAATACAACTTCTTTGATCTCCATATCATAGGGAACTGATTAAATACCATTAATAGTTTCCTGAGGCAACAAAGGGAAGCCTCTCTTAAAAAACCATTGTTGAATCTCCCCATCAACCGAAAACAACTTCTAAAAAAACTGTCCCACATTCTCCTTAATCTAGTCTTAGTCTGTTGGTAATGTTTTAATTGCGTTAGGATTTATTTCATCCAAGTGTAATCGAATCTCAATTGTAGTACTGAACCGAACCTCAAGTCGTCTCCCAAGGGAATAGTGCAAGGATGAATATTCAAATTAAAACCCTTCGAATAAAAATATTTTTGAGTTTTTATATTTTAAACTACCTAAAACTAAAACTAATCAAAACATAAAATAAAAGATATATTTTTAAAGAGAGATTAATGTGTTGAAAATTTAATAACAAAAATTAAAATAAAAGGTAATAATTTATTTGTTGACGATATAATAATTGTAGACGAAAACCATAGAGTTGAGATGCTAAGATTTCAGAATCCCTCTATTTGTTGCAACTCCTCATACTTCTACGTCATTATATCTTTCATCCCCAATTCACTAATGTATTCTATCTCTAATCCCTTAGGTGATAGACCCTGAATCACTTGCCTTGATTCTCAATCCCTTGGCAAACCAACACAAACAATCAACATTATCATTTGTGAATTGGTGAGGCTTAACCAAGATTATTCTATCCCTAGAGATAGTCCCAATTAAGTATCCGATTTAGTTTGAGTTTCAACAAGACTTGCCAAAGTGCACGTCAATTCCTGGAATCATCTATGAGGTGTGCAGGCTTACAAAGCATTAAGTATAGAAGGTGAAAAATGAACTCAAACAATATAATGATGTGAGAAAATTACACCAAATAGGGTTTAATCCTTTTCTCTCCTAGCTAAGAAAGAAACTAGTCACTCATCAAGTATAAGGAGAGAAGAAAATAGGATTTTTCCGTGAAGGGTGGTGTGTAGAGGTGTTTTTTCCTCCTACTGCCTATGTCTCTATTTATAGAATCATAGATGTGTTTAATAGAGACATATAATCTCCTTAATTTAAAAAATAATATAATTTATACAAGAAAATTATCTCTTCATTTATCTTCGAGTTATATCTCCATAATTATCTTTGTTTTGAATTAATTTAGTTTCTGGATGCATTGTCTGGCACGCTCCTCGCTTAAGCAAGATATCTTCTGTAAAATTTTATTTGCTCCTTTGTTTAAGCTGGCTTGAGCAGCCTACACCTCGCTTGAGCGAGACTACCTTGTAAAATTGCCCTATTTCTCTGTAAAACTCACAAGATCATATTAAAAACTTCTAAAATTGTAATTTCTATCTAACATATATTAAAAATTGAGAACATAATGAATTTGATTCAAAACAAGACCTAAAGTATTAAATAAACATCTCAAATTGCATATGAATATACAGTGAATTTGACGTTTATCATTTGTTAAAAGAGATCCATCGTCTTGAGGAAGAGAAAGAATGTTATTCTATCGTTTCCTTTGTATAGTGGATAGATGAAATTTTTTTGAATTTCTATCACCAAATCTAATCTAGTCTTGTCTCACCCTTTGATACCAATATAATTTCTCTTTATCCAAAAGGTACTGCAAATCCTTCCAAAATTTCTTATTCAAAGGCTCTAACCCTTTATCCCCCTTGACTGCCAACCTTCTTTGAATTCCTTCCATCCTTGCTATAATGTGGCGCTTCCTTGAAAGATATTTCCAAAATGAGAATGATTCCATTTGGTGGCTTTCTCTTGAAATCTGTGAACATTTTGCCACCAAGAAGCCCCTAAATTCCTAGACTACTTGACAACTTGGTTGAAAATAGAATCAGAAAGCCAATTAACCATTAACCTAAAAGGGTATTGCTTACCCTTTTGGTGCACATTAGGATACACATTGGTTAGTAAAGGTCTATGATCAGATTTAAATAAGGGTAGATGAAGAACATGAACATGTTGAAAATGAATTCTCTAATGATCATTACACATAAATGGAATCCATAACTCTAAGCCCAGAAATGAAACTCCTCATCCATACACCATGTGAAGTAGCCTCAAAACAAGAAACGAACTCAGCCTCCATAGTGGAAGTAGCACTCAATGTCTGCTTAACACTTCTCCAAGACATAGCTCCACTAGCTAGCATAAAAATATATCCTGAAGTCGATTTTCTTGAATCAATGCAGCCAGCATAGTCTGAATCTGAGTAGCCAATCACTTCCAAGTTGCCATTCTGTCTATACATAAGCATGTAGTCCTCAGTTTCCTAAAGGTATCTCATCACTTTCTTTGCAACTTTCCAGTGGTCTAAACCTGGGTTACTTTGATATCTCCTTTAACACTCCAACTGCAAAATCAATACCAGGTCTTGTGTAGACCTGAGCATACATAATACTTCCAACAGCTGAAGCATAAGGAATGTTCTTCGTTTGTTCCCGCTCAAGATCATTTTTTCCGGGTACTGACTTAAATCAAACCTATCACCCTTCACAATGGGAGCTGCACTTAGTGAACAATCACTCATTGTAAATCTTTTCAAAACTTTGTTAATATAGGTCTCTTGAGACAAACCAAGAACACCTCTTACTTTGTCTCTTGATGCCAATAACGTAAAGGCATCACCCATATCCTTTATATCAAAGTTCTTAGAGGGAACTTGTTAATCCTCATATAGCAAACCCTTGTCATTGGTTGCAAGTAAAATATCATCCACATATAAAATAAGGAAACAAATTTTGCTCCCATTGACCTTCTGGTATATACAGTGATCCATAACATTTTCTACGAAACCAAATGAAGAAATAACGTCATGAAATTTTAAGTATCACTAACGGGAGGCTTGTTTCATATATAGAATTCTTAAGCTTGCATACCAATTGCTCACCCTTAGTAGAGGAGAATCCTTCAGGTTGTTTCATATAAATCTCTTCCTCTATGTCTCCATTGAGAAAAGTCATTTTAACATCCATTTGTTGCAACTCTAAGTCAAAATGTGCAACCAGTGCCAAAATTATGCGAAAAGAATCTTACTTAGATACAGAAGAGAATGACTCATTGTAGTCAATTCCTTTCTTTTGATTAAATCTCTTGGCTATGAGTCTTGCTTTATATGTCTCAATGTTGCCTAAATGAGTCTTTCTAAGAAAGACTCATTTACATCTAATGGCTTTTGCACCATCAAGCAACTAAACAAGATCCCAGACTCCATTCAATGCCATAGAATTCATCTCATCTTTCATAGCATCATACCACAAGTTTGATTCTTTAGAACTCATGGCTTGTGAAAACGTTTCAGGATCATTTTCAACTCCAATAGTATAGTCAGATTCCTGTAGATACACAACAAAGTCACTCGGTATCATTGATTTCTTTATTCTGGTAGATTTCCTTAATGTTGTTTCATTATCTTCTTGAGGAACTTGTTGTTCAATTGGTTGATCAACAATTTCTTCTTGCTCCTCATGAACAATTTGATCTACTAGATTATCAACAGGTTATGGATCTTGAATGATAGGTTGCACAACACCTGGTTGAGCTGGAAGGGTATTGTTAATAACAACCAATATAAGATTTGAAGTGGATAGTTGAGTAACTAAATGATCTTTCCCAGAAACAAAATCTCTGGATTGATCGCTCCCACTAATCAAGTCATTCTCAAGAAATTCAACATTTCTTGATTTCACAATCCTTGTACTATGAAATAGACAATAAAACTGTATCCCTTAGACCTTTCAGCATATCCAATGAAGTATCCACTAATTATCCTTGGGCCAAGCTTATTTTCTTGTGGGTTATAGATTCTCACTTCAAACGGGCATCCCCAAACGCGCACATGTCACAAATTCGATTTCCAACTCTTAAATAACTCAAATGGTGTCTTTGGGACAACCTTAGTTGGAAATCAATTCAATATGTACACTACCGTCTTCAGTGCTTCAGTCCACAATGACTTAGGAAGCTTAGAGCTACTAAGCATACTTTGCACCATGTCCATTAAGGTTCGATTTCTTCTTTTTGCCTCACCGTTCTGATTCGGAGAACCAGACATAATGTACTGGGCAATAATCCCATGTTCTTGAAGAAAGTTCACAAATAGATCAGGTGCTTGTCCATTCTCCGTGTATCTACCATAATATTCATCACCTCTATCGGATTTCACGATCTTAATTTGCTTTCCTCATTTTTTCTCCATTTCGACCTTAAAAACTTTAAAGGCATCTAAAGCTTTATCTTTAGAATGAAGTAAGTAGAGATACATATATCATGAAAAATCGTCTATGAAGGTGATAAAGTATTTCGGACTACTTGCGTCCATGTCTGGACAACAAATATTTGTATGTATGATTTCCAATAGATTTGAGTTCCTCTTTGCAACCTTCTTAGACTTGTTAGTTTGCTTACCCTTAATGCAATCTATACAAGTATCAAAACCAGCAAAATCCAAAGCACTAAGTACCCCTTCATTTACCAATCTCTTAATTCTCTTGATAGAGATGTGTCCTAATCTTAGGTGTCACAATATAGAGGAATCTTCATTCATAACACATCGTTTCATGCCAACATTAACATGCATAGCATCATAAGTGGTATCATTTTGCAAATAAATATATAAAATACCATTTTGCAAATCAATCCACCATGTGTTATGATTAATATAAATCATGTTAGATTCATAACAAACTAAAGAGGTAGGCATACCTTTCTTTTCCAAACCAGCAATCTTTCTTCATGTATCCCTTTTTTTTATAGAAGAAACAGCTGGATTCTTTCTTAATTCCAGCTTGAGATGGTATTTTACCACTTCCCCTTGTTCTTATGGCCTTTCTTAGTATCATTCCTTTCAGTTATCATAAGAGAACTCTCTCCTTGTTCCAACTGCAACCTCCCATTTTCCTGAACACATATGGTCATGAGTTCATTAATAGACCATTTGTCTTTATGTGTGTTGTCGGATATTTTAAAAGGGACCATATGGTGCTGAAAGAGTATTTCGAATAAAATGCACCAGAAAAGAGTCAAACATGTCCACCTCTAGAGTTTTTAAGTTTAGCTGCAATGTCCCTTATCTGGATGATGTGCTCACGTACACCCCTTAAAGTATTAAGCTTCATGGAAGAAAATTTCATTATTAAGGTACTGGCCAATGTCTTCCCTAAAGTCTCAAATTGTTCATCAATGTACTTCAAGAGCACTCTCACATTGTCATACTGTTCAACTGAGTCCTTAATACCAACCGATACTTTAGTCTTAATGAACATCACAGTTAGTCGGTTGGATCTTTCCCATTTCTCATACAGATCCATCTCCTTTGGTTCACTGTTCTCTGTAATTGTTGGTGGCTCAGTTTTTTTTTTCTAATAGCATAATCAATGTCCATATACACTAACGTCAACAGAATCATTTCCTTCTAGATAGAAAAATAATCTCCTCTCAATTTCGAAACATAAATTGTATTAATAGGTTATATAGTTACAAAATAATTCAACATATATGCTTATCATTAAAATTTGAGACAAAAATAATGTATCATGCATTACCAATGTAAGTCATGCTTATAAAATTATGAATTTAGCGACATAAAATTTGTCTGTGGGCTAAAATTTTAATTCAATTAAATTCACATAAACATTATGATAAAACTATCAAGTTATATTTCTTGATCCCTGTGGGCAAATCAAAAAAATATAATTTAATATTTTATCCTAATTAATCATACAAAAATATAATAAAAATTCATGTGGGATAATATCTACTATATTAAACTATGATTAATTACAATTAATATCATCTATCTTATGTGATCTAAAGGCTCTTAATATATAACATAAATAATTAAAGTTGTTGTGGCTAAACTTTAATTAATTAAATTACATAGATCACTAACATTATCTTTATATTATTGCATCAAACTCCAAGCAATAATGTCAAATAATTAAATATCATGAAATAATAACTTGAAAAGTGTAACAATTAACTACAATATTATGTCTAATTCCTTATATGATCTTTAAACAACTTAATATATAATTTTAATCAAATTATAGATATTGTGATTAATCCATAATTAATTAAAATTATAAAGATCACTTAGACATAAAACTTAATCATATAAGAATAAATTATATTATGCACTTCAAGATCAAGATATAATATAATGATGAATAAAATTCTCATATACAATTGCATAACTGAAATATAATATTATGCATTTGATTTAATATATATATATATATATATATATATATATATATATATATATATATATATATATATAAAAAATTTTTATTTAATATATATATTCATGCATAAAACAAATAAAAAATATACAAATTTCAAGATTAATTTTACTGTAATTAATCATAAACAATAAAATTAAATAATCAATCATTCAGATTAATCAACTTAATATTATATATATAGGGAAACATAAAGTAATACATGTAATGACAAAATAACAATAAATTATGCAAACACATATCATAAAATTGTTATTAGTACAGTTGGCAAAATGCTTTATAGCCATTTAAATAAAGGTTTAGCAACCCACTAAATAAAAGTACAATTCCTGTGTCATAATGTGAAAATTTCAAATCATAAACGGTGTCACACAAAATCACTTTAAACCAAATATGGATCGTGAAAAAAAACCAAGATTTGAATACGGGTTAATTTCACAAAACTCAAAGTCACGAGTTAACTCGACTCAGTTTTAATCCAAATAAAAATCCAATGATTTTCTCCATTTTGAACACCGAAATCCATGTTTTAATTTGCAGAAAGCTTAGAAACTCAATTTCCATATGATTCCAAGGCTTTTTAATAATTAAAACGTTTAAATAAAATACTCATATTTCAATAAAACAATATTTCAAAAATATGAGTGTCAAACGAAAGCAAAACAGAGACAAAAACTGACTCTGATACCAAATGTAAGAAAAACTAAATGATTTAATCATGTTTATAAATACCTCCTGTCATTACTATTCTTTTCTTGCTCCAAAAATGAATTACAGTTGTCCGTGAATCAAGTAATATGTGAGTACTTTGTAAATCTTCTAAACTCTAATACACAAATGATGTATTACATATATTTCAAAGTAAGCCCATGGACCCCAAAAATATACTATATATAGCACCTAACCATGAAGATATATATTAGTAGTGTGTAAAAAATATGGGTTGTTGAAATTTTTTCTGTTGGACCATATATTTAATTTTATCCTTTACCAAAACAATCGAAAAATAAATGCACGTTCAAGTTGCACGTTACATGAGGGTCCTGACTATTCTGCTGATAAGGCCATTGCAAGACATGACATGCTTTAGTTATTACTCATAGAATTAATTTGCTTATATGGTTGTAGACTTTAGTTTTTTTTTATTGGCTGGTTTTATACTTTAAATCCTAACGTAGTTTTAGGATTTTAGAACAAGAGTCTCCAAAGTTTGAATTTTGTTTTGTTTGTTGCATGGATATTCATCTCGGCTTTCTCTCGTTTTCTCTTTCTCTTTGTGATGATTTTGTGTGAAATCTCCATGAAAGACTAAGAGAATATTTGGATTACAGTTGCATCCAACTGAACCCACGTTAAACTCAATCCATCACTACAACTTTTTCATTTGTGCATTGGAATGTATAGTTTTCTCGTTCAATGTGATTCCAATGCCTATTCAAACACACTCAATTTGGATTTATTTTTCGTGTTAAGGTTTCTCTCCGTCTTCGTGTTAAGTTTTTATTTATTGATTAAAAAAATGTATTTGGTGAGACTTTTTTCAATGTACCAAATTAATGTTTTGTTCAAATTCAAGTATATAGAATAATCAATTGGGAGTTATCTTCATACATTCCCATCTTCCCGTGGTGTTGAATACTTGGCTAATCAATAATAACTTTGGAACTGGATCAAGTCAAGAAGCCAGGGGCAGAAAAATAATTCTCATGCTTCATTATAAAAGCGTAGCAACATGTCTTCTAAAATAGTCTTGGTCTTTTTTGCCATATTCTTCGGCGGTAATTCGCTGCATGCCGTTATAATCTTAATCTCAATTATTGGACAACACGCAGCCTCAAAGTAGGAGAAAAAAATTGCATTGTACGAAATCATTATCTTACCAGTTTAATATATGTTGAAAGCACACCGTGGAATTTTGAGCCAAACGTTAGATTTATTGTTGACTTTCCACGTTGTTTCTCTAATGATTTGGGTTTTAACCGAATTAAATTGAATATGTAAACACATATTGTCATAATTTTTTGGTTTTTAATTTGCCTTCCAGATAAAGTAAATTATGAGTCAAAAATACGCAAAACCATTACTTTTGGGTCAAAATACTCAAAACCATCATGTTATAGACCCAAAGATTGGACATAGTCCAAGAGTTTACCAATCAAAAGCATATCCATCGAAATTGGACTACCAGATTTGGACCTAAATTTTTAAACAATCTGATGAGTTGAAATTCATTCCAATGCGGTTTGGAAAACTGTGATCAAAAGACATTCATGTAAGATTAACAGCCAAAAGTAGGAACTTCAAGTTGTCTCTCTGTATCTATCTTTCTATTTCTATTTCTATTTCCTTACTCTCATTGAAATTTATATGTGGGAGTCTACATCACCATTTTCCAATTTAATATTTACACCCACACATTGAGGAGAATTCACAGCAAATAGTTTAAAAATTTTAATCATGAGCGAAGAATGCTAATAGGTGTGCCAGCTCTGTGTTGGTAAGATAGTTCTTTGATTAGAATATAAAGAAGAAAATTGAAAAAGAAAAACATAAAGAAATTATTAAAAATATTTCTCTATTAATGAAACTCTATAAAATAAATGTATCAACATTTTTTAAAATGAGAATATTTTCTCATGTACTCTTTCTCTTTGCGGCAAGTGGTTTTATCATCATTTATGTTTTGTTTTAATTGTCAAATTATTAATTAGTTTTAACTTTTCATTATTCGTTAGTTTTTTAAATAAACTTATTTTAAAAAATAGTTAACTTTGCTGTTTTCTCTCATTTTTTGAGAGATGCTGTTTTCTCTCCTAAACCATAGTTACTAGTGTTATTTACTTATATACAATTGAATTATTATGCATGTTTCTAATAAGTTTATATATTTATTTTAATTATTTTTAAAAATGCTTAAATTCAAAAATACCAGTACAATATATGAAATACTTGCTTATTGAATTTAATTTTTGTTCTAATTCATTCAAATAGCAAAGTTGGAGTTATGTGAGACTTTCAATTGTTATTGTGCAATGTCAAATAAAATGTGTAAACCATGGGTGATTTAAAAACAAAAGCAGTGAAATTTGGAGTATTTTTGTAAACAACTTTCACAAGAGCGCATAATAAATACATAAATGTAATAAATACATGCAAGCCAGCACCACCGTACATATCCATATATGCTTATTTATTTTTTCAAAGTCTTGAATTTGAATTCTGTAAAAATATATTTTCATTGAGAAAACTAGTCTCACCATATTATATATTTAATCCTAGACCAAAAGAAAACATGCAATGCAACTATGACTAATCGTTTCTAAGCAAACAAGGGTGATGACGTGAGCATGGTTGTGATCATGGGTTGAGTAGTGAGGCCCAACACGTAACAGGTATTTTTATTGGACAACAACACTTGACAGCCTAAGTTTCCAGTGTTTCAGCTTAACATAATTGACCATGGGCTCATTATAGAAGGCATTTTATAAAACAAGGTTCTAATTAGAAGCAGGAGAAAACAACGTTATAGTGTGACTTTGAGTAGTGTCGTCCTGTACGTCACGCTACTGCCTGGCTTTTAGTGGACTCTGCCCATCAAAGTTATGAATCATAACATTCTTATTGTTGTTATTAACATTTTTTTTTTCAATGTGAAATATTTATTGGTATTATACTTTTTATTGATGAATAATTTTTGTTTATAGTAGGATTTTTCTTTCTAGTTATTTTTTGCATCTATAAAACTTAAAAAGAACAACATGTATGAATAAATTGATTTTAGTAGACTTAAAATGAACCACATATATGAATGAATTGTAATGTAATCCTATTTAGGGTTTTTTAGGAATTCTGTTTTAGTATTACATTTAAAAATCATATTATTATATGCATTCGAATTAGAGATAAATATTTTTTTATTAGTTTTGTATTTCTTATTATAAAATAGGTTGGACATATTTCACTAATGTCATTTATTAATATTTTTTAGTGAAGGAATATGGAGAATATGATATGATTCTCTAGTTTAAGGAAGAGGGAGATAAGAAAGAATCATCTATGTGTGAAGACAACTTATATTAAAAGCTTAGTTGGCTAAATTAAAATGAATTTTAAGTTGTTTGAAACTGAGACGTCAATGCCATAACGCATGTTTCTAGTTTTATATATTATAAATAGATAAATACATCAAAATATTAATTTTTTTAATATTCTAATAAATAAATATAGATATGAAATAATTAATTTAAAAGTATAAATAATTAAAATTTAGGAATAAAATTTTAATGTAAAAAGGAATTTAAAAATAAGTAATTTTAGTTAAATGTAGTTGGAATTCAAAGGGAAAATATTTAACGTAGTTTATTTTAATAATTAATTTAAAATTATTAAAGTCGATGAAAAAAAGTGGTTTCTATACTAATTGGAGATTATTTCATTTTAACAAATTTTTTATTCTGATAATGGGTCAATGAGAAGACTTTGTCTCCCCAATTTCATATGGGTGAAGAAACTGAACCTCCTGTATAGGCCCAAAACCCAAATGAATTTGTTACTTTTGGAATTTTGGATCCTGCATTTCATATATCTATCTTGTATCCTTATTTGTGTTTGAAAATACCAAATTACCCTTTTAATATTAAGGAATATCTATTCAGAAAATTATTTTTTATTATTATGAAATTTCTATTTCGAAAGGTAAATATATTTTTTTTACTATTATAGAGCACTTATTAGGGAAACTATTTTTTATTATTATAGAACACATATTTCGAAAACTCTTTTTTCACTATTATGTAACACCTGTTTCAAAAGGTAAAATTATTTTTTGACTTATGGAACCTATATTCCAGAAGATAGTTATGTTGTACTGGTATAAAACACTTATTCCTGAAACTATTTTTTATTGTTATGAAACACTTATTTCAGAAACTATTTTTTATTGTTATAAAACACTTATTCTGAAAGACAAAGTTATTTTTTATATTATGGAACACTTAATCCATAAGCTATTTTTTATTATTGTGGAACATCTCTTCCAAAATGATATAAAATGGAAAGGATAATTTGGGATTTTTAAAAATTTGGGAGGTGCACAATTTAATATGGAAAGTGAAAGATTCAAATCCCGTTACTTTCTCTTGATATTTATTGAGTCCAGTCTCGAAGTAGTACATAAAACCCATTTAATATCACCTCATTGTTGCATTCATCAAGCTAGTCTAAGATTATGAACCTCTATGGGAGATGAAATATTATCTTTTGACTATTGATCTTATTGAAACTTTACATCCAAAAGTTCAAGAGATTCTACTGCTTCTAATGAAGGAGATGAGGAAGTTGGTCCAACCTGTGAACAAAATGTAGGAGTACTTGCAAAAGACATTGAACACCTAAGTCAGTACGTAAATTAGTACAATAACAATATATGAGAAAGGAACCTATCTAGTGGTGTAGGAGATATCCTTTTTCTAGGACTAGGTTTTAAGTGAGTCACTACCTTAACATGAGATGTGAGTCTGCATGCATGACGTAAATTTACCATGATATGATCTTCATAACTAGCTACTAAAATGGTTTAAAATGATTTTAAAATTGGCTATGTTTTAAAATGGTTTTAAAAACCCATTTTTGGTTTAAAGTTGATTTTAAAATTGAACTTGTTTTAAAATGATTTTGAACCACAAATTACAAAAATTACAAATTTTTTTTATGTTTTTAATACGCGTATGGTCTCTAAATCTAATCCATGGATAGGATTTTTAACATATCCAATCCTGTTTTTGTAGGCGTCATACCCAATCCTAGTTAATTCATGTATTTTGCATGTTCTTGATTCCTCTAGCTTTCTACTAGTAAAAAAACTAAAAAATGGTGTATTACCACCATAATTTATTACTTTTTTTTAATATGCGTAGGGTCTCTGTTGCAAACTCGACAAGTATACCGTTCGTTTCAAGTAATACAGTGATAAGGGAATGTCGTTCCCACGAGGATTGATAGACCAATTGAATTATAACTCGTATCAATAAGTTGGATGACAAATATTTAAGTAAAGTTTGGTTTTGTGTGTGTATAGTAATTAAAATTAAACTAAACTATGAACATTAACAGCGTGTGAACAATTAAATTGATGTTATAACGATGTGCGACGATAGTAGCTAGGGCAACCCACACTCAATGCTTTCTTCCGATGAATTTGTATTGTTTACTACATTCAAATATCTAGATTACTCAGCCATGTGTTTCAATAACATGTTAACTATTTCCTAATTCCTTAGTGAAATAACCCTTCAACCCACTTACAAGCCCTAATCCCTTAGTGACTTTCTTAGGGTTAAGCATTAAGCAACACATTCATAAAGCTGCAAACATACATTCCTATCCTTAGGCAATGCAAGCAAGTTACTTCACTTAGTTCCAAGACTAGTGTCCCAACATTCCTATTGTGAACCCTAGCTCTTAATCTTTCATTAGAGTGATCAAATCCGATGAAGAAATAACAATCCTAGCAAGTGCAGTAAAATAACCTTTGATAAATGAATAATAGCATTCAATACATCCCAATGAAAGTTACATTAAGTGCTTGGCCCTAACTACAAAATAAAACAAGCCAAACCTCATAATGGTTGGCAATAAAACAGCAAAAAGAGGCATGCCCAGCTGAAGCACAAGGAGAAGAAGATGGAGAAGAACCTCCACTTTGAGCCTTCAACTTCCAAGCCCTAGCAAAGCTTCCCAAGCTTCTAAAACCCTAAAATTTGTGATTTCCCCCGTGTAGGAACGTGCATTCAATGCTGAGCTCCAAGTATTTATAAGAGGGAGGGTGAAAACCCACTTTTACCCCCTTAACAGCTTTAAAACTCTGCAATTGTCGAGCTCTGGCGCCTGGGGCACCAAAATCCAGAGACTAGCTGCCTTGGTCTTCATATCTCATGCTGGAGGCGCCATTCTGGCGCCAATTTCCAGAGGCAAACCTCCTATTTTGTGCTTCTGGCGCTAGGGGCGTGGAATTGGCGCCTGGGGTGCCATTCACTCTGCTTCAAAAGATCTCCCTTGGTTGATTCCTGCTTCACAAGATGCTTTCATTACTTGAATTCAAAGCATGGGAGGAAATCATTGCAATTTAGCATAAACATGAGCACTTATCAATGGTTTAGGATCAATTCTTAGCTTCTATTAGCTTGGAAAACATTATATGCTAGGCGCATATCAGTCTCTAAATCTAATATCCATCGATAGGATTTTTAACATACCCAATCCTGTTTTTTTAGGCGTCATACCCAATCCTAGTTAATTTGTATATTTTGCATGTGCTGGATTCCTCTAGCTTTTTACTAGTAAAAAACTAAAAAATGGTTTATTAGCACCATAAATTATTGTTTTTTTTATATATAAATACCATAATTAAGTTATTACTAATAAAACATGTAACTTGTACTACTATTACCCCAA
>CM023952.1:11248480-11280704 GCA_013407115.1 Glycine latifolia | reverse complement strand
CCAAAAGAAAACGTCTTCTATTTTATAAGATAATAAAATCAGTGAATGATTTCTTGAACTTCTTGGATCCGCTCCTTTGATATACATGAACTAAAATGATTTAAAGTTCTAAGTTTATCATTTTTTAAGCTTTTAATATTTGTTGTGCATGTCATTCATATAATTATAAGAAAAACCCATAATCATGGCCCAAATAATAATTAGATGATATAATTTGAGTAGACAGAGCCAAAGGTAGCACTATGCATAAACTATGATATAGACACGTACCTAGAAAGCAAGATAGTAAAGCAAAGAAAAGGGCCAAGATTTTAGACAAATTGTTATAAAGTTAGAAAGCATAAATAAAAGTTATGAGAAAAGTGTGTAGAAAAACTGAAAAAGACCATGGATTCTTGCTATCCAACCGCATCGATGAAAAATATAATGATAAAAGGGGAAACTCGCTAATTTCTATTGGTGACGCTGGATATTATTTAATAACAAATTAAACGAAAAGCTAAGAGCCACTATAAAAAAGAAGGTGGATACCCGTGATGCATCCACTTTATTCACCATGAAAAGGACGAGGGTGTTTTCATGCATGATTCATCAACTAATTGCTAACTAGAATTGGAAAAATAAAGTTTATTTCAACTAGAAGTCATTTTTCTCATTTTTAAATAAAAACATTATATATGGAAAAAAAATCTTAATATCATTTTACTGCAAAGTTAAAGTTCTTAATCTACATGTGATTTGGTTGTGTTCATAAAATAAGAATGCGGATATTATATTCTGATAAAAAAACACATCAATCATAAAACAGTAAAGTCGGTGATTAGCTTAATTTGTATATGTTCTATTTTTATGAATATTTGCTTAGTTTACAAGATATTGTATTTCAAAATGAGGAGGCTAAATATTTAAAGAGTAAATTGTATTTTACCTCTTGTAGTTTTATATGTTTACAACTTGTTCTCTCTCGTTTTTGGTATCCCTTAATTTTAAGGTCTAAATCAATATAAAAAATAGTATACTATATTTATTAAAATAAAAATATTATAATTATAATTACAGTGTAGTTAATAAACTTAAATTTGTAATAAAATAAAACAAAAGAAAAAGACAAACAGTTTAATGATAAAAAGAAATATAAGAAGTTGAGAAAATATTAAGTTTTCAAAGATAAATTATAGTTTCCAAAATCAAAGTGTAGTTGTGACTTGGGAAAACATCAATTTCGTCAATTTAATCTGTTTAACCATTATTTAATCTTTCTGAGGCAACATCAGTTTCCTTTTATTTTATTTTAAAATTTGATCTATTTGTTAAAACTAGGAGTAAAATGTTTTTTTTATCAATTAAAATTAAAAAATTACAATATTATATTATACTCAATCAATTAAGTTACATTTTTTATTAAGGGTAAAATAATATAAAAAGACCAAATGTGTGCAGTGTGCAGTGTGCGGCTCCTAGTTTTGGTTTTAATTGCATTGAGCCCAGCCCCGAAGACCAAAAGGCCACGCGTTTGAAAATTTTGAATACTAGCCGACCAAAAAGGAAAATTTTAACAACATACTACTTACAGAAAATAATCTATACATTCACATTGTAAATTTACACTATAATTTAATTACAAAATATTTTATATGAAAAATGTATTAATTTTTATATTGATTATTTTAAAAATTATATCAACACTAATTTTTATTTAACTTACAATGTAAAATTTTTATACTAACACTATGTAACCATTAAACTTTAATACTTATTTAATTGCAGAATGCAAGAACTTAATTATCGTAAGTTGTTCTAATCAGGGATAGATTCAATGGTGTATTAAACAGAGAGTCAATTTTTTTACACAATTATTTAAATATTTAACATTTAATAAATAATTATTTAATATATAATAAATTTCAAAATATTTATTATTAATTTTATCTGTAAAACTAAAGATATGATTCAATGCAAAAAAAGAAAATAACAACTCAAAAACCTATTTTTCATACATTTTTCAGTATTCTTTACAAAAGATCATAAGGAAGAGAGGGCGGGGGAAGGCCATGCTTTCCCATGGATCCATCCCTAGTTTTTACTTAATCAATAATTTAAGAAAGACATATGTGATATAAAAAAAATTATATAATTAGTTGTTACAAAAGTAAATTTATACCAATTTAGTCATTATAAAATTATTAGTAACTCAAATTGGTCTTAAAAAATAATAATTAAAATGGATGAAAGACTAAAATGTTTTATATTTGTAATCCTAGAACATTATTTGATTAAATTAATTGGTTGTGTAGTTTTTTGATTATATTTATTCTTTTTTTTTACCATTGTAATTAAGATATTTGGTTTTCTAATATAAATCTAAAGTATCATCATAAGTTTCAATTCTTTAAGTCTATTATGAGACTAATCATTAGTTTATGACTTAGTAACACATAAAGTTTATCATTTTTTCCAAAAATATATTCTACATGTATCTAACCCAAATTTTCCCCCAAAAATATATTCTACATGTAATCTTTCTTATATAGCCATATAACATTATGAGTAAAATATATTTTTAATCTATCACAATATTCAAAATTAGGTTTGAGTTTCTATAAAAAAAAATACTTTGGTATTTACATTTAACAAAACACTTGTTTTAATTCCTAATATATAGGAAACACAAACCAAATCACTTTTAATAAATTTATGAACTAAAAAGTATTAAATTTTTATAAGGAATATAATTTAAATTTTGAGATATTATGAGAAATAAAAACATATTTTACCCTTCTCTTATTTTGTGACATTTGTTTTTAAATTTTTTACTGACTTTAATTCTTATTATTTTCTTTTTAGTTAACTATTTAATAAAAATATAATTTGTTTTTTTAACTATTTTTATTAATACTGAACGTTTTTTAAACAATATCTAATATCATAGATATTTATAAATTAATATTATGATAATATTATACTAATTAAAATTTTTTTAAAACCTAATGTTTTAAACACCTTTTTATATTTAATTGTATTTTATTAGTAAAACATTTTAAAAATATATATTTTATACATTTATCTAGAATTACTTGTTGAGGAAGAAAGATACAAATATAATTTACATCAACTATTACATCATCAATCATTTTATATAAAATGTAATTTATATCAAGCTAATTAACCTTTGAATCGTAATTATATATCATCTTCATTGTTGAGTCAAATTTTATATAAAAAAAAAGAACAACAATAAAAAGGTGACAAAATAACATATATATATATATATATATATATATATATTATGTTAATTTAGATAAATATGAATGGGTGCATGGAATAATTTTGAAATAAAATTTTGGTTAAAATATATTTTTTGCCCTCATATTTTTTTAAATCTATGATTTAAGTCTTTTATTTTTTAATTGAAATATTTTGTTTCTCATTTTTAAACTATTTATTATTTTAGTTCTTGCAATCAATTTCAATTGTTAATTTGTGTATTCCATTAACATTGAGTAACAAGTGTTTGATTATTAGCACGTGAAAAATGTTTATTTTTATTTAATTTTTTATAAGCTTAATTTATATAAAAATAAAAAAAATACACAGTTAATATTTGAAATTGGTCATAGAAACTAAAATTGTAAATTTTTAAAAGTAGGAGGCAAAATATTTCAATTAAAAAATGAAACACTAAAATGATGAATTTTTTAAAAGAAGAACTTATAGCACAAGGCAGTACCAGATAGAGTTTCAATAAGTGGGAATCAATACAGTAATAGTGGCCACAAAATATCTCTAAAATTATGAATTTAAAAGAATAGGAAAAGAGAAATTGCATTTAGTCTAAAATTTTGTAAATATAACTTATTGTAAAAAAAAATTAAACCAATGACAGGTTTTAAGATAAAATTGTCAAATTAAAAAATATTAAATAATATAATAATTGATATAAGATATACTGATGTAATTTATACTAACTATTATACTGTTGATAGCTTTAAATAGAATGATTTGATTTATATTTATCTAACTTTAAAAATATAATTATAATATCTTGGTTGTTTACGTTAAAATGTTGTAAGAATTCAAGCAGTACACAAAAAGAAATGTTAAGAATTCAAGCAACGTTGAGGAGAATTTTTCGGGTTCAATAAAATATATTATTCAATTTCAAATCATATAATACTCCATCTCATTATCTTGTTTTTTTTCCTATAATTATTTTCATTCACCTTTTGACATCCTGCCTAACAAAATCTTTAAGGTTAAAACTTAAACTTTAATTTGGAGTTTTGCCTTTATAATACTTATCATACTTATCACTTCATATATTCTATTTTATTGTATATAGGAGTTTGCATTATCGGAACTCAAAATGTACAGAATGGGAAAAACAGAATTACATTTTAGGTGTTTCACACACATATCACAAGGGGATCACTAATGAATTTCGTTTAATTTCCAATTTATTTTTATGTTATTAATGGAACCACGTCTATGGAATTAGAAAACCATATGACACTTTCTGGTTTTCTTTTCCGAACTATTACGTTTACTTAATTTGGAAATAGCTCTCTGGCGATACGGTCTTATCAATAGCGAAAGATCGTAAAAAAAAAAAAAAAAAGAAGAAGAAAGAAACAGGGAGGAATATTTGACTAAGTTGGTATAATGGTATTTGGCCGAAAACTATAATCTAGTACCTAGCTTAAAAAATACAAGAACACCTTATGATTCAAAAACTATATATAAAAATCAAAGGGAAACATGTAGACCATATTCCATATGGAAACTATTGTCGCATGGCCCCTCTTCTTGGGGCTCTCAGAATTTTCTTAAGAAAGAATAAAAAAGTGAATGAAATTGGCAAAATTAAAGGGGACAGATAACCACTTTAATTTAACGCCATGAGCATTTTGTCCACTTGCTTTTGTAGCATTTACAGATAGTAAATGGTAATTTAACTGTGATTAAATTTATTTTGAAAATGCAAATAAGAACAGCATGTTCATGTGTGCCCCTGCCATTCCATGTTACTATGGCCACAAGACAAGTGTCAAGTAAAATGAATTGAAGATGAAACTTTTTTAAATTAGTAAAAGTAACTGGTTAAAATTAATAGTACTAATTTTATTCAAAATTTATCTTTTAAAAAAGTTTAAGAAACAAACATATTCATCAAATTGGTAAATTTTAGGGTGAACAAGCAAATATATGGTTTACCCGTGTAGAAGCACATAAAGAGTGGATTGAAGTTTGTGTAATCACTGTAATGTGGTTTAACTGTGGGGCATTTAACTAATAGTGATCCGATATATATTTTTTAAAATGAACGGTGATGAATTTATAACTGTTTTAATGCTTACGGTTTTGAGTGTGTTGATATTATAAAATAGGTTTAATTATCAATTTAGTTTTAAAATTATTTTACATGATTCAATTTGGTTCTTAATTTTTAAATATTTAATTTGGTCTCCAAATTTTTAAAAGGTTCAATTTGGTTTAGGTGGATCTCGAGTTCGTTGAGGAGGGGCTCCTCATCATTGAAGTTGGCACCACCTCTCACGACAGGGGTAGGGTATTCGAGGAGGTGGATGTGGCGACAGAGGCTATGTCGAAGGACATGAAAGGATGTCAGGGTTTGGTTGGAATAGTGGCATAGGAACACATCTCTGTTGGAGGTTTGGGGTCGTTGTAGCGAGCTTTTGATATGCGGCATACAAGGCCCAACCCTCGCAACATGCCTGAACGTGAAAACAATGTGAATAACACACAAACCAAGAGAGGGGGTGAATTAGTTGTTCTTGACCAATTAAAATTTCTTTAACAATTAGAGTTGAAAGGGATCATATCACAAAATAAATATAGAACACTTCTATTCAATCAAACTTCAATCTTTACAGAATGCAATTACACCAAGAACGTTTCTGTTGATTATGAAAATTTATACCAATGAATGACAATTAATAACCAAAAGAAAAGATAAAGAAAAAGTAACCAACACCAAGATTTATACTAGTTCACTTCTCAATCCAGAGAAGTTACATCCAGTTTTCCTAACCAACTAGTTAGATTCTAACTATTAGCAATCTATTTCTTACAAGCTAATACAATTACTCTCAATCAAATCTAGATTAAGAACAAGAAATCTAACTCCCTTAGACTCTTTGTGATCAAGACTTAGAGAAAACCCTTCTCTAATATTCCCTCTAGAAAAACCTATTTTAGACAAGCTTTAAGAAAACTATTGCACTAGTTACACAACTTAGAATTTCTAAAAAGAATTACAACCAAAGTAGTAAGGAGAGAAATAACCTGATGATCCACTATAGATGAATGCAAATGATTACCAATCTTGAATCAAGGTTGAATGAAAAATCTCAAAACATTCTCTCCAAGTTCTTCTTTAGAAAGTTGCCCAAAAAAGAAATCATTTCAAGGTTTCTTGAAGCTTGAGGATTTGTGGCTCAAACACTGAATAACTCGTAGTATCTTTTCTCTCTTCAGAAAGGTTATAATATTCGTTGTCTTTTGTTAAAACAAGCAATGTAACATCCTCAAATTTTTTATCTTGAGTTTGTATTCATGTTTGAATTATATGTGGATATCTAATGGTAGTGTGATACAAGAAGGATAGGTTAGAAGCTAATGGATCCAAGTGACAAGTTTAGAAGTGCTTAGAATAGATTTAATCATGATTATTTAACTTAAGGAAAGAAACCAATCCTGGCAGTGGGAGATATTGATTAAAGGTTTAAGATTTTAGATGAATGACACATGAGTAGCTATCACATTAATTGAAAAACACATGAAGTACAAGAGGTATAAACCAAAAGAAACAAAATTTAAAGGAAAACATGCATGTGTACGTGAGATTTTTTAAGCAAAATCAATAGAAAATGGAAGTATAGCCGTGTGTGTGTACATGTATGCTTTAGAAGTGGTGTACAAGAGTCAATTGTGCAGCCATGCATAAAACAAACAAAACCAAGCTTCTTCAACAAGCCTTTCCACATAAATGACCAGTCATAATGAAGGGAATCTTTGCTTTATTAAGTGATAAACTTGCATTTAATAAATGAAGACAAAACATTTAATCATTTTCTTAAGGGCATGATTACTTAGTTACATTAGAACCAAACTAAGTACTAACTAGGTTCCATCCTAACCAATTTTTTTTCCATATAAATACCTCCTAGGATTTAAAAACTACACATGTATATGCTTCCTCCCTAACTCACGGCCAACTTTCACTTTCTCCCTACAATTTGCTTTCATACTTCTCACTTCCTTCTTGACTTAAAAACCGTGGCCTTCACTTCTATTGCATCCTTTACTTCTATTTTTTTCTCTTCTTTCTTCTAAACCATCTCAAGACTTCATTCCTTCAAGATCTTAAAGGTTGCAGCCAAGTACTTAGAAGAATTAGAAGCAAATTTGCTTAAGGTAGGCTAGGCTTCAATCTTGATTTAAGGGTTTAGTTGGACTAACTTTTATGCTTAATGGTGCAAATTACTGATTGGCAAACTAGGCCGAATATTCAGATCCTTAGAGGTTACTTTATGATGTGTTCTAATGGATTAAGTGTTGAAATATGTTGATGAGTGAAGTGTTGAAATATTAGAGATTGTTGGACTTGATTTTGATGGCCTTTTGAATTGATTTTGATGATATTTGGACTGTTTTGAATAGTCTTGAGAAGTAAAAGTTGAATGGTATGTTGAAAAATGGTTTAAATACTTGAGTGGTTCAATTTTGAGGATTAAATTTTAGGATGGTAACTTGAAAGGAGAATAAGGTCTAGATTATATTCTAGTTTTCTTGTGTAAGTGAAAAGGAATTAGAATTTATATTGGAAGGTATATTAGAACTTACTAACTAGAGTACAATCATGTTGTTCTTTAACTTAATGATATTAGTTGTCATGCATAAGTTTGCATGAACTTGAATGAAATATGTATGGTGGCCAAGCCATATACTTGATATTATGATGAGTTTTGTGATAAAATGTCCATAAGGTTGTATGAATTTACTCATGGTTTGTATTACAAAGGAAATGAATGAATTTTATGTGATGATATATTGAGATTGTTTCTGAATCCAGTACGAGATTTTAGAACCAAAATGGGCACTACATCCAGAAAGAGATGTAGAGACCAGATGCACTTTGGAATTGATCATGTATTGTTTAACGTAAGATGACCGCTGTGTACTACACCCGGTTAGGGATGTACAGACCATGTGCACTCTGGAATTTCCTCATGCATATATTGTTGAATGGTTACTTGCTTTTATATATATATATATATATATATTGATTTTATGGAATGTATTTGTGAAGCACGAACATACTAACCTATTGAATGGTTTAGATTTGTTTTATTTTTTTTATAGATGGCATCCGTGATAATATTTCTTGATGCGTTGGATTGGTGGTGGGATCGTGATAAAGCTAGAAATTGTTATGTTTTTACTATGATCATGTGATTTGTGTTTATGTGTACTTTGGTGCACATTTTTCTGTTTCTATTCTCAATAATATGTTTAACACTACTAGAAAATATAGTTTTAACATCGTAAACCGATGTCAACAAACACACGATGACATTTTTATAAATATCGTAAGTCCGTTAACATCGATTTTTTAAAAAACCGATGTTGAGTTTGTTCATTAGTCAATTAACATCAGTTTTTAAAAAAATCGATGTTGAGTTTGTTGTGAATAACATCGGTTTTATTAAAAATCTAATGTTGAGTATCTTTTATAAAAGGTATTATGACGCCCAAACCCTTGACTGTCACGACCAACTTGCTCTCTCATTCTCTCTCTCTCTCACTCTCGTGGCGGTGGTCCTTCTACCAATCTCGCTCCCTCACGCTCGCTTCGTCACTCTTGTTTGCGACTTCATATAGTTTCTTAGGTTAGTTCTCACAATAGCCTTCGCCGAACCTTGTTTTTTTCTCGGAGAGTGTATCAATGACGATGCGACACTTCGGGGCCACACTTCTCAGCGACGATGTCGTTTAGCATGCACTAGTGATTGCTCTGCTCTCCCCGCTCAAGTACAGCACCGTCGTCGCTACGGAGCGAGGGTGGTTGTGTTTTGGAGGCGATAGAGGAGGGAGGTGGACGATTTGCTAGCCTTTCCAATGTTTATGATCTCCAATTCTTCCATCATCTTAGAGATATTGTAGACACTTCTAAGGTAAACATTATAATTTTATACGTTATGAGTGTGGACCAATATTGTTTAAGAAATATTAGTTACTTGACTTGCCTAAGTAATTGTCCTATTTTAAGTTTTAGTTAAGTTTTAATTAGTGTCTACACAATTTTCTCCTAACCATATGTTACTACTAGAAAGTTTTTGTAGAAGTTTTACACTATTAAAAAGTTTCAAAGCGTATGTTACTACTAGAAAGTTTTCTCCTAACCATATGTTACTACTAGAAATCTTTTTTTCTTATAAAAGAAAATGGTGGGAATAGCTTTCTAAGCGTCATATTATAAGTATTTATATTAAATTCTAAATAATTGTTATAATCCTTTTGTTTTCTCTTAGGTCACAATATTAGAACACTATTAAGCATGATGTATTTTTTTTTACATTATTAAAACACTCTTAATTAAGCACAAGTTATTATTGTTAAGCACTTGGATGGGGGCAATAAACATATAGGCAACCATTCCCCAATTTGAGTCACCTAGTTCTCAACTCAAGTGGCTTCACATAAAAAATGGAAACAACTTAACAACATAATTTGCTTGCCGAGATAAGAATAAAGCAATTTCACATATGGTTCCCTATATTTCTAAACAAGAACGTAGACCTTTTATTAAAAACAACTTCACATCTATTATTTTGAATTAAAAAAGTGGCACTTAACCCCACACATGTTAGATTCAAGTGTCAGAAAAATCAGAAGACAATAAGTGTTTTGATATTTGATTCATGTCCACTCATGTGAAGATGGCATTTGTAATCTTTTCCTTTTTGTTAAGCTTGGTTCATTAAGGTTAAAATCTAATAATCCTTTGCAGTTAATAAAGAAATCAGACATGCATGCATTCATTCTTAGGATAAGAATCATATAAGTATATGCATTTGAGTAGAAATACATTGATGAGTTTAAAACTTGCATAAAATATTTTCTTACTGATGTAATCGATTACATAAGGAATATAATCGATTAGATAAGGCATCTGCATAATCCTGTTTAGCCTATGAACTGGTTTAATCGATTACCAAATAATCGTAATCGATTAAATGTGCTATAGAGTAATATGTATACTTCTGGGGTAATCGATTAAATCACATTATAATAGATTATCTATGCTGGTGACTAAAACTTGTATTTCTAGCGTAATCGATTACATGGTCAAATAATCGATTACTTTGTTCGTTCAAGATTTCCAGAAATATCATGAACAATTTAATCGATTAAATACACGTAATAATCGATTACACGTGTTAAAATAATCGATTACATATACGAAATAATCGATTACAGTCTGTTAAATCTGTTTTTTTATAAATAGGCAAGCAGTATCTCAGAAAACCAGAGATTGATTTCAAGAGTTTTCATTCATACAAGTGTTTTAATAGTCTCTGAGTGCTCCAAAGTGTTAAAAAGAATCATTTTGATTGTGTTGTTCATATGAGTTAGAATCATGAAGCTTGATTAAGAGAAGGAATTGTTTTGTGATCATTCATGCATTGAGTTGTGTCAAGATCAATCAAGAAAGCATATCATTCATCATCTCAGGTTATAAATTTCGTGTATATCCTTTATGCTGCAAAGGAATATAAGGTGATATCCTTCTTGAATATCAAGTTTTGTTCTTTGTAATTTTCTTCTTTTATTTTCTGGAATTTGTGTTGAATCTTTCCATGTAACAGTTGGGTTTCTTTAAAGCATTACTAGAAAGGGTTTTCTAGTGGGTAGAACTGAGTAGTGTTCTCAGGTTCTAGGTATTTTGATAAATCTAGGGAGTAGATTTAGAGTTTTGCCTAGGGTGGGTAAAAGAGACCTTGTTGATTGCTTGTAAAGAATTAAAATCTGTTAGTGGAACTCTAATCTGGTTTGGATTAGAAGGCAAACTGGATGTAGCCTCAGTGGTTGGAGATGAACCAGTATAAAATTGTGTGCATTTATGTTTTGAGTTACATTTCATTTAATTGCTTGAGATATTATTTTGTGTATCAACTTAAACTTTGATTTAACACAAGAGTTAATTGATTGGAGAAGAAAAACTGTTTACTAAATTTGTTTTGATATAAGATACGATCCAAATTAAATCTTCCGCTGAGTTCTGAGTTTTGTTTTTCAAGAAAAAGTTTAAAAAGGGTCAAAAACCAATTCACCCCCCCCTCTTGGTTTATTGGATTAGGTATTCATTGTATTTTCAACACATACATCTTGTGTTATGTTTCCTTATATGCTGCCATTATCATACTCTCTTGTTTTCAGCTAGAAAATTAGTAATAGCCAACAGGGGTTGTCTCAAATTGACCTTTTGTTCAAGACATTTGCTTTAAGCAATATATTATTTCACTAATCACTAGAAATCCTTACTAAAATTTGATCAAGGATAGCCTCCCCTCAACCTGAAAATTTTTGTAGGCATTTAAAAAAGAAGATTGATTATAAATGACTTAAGCCTATGACTTTTTCTCCAAGAAATGTACTAATATATATAATATGAATATATTATTGAAAGACTAGTAAAAAGTAAAGTGAAAAATTTCAAATTTTAATAAAAACATATCATTGTGAATATAGCATAAATGTAATTCATTTGTTAGAAAAGTTGTATATATATCACTAATTACTTTTTTTAAATGATTTTATGGTTCTCTTGGCTAACATTAAATTCTATATTATTTTCCAATTCCATATTCTGTTTCTTAAATGTGAAAATTTTATTCTTTAGACTTTTAGTTTGAAGTTTAACATCATTCATTTTTGTGTTTAAGGGTTTTAAGGAATTGTAACTTATCTGATGTGATACCTTCATATATCTGGACGATGACGGCTTGGAGAATTTGTAAGTAAGCATGTGAAGATTTATGTGCCTATAACATGTTTATCCTGCATCTCTGTTTAATAAGAATAGGCTACTTTAATTTATCTACTTTGACAAATGATGGAGGAGAAAAGCTTTTTGCTACTAAATTCTTAAACAATGTTTACATGCCTAATTTATGAAATCATTTTGCACACTGAGATCATGTAGATAAGGCTTTCTCTAGCTTTTGACATGTTGACAATTTTAACATTGTAGTTGTTATCCTTGCTATGGACATCTTTAAGCCCGAACTAACTAGACTAGCAGCTACAACTCCTCCATCACAACCAGACCTAATAATTACTACATCACATTTGATGTTTAGGATAATTACCACTACAAATAGAACATAAGAGAAAAAAATATAGTAAAAAACAATAAATCATGAGTCATATCTTATTTCAGTTTTGATTTTATCATTTATTCATAATTACCTAAAAGTTGCACCGAGTAAGCAAACAAAATCCCCATAAATAGCTCATGTAAAAATACAAGAAAATCATTGAGGTGCAAAATATAATTTCAATTGGTACTTCTTGGTCCTACTTTGCATTTCTTCAAAATCTATCTCTTTCTGTACATTTTTTTTTTCATAGGATAGGATGTCATCGGGACTATTTTTATAATTGAGATTGAGTCTTGTAAATAAATATATCATGACCGAAAGTGTTGGAAATAATATGACCTGTCTACCATATTAAGTATGTATTACTTAGGACACACCTATACTACCTAACTTTTTTTTGTTCTTATATATCTTTCTTGTTCTCTTTATTTAAAGGTATCTTTTTTTTTTTCCATTGTAGAATATAAATGAAAAAAGGACCAATATTTTTTTAGATATATGATTGTATGAGTATTTATATGAAAAAGGGACCAATATTACAGGGAGGGAAATAAAGAGAATAAACCATTTTTTTTAAAAGACTTTCTACATCGGTTATGTAAAAAATGATGTAGAAAAGGACTATACAACATCGGTTATAGAAAAAAAACGATGTGAAAAAGTTTATTTCTACATCGTTTATAGACAAAACCGATGTTGTAATTACTATACAACATTAGTTTTGGAAAAATTGATGTAGAAGGTTCCACTTTTACGTTGATTTTTTCATAATCGATGTTGTTTTGCACCTTACAACATCAATTTTTAGAAAACTGATGTTATTAGGTGTACAACAACATTGGTTTTTCTAAAAACTGATGTTGATTTTTGCATATTTTACATTTTTTTGGTTACTTTTTTATTAGACAACATCGGTTTTTAACAAAAACTGATGTTGTGTAGTTATGTTAACATCGATTTTAAAAAACCGATGTTAACGTTGATACTTTCAACGTCGGTAGTTTCAACATCGGTTAAAAACCGATGTTAAATGTCCAAAAAATTGATGTTGAATGCTATTTTTCTAGTAGTGAACCCTAATGATCCTTTTCTTCAATTTCCTCACGTATATCATGATCCGCTTATAGAGCCAATCAATATATCCTCTAGCAGCAATTCTATGTATCCTCCTTTTGTGCCTGTCCCTGTAGGTACTGTGGATCCTAATGTTAACTCTGATCCTGAGGAAAATTTTGCTGACAATTTTTGCAGCTGAGCAAGTGGTACCCATGGTTCATGGAATCTGAATAGGGGTTGACTCTACTAGTAAAACGAATGATTCCACTGTTATATAGTACTTTTGTATATCGTATTTGCTAGAACTTATGGTTTGTACAGTTCGTACTTTAATTAGGTTTCTATGGTTTGTGATATTTGAACTCATGGCCTGCATGAAAAATGTGGTGTGTAATGTAATGATGATGTATATTATGTAATCTAAATGTGTGTGTATTATTTTTAAAACTATACTAATATACTCTCATTTTAAATAAACAATAATAAAAATATAATTTCTAAAAATATATTAAGATGTTACAAGCAACATCTATTTTATAGAGAAAAGTGTTTTATCTGTCAGTAATCGATTAAATTACTTATGTAATTCATTAAAGTGTTCTTGAGGCTTTTTGGAAAAGACTTATGAACAATGTAATCGATTAAAACACAATGTAATCAATTATCACAATAAGCTTTAATCAAAATAATTGCTAAGTAATCGATTACCACCATGCTGTAATCAATTATCACAAAAAGTTTATTCTGTGATTATGAACTGTGTAATCGATTAAAATATTCTTAGTTCTTAAGTAATAGATTACTACTTGCTGGTAATCGATTAAACCAGTGAGAAAATATTTTTCCAAAACTTGAAACATGGAACACTTAACTTTTTATGCACTCATGAGAACCTTGTATTTAAGAAAATTTTTTTATGAAACTTTTGCTTTTATGAAAACATGAATGCAAAAACATGAATGAGTTTTATGCAATGGATCATAGGAGGTATCAACTTAGACATACACAAATTACAAATGTCATTCAATTGAATTGGCATGTAAAAAGCCTAAACATTTCAATGTCTAAGATTCTCAGGTTCATTGATCCTCTCTAGCTCCCCCTGAGTCTAACAAAATGTATTTTGAAGACCTTAGCTAAATTCAAAGATTTTCATATAAGAATGAAATAGTTCTAGAGTATTCCATTATAGTTGTTGCGTAGTGGGAGATAACTGCAATATTCCATTTGTGCCTTGACTCTGATATTTGTATTTAACCGTTGAAAGGGTTCATGAATAATACAATGGATATTTTACTCCAGTTGGTAGCCTAGTGTAGTATGTAGCTTTATTCCATGTTATCTAGTATTCTCTTATAGATCTTCAACCTATCACTGGTGCTTTTTGATTCGCTCATGCCTCCCAAACGAATCTTGAGGAAGTCCTGTAGACTCTGAACAATAGGCTTAGTGCTATGCAAGAGCACCAGTCTATGCATTATGAGAAACTTCATTTTGCCATGGACACTCATTGTGACACGCTTCAAAGTATTATCAACTCTTTAGCTGACAAGGTTGCTTCATTACCTGTTTTTGAGGTTCCATGTACCTTCTTCCTATCCAAGGTTCTTACTTGGTATTGGGTGTGCAATGGCTTAGTTCCCTAGGTCCCACTATCCTAATTTTTCAATCCCCTGTATGACTTTCAACCACCATAAAGGCTCTATTTCCCTCACCGGTGACACTACCTCAAAACCAACAAAAGCTACTTTCCATCAATGTTGTCAATTTGTCCACCAAGACTCCATTGCTTCATGTTACATAGTTACTTATACCCAGTTCGAACCAAATACCATTTCTAATCCCTTCACCCAAGAACTTTTTGCATATTTTAACCCAGTCGTTCAACCTCTCATTTCACCAGTTTGCTTCCATATTTAGCAAACCACAAGGTATGGCCCCTCCCTGCACCTACAATCACCCCTTTATTACCGAACACTAAGCCTGTCAACATAAAACCCTACCTCTACCCTCACACCCAAAAAGAAGCTAGGACTCAACTCATTTCTGAAATGCTCCATCAGGGTCTCATAGTTCCCAGCCATAGCCCGTTTTCATCCCTAGTATTAAGATGGCACATGGAGGTTTTGTGCAAACTAATGAGCCTTAAATGCCATTACCATTAAAGATCAATTTCCTATACTAATTATGGATGAATTGTTAGATGAGTTACATGGTGCCACAATTTTTTCAAAAATTGACTTACACTCAAGCTACCACCAGATATATGTCGACACATAAGATACTCACAAAATAGCCTTTCAAATGTTTGAAGGACACTACGAGTTTTTGGTGATGCCATTTGGTATCACTAATGCCCCGACCACTTTTCAGGCAACCATGAATGATATGTTGCGACCTTATTTACTACATTTTATGTTTGTGTTTTTTGATGATATTTTGATTTACAATTATTCTTTAATTGGTCACTTACAACACCTAGGATTGGTTTTTAATTTATTATAGGATCACAAATTCTTTGCTAAGTTAGTGAAGTGTGTTTTGCAATGTCTACTGTGGCATACCTAGGCCCCATTGTGTCCAATAGGGGGGTTCAACCTGACCGAGAGAAGATACAAGAAATTATGGATTGGCCACCCCTTCACTCCCTCACCACGCTTCAGGGCTTCCTAGGACTCACAGGGTTTTATACAATATCATACTAAGCTCGCGGCCCCCCTCACGGATCTGTTACTGACACAAATTTTAAATGAGATGCAAATTCAGAATAAGCTTATAAGCTTGTTTTACCAGATATAGCCAAGATTCATCTGGTCTTTCATGTGAGTCTCCTTCATAAATACAAGGGTCCGGATCCTCCATCACCGTCCCCTTTCCCAGCTCTCAATATTCCTAATGAAGTTTGCTTGCAAGAGATAGACTCCTCAGATCAAAGGGACTTTCCAACTTCCCTTCTAGTTTCCACCTAACCGCAACACCCGCCATCAACGACTCTCCACGCGACACCTCTTTTCACAACAATCTTAGCGGACAAAGACATTTCTGAGACCGGGAGTATTGACATGCCCCTATTGCAGTCAAGGCCCAAACGTAATCTGAAGACCCCAACTAAATTCAAAGATTTTCAGATAAGAATGAAATAGTTCTAGAGTATTCCATTATAGTTGTTGAGTAGTGGGAGACAAATGTAGTATTCCATTTGTACCTTGAGTTTGATATTTGTATTTAACCGTTGAAAGGGTTCATGAATAATACAATGGATATTTTACTGTAATTGGTAGCCTAGTGTAGTATGTAGCTATATTCCCTGTTACCTAGTATTCTCTGATGGATCTTCAACTTATCAGCTTTTTGGCGAAAGAGAAACCTATAGACAGGACCTTGAACTCCTTGCGCAGATTCAATTAGGATAGTTTTTTTTTTTTTTTTTTAATTTAAAACTACTTGTTATTTCAGGACGTGAAGACACCAAAAGGGTTTAAATTCGTTCCTAAATTTATTTAAATTTACTATTAATAAATAAAAGATTTAAATATATTATTGATTCCTAAAAAATGTTATTTTGCTTACTTAATCCCTAATAAATTTTTCTTGACTTTTGGTCCCAATTTTTTTTTTATTTTGTCAATGTTATTACATTGGCTTTGTTATCTTGACAAGCTATCATTTATTAAAAAACATAATATTTTATTTTCATCAACAGAAAGAAAAATTCTAAAATATTTTAGTGACCACTTAATAGAGCTAATGTAATCAAAGGGATGAAATGCCAAAAAGAAAATCACAAAAAAATATAGAAACTAAAACATAGTTAAATCTAAATAAAAAATATTTTTAAAAACCTAAAGCGTGTATCTTATCCTGAACCAGCTTTGAAAATGCATGAAATATTCATAAAGTGGTGGTGCCCAAACCTGCTGGTCCTAGTCCAATATTTCCCACTCGTACCAGATTATACCAGCTGAGCTGAAACAAAAATGAGTAATGGTTGGTACTTTAGAAGTTGTTTGTTGCTACTTGGCTTGCTACATGTAAATGTAAGAGAGAACAAATGATATCACAAGACAAAACCATAAACCACAGCGTGCAAGTAACTCAATTTGCAGCTGTGTAAGCTAAAACTCCCTAGTCCCCATCCAAAGAATCTCTCTACAGTTCCTGCATCACTATTCACTAGCTGTATTTTTTAATTTATTATTAATCATGTCAGTTATCAATTATTTCTTCAAACATTAGCTTCTTTTATTAAATATGATTTTAACCCTGTTACAATATAGATTATCAAGAGTAGACGGATGCAATGGAACAGTATGAGATGAAAAAGGCAAAGTTCAATCTTTCTTCCATTCTTTGGCTCGTGTGATGGAAGTATTTTATACCAGACTTTCCTTAAAATGCATTTTTTCTAACATTTAGGTTACTAAAAATGTGAGACAATAATAAATTATTTTTCTATGTAACCTAATCTAAAATGTCTATATTAATTATTTTTTACAAAAATATTTCTAATTATGAGTTATTTTCTCAAGTTCAATAAATAGTAAAAAGTAAAATACAGTAATGTCTTATTAGAGTTTAATTAGAACACTATAGAAATCTTAATTTGATTATACATCTCTACTTCCAAAAAAATAGTTTTATTTGTATAATTTATCATCCAACTTTAATTTTTTAATTTTATTATTTAAGTTTTATTTTTATGAGTTTTATCACCTAATTTTTAAATTTTTACACATTTTATTGATATTGACATGTCATTAAAAGAAGTTAGTAATTTTTTTTAAATAACATTGTTTTGTTATTAACATAATGATAAAATATGAAAAATAAAAAATTTGAATGATGAAATATGTGAAATTAAAAACTTAAATGATTAAATTCATCAAAATAAATATTTAGTTGACAAAATTCACAAAATAATGACAGTGTAAAATGTGTCATTAAACATAAAAACTAAAGCAATAATCATATTAATGATCAGAGAGATTAAATGAATTAAACGTAATAAAAATATTTAAAAAAATTAAAAGTATCTCTTATTAATGTTAGGGATAAGTATGAAAAAAAAATACTATAATTCTAAAATAAATTTAAAGCTAAATAAATAAATTAATTAAATATTAGAGAATTAGTTAATAATAAATGTTTCTTTTATCCAAATTCATTTATAGTGCTTCTCAACAAGTTAACTTTCTCTTTTTTATCTCAACCATTTCCTTTATTCACCCTCTCTCTTTCTTTAATCTTTATGCTCTTCTGTCTGTTCTGCTTTTGCAATGAATGCAGCACCACCACCCTCATCATTCACACCACCTTTCCTTATTAATACTCAAACCTTCTCCATCTTTCACTCCCTTTCTCTTTCTCTTCTCCCTCTCATTCCAACTCTCTTCGTCTCTGATCCACAACCTTAACTTTCTGCATTCTGAGAAAGGTGATGAATCTTCTACTTCTACCATTTCCCATCTTCTGAACTTTCAAAATCGCCATTTTGTGTTTAGTTGCACTTGTTCAGCTAGTGGGTATGAATTTGTTTTCTTGCTTGTGCTTAGTACAACTAGCAATGGAGGATCTGCATCCCTGCATGCTTAGTTTTCTCTGGTTTTTGTTTATGATTTCACTTTTTGGGTTTAGGTTCTGTCTTCTGGCTTAGTTTTTAACAACAGAGACAGTTAAAGTGCGTTTTTTTAGTTCTTTTTGGTCATGTGGTTTTCAGCTTTGTTACTTACTCTCACTCACTTTGTTCTATGAGTTGGTTCAGTTTCTTGGAGTTTCTCAAAATTCAATAGAATTTTCATCCCTTTTCCTCTGTATATACTTTCGGTGGTGTCATGTCAGATGGAGTTTTTTTTAATTTATTTTTACTTTTTATTTTTTCCATGCCATATTCATCTCTTTCCTACTCACATTTCTCTGATTTCTTCTGCTACGTTGTTTTTCTGTTGTTTGGTTGGTTTGACCCTTATTTTTTCACGGGGACAATTAGTCATTTGTTAATTTACTGTTTTTTTTTGTTGGGGGCTATATACGAATATGATATATTTGTGTAACGTTTACTTAATCTCCTATGCGCTTTTTTAGTCTCTCTTTGATTCTTTTTTAACAAGATCTCTTTCGTCCTTTTCTGCTTTTGGGGTTTTCACTTTATCTCTTCTCGTATTTCTGTGTAGTGGGAAACCAGAGTTTTTTTGTAGTTGTACTGATTTTCTTGCTTCATACCCACTTTTTTTTTTTCTTTCTCCCTCTCTGAATTGTCCAAGTTTATACTTTGTGGTTGCAGAGGTAAACTAGGAAAAGGGCATGGAAAATCATATTTTTGTAACTAAATGCTTTTGTTCTTGTGTTTAATTTCATTCACTTTCAGATTTGTGGGTTCAAGTACATTTATTTGTTTCTCTACTTCTTAGATCTTCTTGTTCTTATTATGCTTTTGGTGTTTTCAGCCAGAATGTTTTTCTTTTTAAATCATGGTGTTCCTCTTTTCTCCTTCTATCACTAATCTTATTTAAATATTTATTTATTAATTTTTTATTCTGGGGTTGTTTTGAATTTAGAAAGTGAAGATTAGAGAGAAGCTTTTCCTTGAATAGAATATATCAGTTGTGTGTTGCGGCGTGTAATTGGAGATCACTGGCCTTGATATTTATTTGATCTAATGGCGATCTATGTTTAGTGAACAGAAGAAGACAGAATTTTTGGGGTATAGACCCGTTTGAAACATGCAAATGGGACATGGTGTATTGTGTTCTGCTTTTGTGTTCTTGTTAGGTTCAGTTTTTAATGCAAAGTTTCTGGACTAAATTATTTCAAAGTCTTCATTTTGATGCTGTCAATGTTGGGACAGATTTTAGTATATTCTATTCCTTATTCACATGCTGTGGTGTTTTTTTATTCATATAATAACTTGTTTTGCTGAGCCTTTTTCCCCCCCTTTTATTTATCAAAATGGCTAGATTTTCCGAGACCCTATATTAATTTATTATAGCCACTTGTTTTCGTGTGTTTCAGCTGGTTTCATCATCCATTCAAATAGCTTCCAGCATAATATTTTGAGTTGTAAAGTGGCTTATATTTTTTGAGCTGAAAGGATATTTGGAATCAAGTATCGTGTGCTTAGTTGACCAGACTTGCTATCTCAGCAATTTATGTGAGATCCACGGCAGAAAAAGGAGCAACATGGCCTTATATTCATCAGATGTCTGCATTCTGTAGCTGAGGAAATGGGTTGTTGTGTCTCAACAAGCAGTAGGAGTACTTGTAGCAGCAAGAGCAATGGAGGCATGGTCTCTCCATCTTGCTTAGAAACTGGGTGCTGTGGGCAAAAGAGAACAAGGAGAACATTCTCTGATCATGTTATTTCTCTCCACCATTTACCATCCTTACCTAACAGAATTTTCACCAATGGAAAGAGCTGCAGTTCGTGCATATTTACACAGCAGGGCCGCAAGGGTATTAATCAGGATGCAATGATTGTGTGGGAAGTAAGTATCTTCATCTTTTTTCATGTTAAGCTGAGATTAATTTTGGAGAAGTAGATGTTTTTGTTTCAAAGACTCTTCTAGGAAACTATGAAAAATAAGCAATTGTTTAAGCTAAACCAAACATGCATTTATTGAGGATGATGCATTACTCTCTGATTGAAGAGACTCGGTTAATTATAGACATTGGCATTCTATTCTGGATCTGTGTTTGTGCAGGATTTCATGTCTGAAGATACTATCTTTTGTGGTGTCTTTGATGGCCATGGTCCACATGGTCATCTAGTTGCACGCAAAGTGAGGGATGCCTTACCAATTAAGCTAATTTCATCTTTGCATTCTAATGAATCGAAGCGAAATGGGTCAGGTAAAACTTGCTTCAAAGGGAATGTAAAACCTGATAGTGGAGACTCTGAGATGGATTGCTCTGCGGAAGATAAACTGAACTCGACATGGAGGGAAGCTTTCATGAAGGCATACAAGGCTATGGACAAAGAGCTCAGGTCTCATCCGAATCTGGATTGCTTCTGTAGTGGGAGCACTGCTGTGACTATAGTGAAGCAGGTAGTTAAATAAAAGAGAAACATCTACACTTATGTTTGTTTCCCATTCTTTTTCAGTTTTCTTAATTTCTAATCTTACCAGGGTTCGAATCTGTTCATGGGCTATATCGGGGATTCTCGAGCAATCATGGGATCCAAGGATAGCAATGACTCCATGGTGGCTATTCAGTTGACTGTTGATTTGAAGCCTGATTTGCCAAGTGTGTCATACTCATATGCCATCATCATTCATCCTCTGTGCTGAATAAATGCTTTTGTCTAGATTTAACTTGATTCAAAATTGGTTGATTCTTATAGGGGAAGCAGAAAGAATTAAGAAGTGCAAAGGTAGGGTATTTGCTTTGCAAGATGAGCCTGAAGTGCCTAGGGTGTGGTTGCCTTTTGATGATGCACCAGGATTAGCTATGGCTAGAGCATTTGGAGATTTCTGCTTGAAGGAGTATGGTGTGATTTCTATACCTGAATTTTCTCACCGGCAGCTTACGGACAGAGATCAGTTCATTATTCTTGCCTCAGATGGGGTAAGAATTTCAATCACATTTCCATTGCTTTATTTGTTTGATCAAATTTTACTTTGCATATTTGAAGTTAGTTTCTGTTGGTTAGTAGAGAGTTGTGATTGCCATGATAGAAAAATAAAAAAAAAGTGATCAGTGTAGGTAAAAGTTCAAATCAGTAAATAGTAATTATTAGTAATAAATTATGGCATATCATTAACCATATGGTTATATGGAGCCAGCTGTGACGTGGCTTCTGAAACCAACTATTGAGTAGAACAGAACTTTTAGCAATCTTGAAATGGTTTGTCAATTAGCAGCGTAACAGTTGGATTACCTAGCCTTTGACCATTTTAGATGTAAAATTTACACAATGGTATTTCTTCAATATGAAGAAACAAATGACTAGTCAAATGTGCCAACTGATTGCAATTTTCTGTTCTAAATTCTATCTCCCTGCTTTTTCCCATTCTGCTGTTTATTTATTTATTCTTTAATTTGATTGAGTGGAATCTTGAGAGCTTGACTCATGGATGACATGTGCAATCTTGAGAAACATGTCTTTGCCAGGTTTGGCTATATGACAAGACGTACATGGTCATATCTGATTTTGCACGAGTTGAAAATAGGCTAGCCACTCTGGTTTGCAAAATACACATTTAAATTAGTATATGACTGATGTTTTTTTGCTATGATTTACAAATTGCATAATTCTGTCATGTTTAGGTCTGTGTCTGGAAGGCAAGAGAGGGAATTAATTACGTAAATGGGCATATTTTAAAAAAAGTTACCATAATGGGTATATTTTTTATTAAAAATTACCATAATGGATAAATCGTACTTTGATATACTATTTCACAATGAAGAAATTGTATACCAAAGTACGATTTCACTTTTCATTTATTTTAATTTTTTTCCTGTAAGAACTGAAATCATATGATAAAATACGATTTCAGTTCTTTTTAATAAAAAAATGAACATGTTGAAATCGTGAGTTGAAATACGATTTCAACATTAAATTAAAAAAAAAACAGAAATCGTATGATAGTATATGATTTCAGTGTCAAACTTTTCAGAAAAGTAAAATCGTGTTTTGAAGGACGATTTCTTCAAAGTGAAATTGTACTTCAAAGCACAATTTACCCATTTGCGTATTTTTTTTTAAAATCTACCCATTATGGTGCAAGAGCACAATTTATCCATTTATGTAACTTTTTTAAAATATACCCATTATGGTAATTTTCAGTGTAAATTTACCCATTATGGTGCAAGAGCACAATCTATCCATTTTCGTAATTATTTTAAAATCTACCCGTTATGGTAATTTTCAGTGTAAATTTACCCATTATGGTGCAAGAGCTCAACAGAAGTCTTTAGACTTCTAACAGTGTCACTTTAACTAGCCTTCAAATAAGAACCTGGCTTTGCCAGGTTTGGCTATATGACAAGACTTACATGCTCTTATCTGATTTTGCACAAGTTGAAAATATGCTAGCCACTCTTTGGTTTGCAAAATACACATTTAAATTAGTACATGGCTGATGTGTTTTTGCCACCCTTTTTGAATAGCATAATTCTGTCATGTTATGTCTGTCTGAAAGGCATCAGAACTTAAGTCTTTAGACTTCTAACAGTGACACTTTAACTAGCCTTCACATAAGAACAATGGATATTTTGCAATGTGCAACATATGGCAAAGAATTTGCTGTTACCCAGCCAATTTTGGTCAGGATAAAAATATCCATTGCCAAACTTAAATCTGAAATAACTGCTTGATTTTCTCCTCAAAACAGTTCATCACACCAACCATAGCACTTCCATCGACGCCCGATAAAACTGTTTATATTTCATTACTGAATAAGATACTTAGAGCACCATATTATTGATTGTCAAGCTTCCATTTTCTCCAGAAGGGTAATTAATTGTCTTGAAGTTTTGTGCAGGTATGGGATGTTTTAAGCAACGAGGAGGTGGTTGAGATAGTATCATCAGCACCAACGCGATCATCAGCGGCAAGAATTCTGGTAGATTCTGCTGCTAGGGAGTGGAAACGCAAATACCCTACATCAAAGATGGATGACTGTGCTGTAGTATGCTTATTTTTGGATGGGAAAATGGACTCAGAATCTGATTATGAGGAACTAGGCTTTTCTTCTGCAACCATCCAGAGCAACCATTCGGGTAACCCCATTGAGTCAGATGATGGACAAAAGTCTGAGCCATCATTGCAAAGGAACTTCACTGTGAGATCCTCAGAAGAAAATGAGACAAATGGAGCAGTATCTGTTGATGTTGTTGAAGATGCAACATCATTAGCTGATGATCAAAACTGGTCAGGTTTGGAAGGGGTCACTCGTGTAAACTCACTAGTCCAACTTCCTAGATTTTCCGAAGAAGGGCCAAACTCTTGAATTTGTTGGTTTCATGAGGACCGTTTACTGTAATACTTGGCACAATAATGAATTCAAGAAAGAAAAATTTTCTGCAACGGGTATCATTTTGATGCTCTTTGGTTGGCTAATTACTTGTATAAAACTATGCATCTCCGATGGTGTAACTGCTGGAGTTGCTAACTTATTTTTGGTAAGCCCTACAATCTTTAAAATGAATTCTACAACTGTCAAACAGTTTTTAAGAACCATTAAGATCATGTTTGGCTAAATATTGGTGAGGCCAAATGCAATTTTGTCAACCGATTAGGATACTTCATTTTGCATTTGACTGTTGGATTTGTCTCGGAATTTGTGTGACAACAACTTGGACGGAGAATCAAACATGCACTAAGAATGTTTGAACTATCAAATCGCTTAATGGTGAAATTGTATCAGAATTGGTTCTTAAATTTAAGAATTTCATATACAATCCTCATTGGAGATTCTTTAAGCTTAAACAAGGTTACAAAAAGTAATTGATTTCAGCATGATGCAAGGCGTTAATAACGTTAGACTTTCATTGAGATATATATTCTTGCTCCAAGTCTAAGATATTCCAGCAAATCTTGGTTGAAAATGTATCATACTAGACACGATTCAAGCTGTGACATTTGGTGTTGCCAGCTAATGATAACTGGGGTAACCTTGGAGAGTTATGACTGTCCATTAATTATTGAGGCAACACTTGAAAGTTATGATTGAAAGGCTCATACACTGAACCATGACCAATGATGATTGGCCCAAAAAGCTGCTTATGGTCATGATTCATGATTTACATTTACAAGTAACTGGGAGGAGATTAACGTAAAAGTAACGTTTACCCATATGATTGATTTTTTTTAAGTTTGAGTATTTCCTAATTCATAAACATCTCTTTTTGATTTTTAACTAATTAGTTTTTATCAAGTACTACTTTGGTTTGTTTCTTACAAAAAGGATTAAAACATTCTTATATAATTTTTTTTTAAAGAGTATCATTTTGTTACTATTAACATTTATAATTCTTAAAAATGACTGTAGTGTTTTCATAATTTTGAAGGTTAATGTATGTTTAATAAAATGATGATCTGAAGAGTTTATTTTAGTTTGTATATTTAAATTGTGCACGTACGCTTATAATGTAAGCATTTCGACTCGCATAAATTCCGACAGTCAGAGTTGACAACATGAGCGCGACCTGTCTTCTTGAACTTCAACTCACCTTATTCAGATTCTGCCAAATGCATTATTTGTGATGTGGTCTATGCAACTCCAATGATGAAATTTTACACTTTTTTCCTGTGCAGAAAAGCTGTTCCTGCATATTTTCCTTACATTATATCATGAGTGATATAGAATTTTAGAGTTGTGTCAGATAATTATTATAATTACTAGCAGAAGTCAACATTTCTTATTTCTAATATATAAGTAGTAGTTTCCTAAAAAGAATATACTAACGTAGTAGTACTATCCTAAAAAAATTAAAATTAGAGTATGTACTTATGGTATATATGTAATAGTTGAAATGTAAAAAATAAATTAAAATTGGAGTGTATTGCTACATTAATAGCAGTATTGAGAGGTAAAATGAATAAAAAAGACATAAAAAGCAGTTTTATAAGTATTTCCGGCGACTTGTTCACTAATCATAATTGAAATATTGTTACCTTGATATATGGCATGTGCTTGGTTGTCTACGGGACAACAAAAAATCACATAAAAAAAGTGAAAAAAAAAACATAAGTAATACAAAGTTGCTACTTTAAAGTGAAAAATTAATCGTCTTTACATCATCGTCATGTTGCTCCTCCAAACATGTTGAGATTTATTTTGCCAAGTGATTTAATTTCAATTTAATGTTGGTTTAAAAAAATTCAATTCAATTTTTATGAAAGAGATAAATTTTAAGAAATAATTGAGATGAAATTGAAATTTTGGTGTTTATGTGTAAAAGAGGTAAAATTTAAGAATTAATTTAAATAAATTAAAATTTATGATATCTATTTTTAAAAGAGAGAAAATTTAACGATGAATCCAGAGAAAATTAACCAGTGTCTAGCATAAAAAATGAAAGGTAAAACCAATTCCAAGTTTTCTACATATTACGGTGCATAAATCAGTCCATGTGAAAGCTCCATTTAGTGGCCGCTATAACATTGGTGACCCTCTTCCACAGATAGTAAGTAATAAAACCAAGTACAAAAAAATGTTCAACTACCAAGTGATACCACACTCTTCATGCATCTCATTCACATTACCCTTGCTCATGAAGTACACTTTACTCACCGCAAAAGTTCACTCCACACTGTAGAACAAAGGAATCATATAAATAATGCATCTCCCTCCCTTAAGACTTCAACACATACAAAAGTGATAAACCAAATTAAACACACCTGAGTCATTCAATTCCCCCCTTAATTGCTTTCAAGTTTCAACATTTTTCTTATCTGAAAAATGGCTTCCAGAGCTTCCTTTTTCCATGCACTTGTTCTCATTTCCCATATCCTCCTCCTTGCCACAACAGTTGCTGGACGCAGCATTGGCAAAAAATCCAACATACAGGACAAGAAAGAGCCTCAGTTCTTGCTCAAGCATGAAGGTGGGGTGTATATTCCAGGCATTGGACCTGTAGGATTTCCACCTAAATTTCACCTCACACCTAAATATCCATTTCCTGGTGGCAATGGAAATGGAGAAGCAGGAACAGGAACAGGAACAGAAATAGGATCAGGGTCAGGATCAGGATCACCACCAGGTCGCAGTTATGTTCCTGGTGGTGATGACACTTTTGTGCCAAACCCTGGTTATGAGGTTCCCATTCCTGGCAGTGGTGGAAGTACTCCAGCACCAGCTGCTCCATGAGTTAACTCATGCATGCATGATTGTAATACATGGTAGTTCATAAGGTGGTTCTGCTTAAATTTGTCTTTATTTTTTTTCTTCTGTTTTCTAGCCATAACTTATAAATAAGTATGCTCCATGTGCACATTGGTGTATATAGTGATCACCATGGACTGCCAAGTCGTTCTGTTTTATCCTTGTAGTCTTGTTTTAAGCTGAATTAAGTGTGGCGTAAGTTTAATTGTTTTTCAAAGTAGTTGCTGATGAATGAGTCCTCAAAAATAATTTAGCTGTTATGATTCCAATTTGACACCCTCTTCATACCCCCACCACCCCCTATTCGTCTCTTCTAATATTCTCTTTTCATGCAAAGTTCTGTGTTTGTTCCTTGAGTGATATGGTGCACACCTTTGCATATCGTACATTATATTAGTGTTATTATTTTCTCTCTCTTTTCTTATCGTATTATATAATCTGATATATATCTATAATTTTTTTTCTCTTCATCTCAAGTGATAATTAGATTAGTGTCTAGTGTCCACCAATCATTTTCCTTGTTCATTAGTGGAGTGTATTATGGCATAGAAAATGATCAATGATTACCCATATGCTATTTAACACCTAAAGAGATAAGAAAATAAAAGAGAGAATAATATATGTATGATAGGTATTATGAATATTGATGGAGTATTTATAATAAAAGTGTTCATAAATCATTATTCATACCGCAAAGGGTGTCGAATAATTAACACTTACAAAAGCACGAATATAGGGTCTAAACCTATATCTGGGTACTTTATAGATTAATTGGGGGCCATTCAGCACATGGTAAATCAATGCAGACTTTGAATTTAAGTAACAAATCATACTGAAGAAATGTTGACAATGACAATATACCACAAACTGTTATCATTTACAAGGACAAGATATTCCCTTGACGTTAAACACATCACGCTTCAAATCTACTGACTGGCCTTAATCCACATACTCTGCGGAGAACAAATTCATATATTTTCCTCAACATCTCACATCATACGAAAGACAGAACTTCAGTCCATAAATGCCTAGTAGGTGTGTTATCAACAAGCGAATAAACCCAACTACCACACCTCTTTCAAATGCAAAATAGCAGTTATGTCTCTAAAGACACATACATGATTCACCTAATACTCTGCATTTTTAATTTTGCTTGTTTTTCATGAAAAAGAAACGTTATTCAATTTTTTATAAAGATTTTGATTATGAACTACTTATCATAAAGTCATTTTTATTCTTGCATTATTTTTCATTAGAGAAATTATTACATGATCTTGTTTTATTACGATTTTGGTCACTTTTCACATAATATATAACAAATTTTATTAACTCTTTTTCTTAAATTGTAAAATCTTAATGACATGTATAGTAGGGGGATAGGGATTGAATGGAACTATGGTCATGTGATGGTCGTGGATTAATAATTTATCCTTCTCCGGACTAAGTTGTCCTTTGATCTAGAGACTAAAATTATCTGCATTTCCAAATTAGCCCCCATTGCAATGTCTAAGAAAAAGAATAATAGTCTGTTGTCACCATCAGTTTACATCTCTGCAGTAAACCCTTTATAATATGAATTTTAGCTAACATGATCTTTCTTTATCATGGTCAAGGAAAGAGATCATACTGTTAGAAAACGGTATGCATGCAATTACCTAATTGTACTTGATCCCCAATGTAGGAACGGATTAGATGTTACATTAAAGAAGTATTGAATTGTGTAAATTTGGTATTCCAGAACAAAAGTTTTCAACGCATAGGAGGATGCTATATACTCCAAGGGGCATCACTACAGTGACCTTAACAAGTACTGCATGGGATTAGGATTCTATACAACTGCTTTTTCAACTGCACAAAATCTATACTCCTGAATTCCTGAATTTATATTTTACAATTAAAATTTAATGAACATAGTTGTTTTTGAACTGTAGCAAATCCTGGAATCCAGGTGAGATGTGAAATAAAATAGTGCTAACTGAATTACATAGGATTTGGATTTTTTTTTATTTTAGAAGAAAAAATCTTATTTCATTTTATCTTAGATAAAAACAGAAATATAATGAGGGATACAATCATAATTATAGATTATCTTTTGCTAAGAGTTATTATTGTTACACATCTATATTATCTTTCATTTCATTTGCACCTTACCTTTATTTCTCTATTCATTTTTCATCCCATCATTTATCATGTCTATCATTTTCTCTCTTTTCCATGTGTATCATTTCCACTCAGACACCCCAAGAGTGTACTTATATCCCAGTTATCTTTGTTAATTACCAAAGTGACAACTTTGTTATGAGATATAAATAAAAAGTAAATGTAAGACTATCAGCTGTTTGGTTTTGTGTTCTAAAGGCTGAACGCATGTAAATATTGTGAAAAGTTAAAGTTATTCTTATTAGTTTTGCCTTTGGTTTGGCTATTAGACTTAAGTTACAGTTGAGGTAATGTCATACCAAACATGCACTATATATATATATATATATATATATATATATATAAAATGAGGTCCTACCATAATTATTTTAATATATTTCTCACTGGTAACGTGATAATTCATGTTAACAAATAACATGAAAGAATCTATATCAAATTAAGTAATTGTTACAATACTTTAGAGCGTAACTGGGTAACTAATTTGATCATATTTTATGTCAAGATCACCAGAAAATATGAGTATCTTTAGGGGTATTAAGGGTATTGCAGAATCCTCCCTATCCAAGAGTGACATGCTAGGATCAGATCAAAACTGCACGTACATGCCACAACCTTCCAGCTTTGGAATTAGATCTGCCACACGACATGTCATGGTATATCCCCTGCCAACATAAAAGGAAACGAAGTAGATGAAAATCAAAAGAATGCTTAAGAAACTAAAGTAATAGTAGCCCCATACACACATGCAAAGTCTTGGAATGTAACTAAAGTAAGCATATTTCAAAAACTAGAAGAATCGAAGGCCTAAAAAGTAAAGGAACTTTCAAAAGGAAAACTCAATTAATTCGTTCAATAAGATTACCAATAATGACATTTATTGATATCCAATGAAGCAAGACTTCCCATTTATTAATAATAAATACCAATATAATTTCATTATAATTGTTCAGAATCTTCCATTGAGTGGGGCAAGCAAACATCCTTGGAGTAATTTCATTATTTTCTATCTACTTTGAAAGTAAAATATAAAAGGAAAAATCATATAATAAAAATATGACACCATCTAATATAACATGGAAAATACACAACACAACAAGAAACAAGCTATGTAAAGGTTAATTATACCATCATTATAGGTACAAAACAAAATGACAATAGTTAACCAGAAATAGAAACACAATGCCATAAGGGACGAAAAAATGCTGAAGGGATAAACACAGAGAGCCCCCATATTCAAAATTTTAAACATAACATTGTAGCATCTTAATAACGATGGGAAAATGCAATTTTCATGGCATACAACAAATAAAAAAAGAACTGGCATAGGTACCTGGTTCATGTAAAATAAATATATAAATGTTGGTTTGAGGAATCAAATGCCCACAATCTTGAAGATGATGAAGCATAGGAAACCCAGGAAAATCAAGAGGTAAAGGTAGTCAACGAAGACAAAGAATCCGGTGGATCCATCTCTTGGTTTTGGACACGGAATTGTCTATTTCTTCGAGATTCGCCATTGGTACGAATTGCAGCCTTGTGTGTTCGTGAGAGAACTGTTTATTGAATCGCAGGAAACGAAGAATCACAATAAAAAAGAAATAGTACCATATTTCTATATATTTTCGTATCTCACCTCTATTCTTGATGTCCACTTTCTCATTCTACAATTATCAAACCTGTGCGTATTAAAATATTTGCATTTTGTTCCATCTGTTTTTTTTTTTTTTTTTTTTTTTTTATAATTCTTATCCCATCTGTATATTTTCCCCTATTCATTAAATTATGTTAATTGTGATAATTGTTATTATTAAAAATACCAGCAGAGGTGTAAGTGGGTGTGGGTCATATGCGAATCCGAATTTATCCAAATCAATCCAAATTAAACAGTTTGGATTAGATTATTTTTGTATTTAGGCTAGACCCAAACTAAACCAATCAAACTCGTTGAATTTTGAGTTGTGTCACATGTTTTAATATTCGAATCCTCTATTTTATTGACCCGTTAATTTGTATTAAATTAAAATTATTATTATTATTATTATTATTATTATTATATGCAATATAATATATATATATTTTTAAAATTTAAAAAAATTAAATACTATTGGCTATTAATTATATAGGCTTATCGAACTAAATTGAGTAAGTATCCTTAACCTTCAAGATCAAAGCACAAATATTTGATTGAATAAAGCCATTTTAGAAGGGTTTATAAAAATATTTTGAATTTATTTACGAAGAATACATGTCTCATAATGTCCCATTGATTTTTGTAGAAAAGTATTGGAAACTCATTTTCATTATGCTTATTGAAACTTCTTATCTCAAATATGATATGCTTAATTTTTTCATCCCTATAAATAGATAGATAGGAATTAGAGAGAAGGGTGACAACATTATAAAATTTTATTTTTAATAAAAAATCTAATAAGAAACAGTTGTGTCTAATTCATTTAATAAAAATTTTAGTTTATAAAAATATTATAGTTAAAAAAAAGATAAAATTAAATATTTTGACTCCAATCCAAAATGCTTACAAACGAGTTGGGTTAAGTTGGATTTCATTATTTTCCTTAAAAAATGACCAAAACCAACACATTCAAATTTGATTAGGTTGAACCATAGATTTAACCAAACTTAACCCAAACCGAGCCTCTTATACCCCTAAATATTAGTAAAGTGAACTATGTTTCACGGGTCTCAACTTGTGTATATGTTAAAATGATTAAATAATAATAATAATAATAATAATAATAATAATAATAATAATAATAATAA
>CM023952.1:11198071-11239027 GCA_013407115.1 Glycine latifolia | reverse complement strand
GGCACGAAATTACATGATTAAAACTATATAACTACTGAAATTAAATTCATACATGCACAGATAACTAATGGAGTGCCTTTAGTTAAATATTTTTCTATCATTCTTAGCTTATTTGACTTCTCTTGGACTTTTATTTTCCCATTCTAATTCAGTTTTTGTCTTAGGCAAGTTAGTGGGCTTACTTGCTAATTGTTGCGTATTTTCGAATTTTATGCTCACTTGACGTATTTGCCTTGTACAGGAACTATAGAGCTCTAAGGAACTCTGAATTGAGCATTCTTGTAGTCCTTGGAAAGATAATGAAAAGATCTAAAAGTTTTTCAGAAATAAGCCGAGGCCAATTCTGTCATTTGGAGTGTCATTTTAGGCTTTGAAGTCAGAACCACTGTACTTATATTTTGGGCTGCGAGTTGGACTTTTATTGGTGTAAATAGCATAAATAATTAGAATTGATGGGTTGTTCATGGCCGATTCTTTTCTTTAGACTTAGTCACTATATATTAGTGATATTAAGAGGAATTAATACTTTACATTTCATTTTGCAAAAAAATAGTTTTACATTTCTCTTTTTAAGTTTTTAGAATCAAAATTCTTTCTCTTATTTTCTCTCAACTGCTCTTCCTTGTTCTTCATTGTTCTTCATTTTCGTTTTCCCTTCTTCCATTTTCGTGCACTTATTTCATGGGGCTTTTATTGATGATGATCATGGAAGGCTAAATAATCAATCAATCCAAGGATCCAACCTAAGCAAGAGAAGAATTTGAGTTCTGGTTTGGTATTTCGAATTCTGTGTGAATGTTCACTTTCTTTTTCAATTACTATTTTGTTTTCATGATTATGAATGCGTTTAGGATTGAAAGCGGATTAGGTCATGGATTCATTTCCTAATTTCGAATATAAATCACAGATTAATTGGATGATATTTCAATTAGGGTTGTGGTTTTAATTAATTTAGGGGTTAATTCGATTGAACTGCTTCTAATGAAATTGAATGTACTTTCACAATAAGATAAATTTCTGAGAACGATGATGATTGAAATAGCTTGGTTTGGTGAATTGGATTGATGCTCTTTAATCTGTTTTACATTACTTGTTATCAATTCTGTTAGTTTCTGCATTGATCTTTAATCGTAGTTTGTGTTTTTGCTATTTTTACTTCACGCCTGCAAATTGTTCGACAAAAATCCCCTTTACTGTTAGTAGTGAATTGAAGATAGAACCATATTGATAGTGCCTCTGAGTCGACCTAGGTTAATCCTGTTATACATAATTAGCGTGGTTTAATTGTTTTGAAGCGACACGATAAACGCTTATCAATAACAAAACACATAATTTTTTTTGTCAATCTGAGTTTTAATTTTTCAATGTGCTACAAATTTAACTATTCTACATCATATAGTCAGGTACTTTAATTAGTCACCAACAAATTAAACTAAAAATTCTATTATTAAACTAATTGTATAGTCATTTACGAAAATCCCTCCACTTTAAACTCATATGACTTAATTACCTTTTTTCTAATTTTATGAAATCTAGATCATCATTAATCAAACTTAATTATTCCCACTTAATTTCTAACCTTACTTACATTAATTACTACTTTTCTTTGTTCAAGCTTCTAATTTCTATTTAAAGACCAAAATCCAATTATTTACATCTAGGCCATTAATGAGTTGACCATTATTTGAGCAGAGAATGTTCTCTTAATTATCCTTATTCTTTCTAGACCTTAAAAACTTAAGATCTTAATCATACTTAGGTATCCTATAGTAACATCTCATTTTCTACCATTTCAATAGTCTAAACCCAATTACATAACAAAGCAATAACACTATATACCATACACACATGGAAAATTGGGAAGTTACAATTTAGTTGAAATAGTTTCCTCAATCACTAAGGGTTCTTCTGTTCGGAAAAGATCCTCATAGACAAAACTTTCAGTATTTAGTTGAAAGAGTTTCCCAAAAACTCTCAGGTTGGACTACTCAACAATTGTCTTTAGCAAGTCGAATCGCTTTGGCCAAATCTATGATACAAAGTCTTCCAGCTTATCCAATGATGACTACAAAAATTCCCAAAACCATTTTAGAAGTTATACAAAAGGTTCAAAGGGCCTTTATTTGGGGTGACCATGGGACGACTAGAAAATCTCATGTTGTCAGTTAGAAAACTATGATGCTCCTTAAGCACTAATGGCGGATGGCAATGTGAATAAGGCCTACCTTATGAAAATAGGATGGACTCTTTGTTTGAAAAATAATGGCTTGAGGGGAGAATTCCTTATTGGCAAATATGGTAAGAGGGGAAGTCTGAATCAAATGACTTTGGAGGCTAAAGGTACCGATTCTCATATCTAGAAGTTGTTCTCTAAAGGCCTCAGCTGGCTCAGCTAGGGATTTGGGTCATTGGAGATGGCTATATGATCAATACATGGAAGGATAGATGGTTAAATAGCAATACTAGACCGATGGATACTGTCCATGATTTCCCTCTTACTATGGAAAATTCATGTGTTAGAGAACTTGTCCACTTTTAGGGTCAATGGAATACGGAATTACTGACCACTCTATTCCCTAATGATATCACCCAAAGAATCTTGCCTATCCTTCCTCCTTATGATCAGGTGAGAGAAGAAAAAATAATGTGGTCAGATAAGAATTTAGGCCAGTGCAAACCAATGTCTCAACAAGCTTCATAGTCTAGAGCCCTGGTCTAGATGGAAGAAAATATGGAAGTTGAAAGTCCTTCAATGTGTGAGTGTCTTCATCTAGAAAATGGTGCATGTAAGGCTACCTCATTGAAGCAAAATGGATAAATTAGGGAGAGATAGATTGTATTGTCATCATTGCCCAAATGGGGAAGAAACTAATCTGCATATTCTAAGAGATTGTTCTTTAGCCTCCTGGACTTGGACACACTTAGTCCAATGGAATAGTAGAAGCAATTTCTTTGGATTGAGTTTCTATGATTGGATCAATTATAATTTGGATAGTGATCTTGGTCAGAATGGTCACAATAGTTATGCTGAAATGTGGGTTGTCATTTACTACCTTCACTGGATATGGTGTAACAAACATATCCATGATAGTAATTTTGTGAGACCGAGAAACATTGGGAAGAGGTTAAGAGTTATTGTTGTTCGTACAATGTAGCTCTGAATATAGTTGATACTATGCTAATGGCTCAAAAGGTGGAAATTCAGATAAAATGGATGTCTTATTCTCTAGGTTTGTTTAACTTTAACACAAATGAATCTTTGAAGGATGACTTGCTTATGTTTGGGTGTGGTGATTTGACTAAGGACCATGAGTGAAGATGGGTTGGGGGGTTTTGCTAAAAAGGTAGGTTCTTCATCAACTTTTATTGCTGAATTGTGGGGAGTGCTTCAAGGTCTTAAGATGGATAGTCATGGGTTTGCATTTGTTGCAAGTGCAAGTTGACTCCTTGGCTGTGGTCCAAAGCATCAACGAAGATTCTATAGTGTGTTTCGGGTGCTAGCTTGTGCTATTCGTTCCATTCTACAAAAGAATCAATTGTTCACTATCAAGCATATCTATAGGGGGCCAAACAAGTGTGCTGATGCTTTAGCCAATATGGCTTGTGATATGAAGAAGGATTTTGAGAGTTTCTCTTCTCCTCCAGTTTTGATTGAGTCTTTGCTAATTAAAGATGTTAGCAGGTGTGTTACCCCTTGTTTAGTTCCTTTGTAATCCTTTCTTTTCAGGCTTTTTATCCCCGTTGAGTACTAGAAAATAATCGGAGATCTTATCTAAGGTATCATAGTCCAATTTTACTCGAACATCGAAATGTTTTTGGAACACATTGTTTTAAAAATATCATACTGTTTAATATGGAAATTCGTTTGAGTAATTGAAAATAAATGTATTGATTTTCCACTCTTGAGTCTAATAAACCATAAACAACTTATTTTATTCAGTAGGATAGAATTAAAATCTTGAGCTCTTTTTGGTTAAACCAGCAGTAGATATGAGTTCCAACTAAAGGAATTATATGACTAATCAAATTGATATGGAAATTCAGTATAGTCACAAACTATTGTATTATTATCGAAAGTATTCATATTGATAAGTTTATAAAATCAATGGTTTCTTAATAAGAATTGACCAAATATGATGTAATTCAAAAATATATATTGATTATTAAGATTTATAATGATCTTTTTATAATTTCGTAGTTTTAATAACAAAATAGTATTTATATAGGTTAAAATAGGAAAATTGATCAATGAAATAGAATAATAAATCAAAGAAAACAATGACTTATAAAGTAAAAGAGTTCAACGAAAAAAAAAAGAGAATCGAAAAGTAAACAAAATTAAATTGATAGAATTGTAAAATGTTCAAAATGTAAACTGAAAGTAAAGTACGAAATAAGATAAAAGTTGCAGAAAATAAATAACAAAAAAGTGAATGAGTTTGAGTTTAGAGAAGAAATGGAGATTAAAAAGTATAAAGTTTGGAGAAAAAAATGCACAAGAAGAGACTTGCATGAAACATAGATTGAATCAAAGTAATTACAAGATTTGTAAATTGCATAAATGAATGGGTTCGAACATACACATTACCCTTGTAAATAGTAGTCATTTTTTTTTGTGTGAGACGTTGGTGTAGAGGTTTCTTGCAATCTTTGTAACCAAGGAGAAACAAAGAGAATAAAAAAGAAAACAAGGTTTAAATAGGTAGAATCGTAAAATGTTCAAAATGTAAATTGAAAGTAAAGTATGAAATAAGATAAAGAGTAAATTACATTCGCACTCCATGTGTTTTACTCAAATTTCACCTGATACTCCTCCCTTTTTGCACATTACTTTTACCCCCCTCTATTAACGCCGTTAACTAACGTCAATTGAAATATGTGAGCAGACGAAATTGCCCTTACATTTTAATTGTAAAACCCATATTATCCCTTCCCAATTAGTTTCAAAATTTATGATTCACGTTTCATTCCTCTTCACCATTAGTGAGTACTGTTCATCTTCCTCTTGTTGGCGAGTTCTTCTTCAACGTCCAGGGGTGCGAGTTTCTCTTTCTCTCACAACGTTCATGTTCCATTCCTCTTCATCGTTCTTGTTCCAGTTTGCGAATTTCCCATTATTCATTTTCTAGTTCGCAACGTTCATGAGCGTCTTCATTTGTCTTCCTCTTCGACGTTCATGAGCACTCTGTTTTTTCTTCCTGTTCCATAATTTCTGTTCATACTAGGCTATGCTTGTAAGTGACCACTGGACCTTGTATATAGGTTACTTTTTAAGATTATTTATTTAATTTTGATTGTTTATTGTTGCTTATTTCTGAATGGGGTTTCAATGGGAGACCAGTTTGAGATCACTTATGATTTTTAAAATCATTTGTTTATTATTGTTGATTAAAATAGTGTTGATATTTGGGACAACAGGAAACACAATGGATGAACTGAAAATCATTTATTTATTATTGCTGATTAAAATAGTGTTGATGTTTGGGACAACAGGAAACACAGTGGATGAACTGAAAATCATTTGTTTATTATTGTTGATTAAAATAGTGTGGATATTTGGGACTACAGGAAACACAATGGATGAATTGGAAATCATCTGTTTATTATTGTTGATTAAAATAGTGTTGATGTTTTGGACCACAGGAACATAATGGATGAAAATGTTTGTTGAGAATCATAATTCAGTTCATATATAAGTTAGTAGAACAAAGGATGAGAGGAAATGTGTTAACATTGCGTACCAACAAAGTGGATTCAAAGTTGGGTTTACGTAGAAAAACAAAAAAGAAGAAGAGTATTAAAATATTTTCAGGTTGAGAGAAAGAAGATGAGGATATTTTAGACATAAATTTTCATTAAAAGTCATGTGACCAGCATGTGCCTAATTTTTGTTAGATTATTAAACGGTGTTTAGGAAAGAGGGGGTCTAAGTGTAATGTGAACTAAAAAATTAAGGGGTTTTTTGTAGGGTGCAAAAAGGAAGGGGTATCAGGTGAAATTTAAGCAAAACACAGGAGGTGCGAGTATAATTTACTCTAAGATAAAAGTTGCAGAAAAATATATAAATAACCATCGTTGTGTCTATTTATAGCCTAATTCGACTCAACAGTTGACTTACATGATTCGTACTAGTGTACAACTTATTCAAACTAATTGCCCTATGACACTGACATCTATTTCTTCATGCTCTCTGATGAAAATCGTTGATAATTGCCTTCAAGCAATGTATCAAAGCAACATCCCTTTGATGAATAATTTTCTTCAACTTTTTGAGTAGCATACAACTTCACTAACTTGTCTTCAAAGATAATCTTCATTTTCTAAGTCCTTTGTCTTCGATTCATCATCGAATCGAACCCTTCCAAGTATTTTTTTTTATTGTTATCTTGAACATAACCTTAGTATCATATTCTCTCAATTCATTTGATTTCTATACTTAGAAAATTTGACTTACATCCTTAACAGATGTCTCCTAAAAAATGTATGTTTGAACTCTTGAGAACATCCATTTTTTCCACCTAATCGAACTGCCTTCATTCAAATATCTATCGCAATATAAACAAAAAAGTGTTTATTCCATCAACTAAGACTTTCCAGTGGTATCGTCCCATCAAAACTTGATGACTTTCCACTGAAGTCAACAACAATAATGTTATGTGGGATCAGATCATCTAAGGACTTTCTAAACCTCTTCAACATTGATTGAGGTAAGATGTCAATTGCAACACTTCCATCAACTAAGACTCTTTTCATCTTTTGTTCCTCTACTATGGTAGATATAATCAAAGGCTTCAAGTGAGCCTTCATCTTTTTAGTAAGAGGATCAAACATAACAACATTGAACCTTGATGTCATTCAAGTTACCTGTTTTACCCAAGTGGTTTTTATTCGAGCTGTGGGTCATCGAAGTACTACTATCTTTCAAAATCAAGGTAACTTGAACTAGCTTCGTACTGCTCCTCATACTCAATAGGGAGGATAAAAATTGTTCAATGGTATATTCTAATGAATCATTGAAACCATATTCAAAAGTATCAATCACCATCTCTTCTTCATTTTCATACATTGGTTTTGATTGATTCTTCAAAATTTGAATCCTTCCTTGCTTTTGTTGATTTCTCTATTGATTCTCTAATGCCTGGAGAACCATAGTAAGCCATTCTTGCAAAATTTGATCTATATAGGTTGAAGGGTTTAATCTAATTGTTCATTTCATTCTGTTGCACAAAACTTTTAGTAGTGTTAGTACCAAAGGTTTGGCATTTGGGTTGATTAGGTACGTTTGATTGCCTAATCTACTTGTTAGAAGGCACTTATGCATTTGGCAAATAAGTAGTATTTCCCTGGAAGTGAATAACTGGTTTATGAACTTGTTTCACTAACATCTGGATAGGTTTTTTTCTCCTTTATCTTGAATCAAAAACCCTTGAGGGGCTGAAATGTTTATTCAAATCTTAGATGATTCGAAGGCCCTTGCGGCAGACCTGTCAAAAATTGTAGTGCAGCAAGGACACAACATTACATCCCTATCACAATCCTTCTTTTGAAGTAGCAATTCAGCCAAAGTATCTCAATCTCGAGAAATACTCCTTCGATTTCATTCTCAAACTCATCGAGAGCCTTATTCATGTCTCCTTAGCAATTGGATGCCTTACGTGCCTTGGATTGACTTCCTTAATAATGTTAACCATCATAATTTGCACAAGCTCAATCAATGTAGATGGAACTTACAATACTTCCTACCTCTCCTTTGTTCAACAGTAGTTAGTTTATGATCCTCACTTAAAGCAATTTGTTTGTCTTTTAATAAAATGTGGAAGATCTTATCTGCTTTAGATACATTAAAACTATAAGTTTTATTTGACATCTTGTCTTTTACCTCACCGAGTTTCAATGATCGACATACGTAGGGTGGTCTAGATTTCAATTTTGCTAGATATACTTGACTTCCGCTAAATTTATTTCACTTCCTTTGCAAAAATCATCATAATGTTGACCAACATCAAAATACTCTGTAACATTGTTATAGTTCACGTCTACAAAAGACAGTTTATCTTTCTTAGGAGACTTATCGAATTTTCTATTTCTTTCTTATTCAAATTTCAATTATTCAATCCTTCAAACTTTATCAGCCAACTGAGCCATATCCTTAAGTTGTTGGTTTACTAATTTCTTTCCAATAAAAAATTAAAGACTAGCAACAACCATTTGAATTAGCTCATGTAAGGAATTTGTGTAAACATCCAACTTTTAATTGTTTGAATCTATTGAGATAATCATCAATAGATTCCACATTATACCTTTTGTTATTCATCACATCAACCAAACTTACCTTCATTTCACCTCTGAAGAATTGTTCATGGAACATTCTTTCTAATTGAGGCCAATTATAAATCGAATTAGGTGGTAATGTTATGAACCATGTAAATGCTTTCTTGGTGAGAGAACTAGGAAAATACTTCATTCTTAGATATTCATTTGCAACCATATCTTCACATTCCATCTAATATCTGTCTATGTGTTTAATAGTTGATTCCCCAATTTCCCAAGTGAACTTAGAAAATTTAGGGATCTTATAACCCTTAGGAAATTCAGTGTGTAATATAATGTCAGGAAAAGTTGATACAAAGTATGGCCGATTCATAAAACTCATTTTGAAGCCATGTTGATTAAGCACTTGTTCGACTACCATATTTATGTATGGAGAATATTATTGATTGTTTGGTTGCCAATTCATGTTATTATTATTAGGCTGGCCCCATGTCCTCTCATCATTGCATTCTCTCGAAGCCTTGTAGAAGCAATCTGCATCCTGGTCTCGATTCACCAATATTGGGCCTCTTCCATTTTCTCCTCCTTGAGGTGGTTGTTTCATATTTTTATTCTAATCATTGTTATTGACAATGCCCCCAAGTGTTATAGCATTTTGTGCAAGGTTCACATTTTGAGGTTGTACTTGACTCATAATCATAACATCCTTATTCGAATCATTTGTTTGGCTAATAATCAAAAACTATCATTTGTTGTTTGAACTAATGGATTTAACACAATTGTTATATGTTGAGACAACATGTTCACCATATCATGATTATTGTTATCCCTTTATTGTCTTAAGGTTGTTAAAGTATTGTTTGAAATCCTTGCAGACAAAGATTCACTTTCTCCATTCCTACTTGAACCTTTTAATTGTTCTAACCCATAATAATAAGCATTCCCTTAGTCAATTTGGTTTCAATTTCTATTTTGGGAAGTAATTGAATTCTACCCAGATATTCCATTGAAGGTTGAAAAGAATCTAACTCTACACCCTAGGGTCTCCAATTAGGCATGCCCCATGGATACCTCAAACTAAGAGGAGTTCCATTGTTATTGTTATTGAATGCATGAACTCCTTGGTATCAAGTTCTTGAACCCATTGTGAGCATGGTGATAAATGGAAGGATTTGTTCAAATCTTGTATTGGATGGTAAATCTGAATTTGAATATAATGGCATAGTAGTAGTGCTCATCATATTCGACGTTGGTGTAGAAGTTGTCATACTTGATGTAAGAATTGGTCTCGTAGCATTTGATGCATTTGTCGATGTCATCACGTTCGATGCACTCATCGACAACATTGCATTTGACGCATTTGTCATAGGAGTGGTTGTTGTTGCATTGCTAACTTGCATTGCCGATGTGCTTGAATCTCCATTATTATTATTGTTATTGCTCATTGATCGAAAAATTATCGATTTGTTTGAATTACTATTTTGAGTGGCAGATATAACTCTACCACTCCTTAATCTCATAAACTATCTTTCTTTACACTAGCTTAGTTTGTGAAGTGGCAACACAGTCTCACTAGGCATGGCAATTTGTTTGGGATGGAAATTCATTTAAGTAATAAAAAATAAATGTATTGATCTTCCTCTTTCGATTATAATCAACTACAAACAACTTATTTTATTCAGTGGGATATAATCACAATTATGAGCTGTTTTTGGTTAAACTAGTAGTTGATATGACTTTCAATTATGAAACTAATCAAAATGATATGAAAATTCAATACAATTACAAATTATTTTATTATTATCAAAAGTATTCATATTGATAATTGCAGTTTATAAAATCAATGGTTTATTAATAAGAATTGACCAAATATGATGTAATTCGAAAATATATCTTTATTTGAATTTGATTTATAATGATCTTCTTATAGTTTTCATAGTTTTAATAACAAAACAATATTTATATAAGTTAAAATAGGTAAATTGATTGATGAAATAGAATAAGAAATCAAAGAAAATAGCAAACTTGTAATGTAAACAAGTTTAACGAACAAAAAAAGAAAAAAAAGCAAACAAGGTGTAAATTAACAAAATTGTAAAATGTTCAAAATGTAAATGGAAAGTAAAGTACGAAATGAGAAAAAAGTTGTAGAACAATAAATAACAAGAAAGTAAATGAGTTTGAGATTATAGAAAAAATAGATATTGGAAAAAAGTATAAAGTTTTTGGTGAAGAAATACAGAAAAAGAGAATTACGTGAAATGTAAATTGAATCAAAAGAAAACAATTACAGTAATTGTAAATTGCACAAGTGAATGGGTTCAAATATACACATTATTCTTGTAACCAGTAGTCATTTTCCTTCCTTATGCAGCATGTTTGTTTAGAGGTTTCTTGCAATCTTCATATCCAAGGAAAAATGATTATCATTGTATCTATTTAGAGCCTAGTTCGATTCAACACTGAACTTACATGATTCGTACAAGTATACAACTTATTCAAGCTAATTGTTCATGATGATGAAACTTGTATCTTCGCGCTCTCTTTTGGAAACCATTGATAACTGCCTTTGAAAAATGTATCAAAACAACATGCCTTCGATGAAAGATTTTCTTCAACTTTTCGAGCAACATATAACTTCACTAACTTGTCTTCAAAGATAATCTTTGTTTTCTAAGTCCTTTGTCTTCGATTCATCATCGAATCAAACCCTTCCAAGTCTTTTTCGATGACTTTCTTGAACATAATCTCAATAGCATATTCTTTCAATCCATTTGATCTCTATACTTAGAAATTTAAATTACACCCTTATTTAACACATATAATATTTTTTATACTGTAACAGTATCATACATGAATCATCTAGATCTTTATTAATTCACATATTCACGAATGGTGCCTTTCGCTGAATAAGTTAAAGTTGTCACGATTTGTGGCTATATATACCTCAGTCATTTTCATAATCTTATCCGGTTGCATTGCAGGGAACTTTCTATTTCAATTATTTATCGTCATTCGTCAAAGGCAAGATGATCGAACGTGGTCCTGCTCTTGTGCTTGTGCGGTTAAATTCAAGTGCTTGGCTTGAACACCGTTGTTTCAATATTTCGGATTTTTTTGTTAGTAAGATTGAAATCGATGAACCAAACCAATTGTAGGAAATTTGAAATACACTCTTGACACTTAATTAAGCAGCAAGAATAATTAAACTGATATGATGTACTAAGCTTGTGTTTAGAAAACACGTTCTGCAATAGATAAATCACGTTAAAATTACATACCTTCTGCGTTTTTAATTAATTACACTATTAGTATATTACATTACCTAAATATCTACATTCTTTTGAGTTAGTTTAATGATTTTTATTACAATATTTATAAGAAAATAAAATAAACAGTTTTTTCATACAAAATTATTTTTTAAATAAAGAATTATAATAAATATTTAGTTTGTTAAATTATTTTACGTATAATTTATTTATGTAAGTTATAAGAACAATTTTGGTACAAGGTCACATATATTCTTATACGATAAATAATTTTGTTTAAGTCATATAAAAACAAAAAACAAAAACAAGATTAGTGTATGTGGAGCTAAATATGTGAATGTAATTTTTATGTACAAATTATGCATAATATTTTTAAAATTAACACAAAAAATTGTTAAGAAAATAAATATAATTTTCGAATCAAGTAAACCTTTAGAATCATTATCGTTCCCCTAAAAAGAAAGATTAGTGTAAGTGGAGCAAAATAGGTGAATGTAATTACACACTGTACAGTCCAAAATAATAAAATGACACGTGGCCTTCATCATGGGGTCATTGTACATGTGAACACTCTCCACGTCAGCACTGTCACATTAAATAATATTTATTCATCCTCCAAGTGTCAACTCGGACATGTGTCTGGGCTCCTCGTCAGCCCTGCTACAAGAGTACGGACACATGCTTGCTACAGGAGTACGGACACATGTCATGTTTGCTACAAGAGCACAGATTGTTACAGGAATATTATTATCTACTGCACAATATCTTTATATTAACAGCTTAACAAATATACTTGGATATTCAAATAAGTGCAACCACCTTATCTTATCATATCTCAACAAAGTTATCTACAAGCTGTTATTTATCTACAAATAACAGTATATCAATAAGGTACACATTATCTTATATTTAAATTAGATAACTGTCTGCTATTATCTATTATTATTATCTTATCAACAGATTATCAATAAACAAAGGCCCAAAGTCCACGCTTCACACTATAAATATAACCTTACAGGTTCTCTCTAACTCACTCAATATTCACTCAATTCTCACTCCATATACATCTCATACACCTTCATACATATATTTGAATGCATTACTCAAGTTATTCTTTCTCTACATCTTATATTGAGTTCTCACACTCAGTTATTCTCTTATAAATTGATGTACTTACTTGAGCGTCAGAGTGCTTTTCCTTTGTTTTGCAGGTTCCTTCTCTAAGCAAAGTCTACACCTTGTTCGACATGCAGAATTTGGAGTCCACATTGGCCACGCCAACCTCACGCGTGAAATTTTCAGATTTTGGTAAGAATATTTGGCGCCCACCGTGGGGCCCAAGTAAAACTTACCCTGTGGCCTCTCATACCCATCACTCATCAGTACACGTTCATGGTTAGCACACGTTCTAGTGTTAGGCGTGACACTCCTGTTGACGCTTCTAACCCCCCACATGCTACCATGACGAACGACGACACCATTCAGCAACTCCAAAACCGCATGACGGCGATGGAACTCAAGCACAGGAAGAAATCAAAAGGTTAAAAGCTGAACGTGATGAAGCCAGAGCGAGACGTCCCGAGAGAGATACACGCTCCCTTACTACCCGAGAGGAGCCAACACAAGGCGAATCGCATCCTCGACATGTCAACCCTCCACCCGTTCGTAGTTCAACACAAGGCTATCGAAGGGAGAGATATAATACTTGGTGCAATCCACTTGTTGACCGTATTATGGAGGTCAACATCCCGTTCGGCTGGAAACCTTTGCACCTAGAGAGGTATGACGACACTACGGACCCAGACGAGCACCTCGATGCCTTTCTCTCTCAGGCAAATCTCTATACCAACAATGACGCCATATTGTGCCGCGTGTTCCCTACGTCTTTAAAGGGAGCCGCGTTAGCATGGTATGGTGATCTCCCCGACCGATCTGTCGACAGTTTCGACACCCTTGTCGAACGATTCAGTGCACAATACGCTACCAGTCGAACTCATAAGATGACATCAGTCGATAATGAACCCCTTCGCAGGTTCATGAAACAATTCTCACACGTCACCTCTCAGATCAGAAACCTCAACCCTGAAGTAGCACTGCATTCCATGATGCTAGCACTACGACCTGGCAAATTCGTGGACAGTCTATGCAAGAAACCTCCTTCTAGCATGGATGAAATACGCAAAAGAGCCAAAGGATATATCCAGATGGAAGAAATGTTAAAGTTCCGCAACAAAGTTAGACAAGTCAGACAAAAGCGTGAAAAATATGAAGTACCCATAACAGTCGACCCTCGAAGGACTAGCAAGAAGCATAGGTCGCATAAGCCACAGCTTCTCCCCAAAGGACCCAGGTTTGAGAGATACACTCCCCTGACGGTCAATCAAGCCATGATCATGGATGAAGCCTTCAACACTGAGGTACAGGTGACATTGCCCGCTCCCTCTAAACAGGGAGGAAACCCTAACAAGTATTGTCGTTACCATCGCGCCACTGGCCATAACACCGAAGACTGCATTGCATTAAAGGATAAGATAGAAGAACTTATCCAAGCAGGGCACTTATCACGGTTTGTAAAAAGACCTGATAATCCACCAGTACAGAGGCAAGAGGGGCGATGAGAAGATCGCTTCAGAAATAATGACAGACGCAGAGATGGTGCAGAAAACCAAGGGAGGCAAGGACAACCGCAACCTAGACGCGAACATCAATCCCCTTGCCAACAGGAGGAGGAGCCTGTCCAGCACATCTGTGGTGTGATTCATACCACTGCAGGTGGCTTCTCATATGGAGGATCGTCAAGTCAGTCTCGCAAGAGACATCTGCACTCTATCAGGGATGTTGATATAAATTCTGTCAATAATCCCCCAACGTGGAGTTTACCTCCCATTACATTCACTGATGCTGACTTTGAGGGAATTAACCCTATCCAGCAAGATGACCCCATGGTTGTTTCCATCATCATCGCCAACTTCAAGGTGACAAAGGTGCTCATTGATCAGGGTAGCTCACTTGACGTCCTATACCTTAAGACCTTTTAGAAGCTGGAGATTCCATCCACAGCTATACAATCTTACTCAGAACCCCTCATCGGCTTTGCAGGAGAAAGGGTCGACACCCTGGGATATGTCGACCTAATGACCACCTTTGGTCAAGGTTCGTTATCTAGGACCTTTACAGTCAGGTACAACATAGTGGATGCCGACACATCATGCCTGGTCCTGATCAGTAGAAAAACCCTCAACGAGCTGGGAGCTATTGTCTCGACGCCTCATCTAAAGATGAAGTTCCCTACCATGACAGGGGAGATTGCTACTGTGAAAGCAGACCAGAAGCAGGCCAGACAGTGCTATGTTGAAAGCTTGAAAGTGTTACCATATCCTCCTAACAGGAAGTCAGACAGACATGGTACCACTTCGGGGGGTGCTACCCAGGTTATGAATATAGACAAAGAGTACATTCCCTGTATACCGATGGTTTATTTCACAGATCATCATGGTGACACCTTCGACGTAGATTCGCGCGATGATAATATCGACAAAGGACCAAAACCAATCGAAGAATTAGTTAAGCTACAACTCGGGCCCAAACCCGGACAATGCACACAGCTTAGCAAAGAGCTCACCTGCCATGAGTACAGACACCTAGCGGACGTACTCTGTAAAAACGCATCCCTGTTCACTTGGCAACCGTCTGACATGCCCGGTATTAACCCTAGCGTCATATGCCATAAGCTAGTGATATGTCCACAAGCCAAACCCATAGCATAGAAGAAGCGGAATATGGGAGAAGAGCGGCGAAAGGCAGTTAAAGAAGAAGTAGATAAATTACTCAAAGCCAATTTTATCAGAGAAGTCAGGTATTCTACCTGGCTCGCCAACGTTGTCATGGTCAAAAAAGCCAGTGGCAAGTGGCGCATGTGCACAGATTTTACAGACCTCAACAAGGCATGCCTTAAGGACGCATATCCATTACCCAACATTGACAGACTAGTTGATGGGGCGTCCGAGTTTCACATCCTAAGTTTCCTGGATGCATATTCTGGTTACAATCAGATCAGAATGCATACCCCGGACGAAGAAAAGATAGCCTTCATCACTGAAGATGCCAATTACTGTTACAGGGTCATGCCCTTTGGTCTAAAAAATGCAAGAGCTACATACCAGCGACTGATGGATCGCGTCTTCAGTAAGCAGATCAGACGTAACGTCGAGGTTTATGTGGATGACATGGTTGTCAAGTCTCAGAGTGTAGCCCAACATGTAGCAGATTTGGAAGAGGTATTCGAAGAGGTCAGGAAGTATGACATGCGTCTTAACCCCGAGAAATGCACATTCGAGGTAGGTGGTGGCAAGTTCCTTGGTTTCATGATCACACACCAAGGTATTGAAGCCAACCCGAACAAATGCTCACCCATATTACAGATCCATAGCCCGGTTAACGTTAATGAAGTTCAAAAGCTGAACGGAAGATTAGCCGTGTTGTCCAGATTCCTTTCGAAACTCGTCGAGAAAGCAAAGCCTTTTTATAAGTTGCTTACCAAGACATCACCATTCCTTTGGGATGACACCTGCGAGCAGGCTTTCGAGGCATTCAAGAAGACAATTGCTACACCACCTGTCTTGAGTAGACCTCGACAGGAGACACCATTGCTCTTATACCTCTCAGTAGCAGACGAAGCTGTCATCTCGGCACTTGTTCAAGAAGAAGGGAAGCATCAGCTCCTTATCTACTTCACTAGCCGCATGCTACATGATGCCGAGAAGTGCTATCAAATGATCGAGAAGATAGCCTTAGCATTAATCACCTCTGCCAAACGACTTAGGCCTTATTTCCAAAGTCATCAAGTGATAGTTAGAACTAACTATCCCATCAAACAAGTACTGCGGAAACCAGAATTGGCAGGTCGAATGGTGGCATGGTCAGTCGAACTGTCAGAGTTTGACATTCGATATGAGCCACGTGGTCCTATGAAGGCACAGTTCATGGCAGACTCCCTAGCAGAATTTGTTGGGAAGGATAAGACCACCCCGGACTGGTGGAACCTTTACATGGATGGAGCATCCAACGTACAAGGAAGCGGAGCCGGCATCATACTTGAAGGACCCGACAACATATCACTGGAGCAAGCTCTTAAGTTTAACTTCAAAGCCTCCAATAACCAGGATGAGTACAAAGCCCTCATAGCAGGCCTTAAACTTGCCAAAGAAGTTAGGGCTTAATATCTTAGATGCTACTCCAACTCACAGCTCGTCCAGGGACAGATTGCAGACAAGTTTCAAACCAAGGAAGCTATACTCCTCTAGTATTACCATCTGGCTAAAACACTCATCGACAGCTTCGAGTGTTTTGAGATGTATCACATACCTTGAGAGAGTAACACCAGGGCTGACTTGTTGTCTAAGCTGACCAGTACCAAGAAGACTGGGCACCTCAAAACAATTATCCAAGAGACACTCCAAAAACCCACCATTAATACCCCGACGATAATGGTTGTCGAACTGGAGGATGCTACTTGGATGACCCTTTACAGAGACTTCCTTGTAAAGGGAACACTCCCAGTAGATGAAAATGAGGCCCAACGTCTGAAGCGAAAAGCCAGCTACTATGTCATCATTGATGGTGAGTTGTTTAAAAAAGGGCTGACAGCGCCTCTACTCAAGTGCCTGGACAGCTCACAGGCAGATTACGCCCTGAGAGAACTTCACGAAGGAATCTGCGGACTCCATACGGGAGGACAATCCTTAGCCACCAAGGTAGTACGAGCAGGGTATTACTGGCAGACACTTAGGATAGATGCCTTTCAATTCACACGGAAGTGCAAAAGGTGTCAGGAGTTCGCAGACATCCCACAGATTCCCCCTGACAACCTTCACACCATCTCCTCTCCGTGGCCCTTTGCTATGTGGGGTATGGACATCTTGGGGCCATTCCCCAGAGCTCCAGGGATGGTCAAGTTCTTGCTGGTGGTGATCGACTACTTCACTAAGTGGATCGAGGCGAAGCCACTGCGGGAAATTACAGCCAGTGAAGTTGAAGCCTTTACCTGGAAACATCTCATATGTAGATACGGTCTACCCTATGCTATCGTTACTGACAACAGTACGCAGTTCAAGGCATAGACCTATGAGGACTTCCTCACACGACTAGGTATCAAACACCTGGTCACCTCTATTGAACACCCACAGACCAACGGTCAGGTGGAAGCAGCAAACAGAGTCATTCTTCTAGCCCTTCGCACTAGACTTGACAAGTCCAAAGGTCTCTAGAGGGAGGAACTACCCAGTATACTCTGGGCATATCACTGTACACCTCAAAGCACTACGAAGGAGACTCCTTTTCGCCTGACATATAGTACTGACGCCATGATCCCCGTCGAGCTAGGGGAACCTTCATCCAGAAGGATGCTTTTTCAGGAACAGTGCAATGAGGACAACATGAAAGTTGAGCTGGAAACCAGGGAAGAACTTCAAGATATAGCCAGAGTCAAAGAAGAAGCGGCCAAGTTCTGCATGACAAGAAGATATAACTCCAAAGCTCAACCCCGAACCTTTCAGCCAGGCGACTTAGTTTGGCATGTCTGGGGTGAAGCCCGAAAGGATCCTCGTGCAAGCAAGATTGGACCAAACTGGGAAGGCCCATTCAGAGTTGTCACCAGCCTGGACAATGGCGCCTACAAATTGCAGGAACTCAGTGGTAAAGACATTCCAAGAACATGGAATGCCACCCACCTGAAGTTCTACTTCAGCTAAAGAACTCAAGGCCGGATGGTGTACTCTTTTTCCTATTCAAGTCCTTTTTTCCCACTGGGTTTTTGGCTTGAAAGGTTTTAATGAGGCCCATCCGAGGAATAAATAGATAATATGTATATCAATAGCCATATTAATAAAACATATATCTCTTATCTTTTATTTATGTCAATATTTCAGGATTTTGACTATGTTCAGGAATTATCGCCTGAGTATTCTCCCAGGTCCAGCCTCGACGAAAACCAAGACCATGTCTGGTACTTGCCAAGGTCCATCCTTGATGAGTTACACTAAAATCCAGGACAGACGCGTCTTGGTAGCATTCAAAGGTTCAATAAATTCTAGGGCTCCCCTAGGAGGACGTTTAAGAAGACCCGAGGGTCCGCCCTTGGAAGAAGGTCCATAATTCCACGTAGTTGGTTGGCCTTATAAGTCCGGGATCCGTCTCGACAAGAAGACCCGGGGGTCCGCCCTCGGAAGAAGGTTCATAATTCCACGTAGTTGGTTGGCCTTATAAGTCCGCGATTCATCTTGGTAATCCAAGAAATCGTTCTTGGCCATTTACAGGTTCATAAAACCAAACTACGGTAAACTGTCAAGGTTCATAAAACCCTAAAACTTTGGTCGACCTCCTAAAAATCCAAGGTGGACGCACCACTGGTATGCTCTCAGTAGCTCCCAAACCGAAGATCATGTCTTGGTAAATCTAGACAAAACCCAGCATGGACAGCTCCACTGGTGTCAGCCTTGACAAGCATGAGGTCCAACTATGTCCACCCTCGACATATGTTATCATTGTCATATCTTTTCCTTGGAGGAATACAAGTTCTCGGGAACATAAAGCCCAAGATGCATACTTGGCACGCAAAGGTCGAGGTCTGCCCTCGGTCTCCAAAATCCAAGAAAACTTTCTTGGTATTATTACAGACTATGGAACCCGAACACGGTCAACCATAGTTATCATCAGATTTTGGCAAGGTCCATCCTTGACCGGCATAGTTATCAACAATACAAGATAATTTACAATTTTCAAAGCTCGAGGACCATCCTTGGTTAACCTCGTATTCACCCCATTATCTATTACGGAAATATGAGGTATTTAAAGCTTTACTCTGATGACTTTAGCGCTCACAAATTTTATTCGTGCAGGATTACGAGCCATACAGAAATCAAGGAAACATCTTTGATATATCAAAGTCCAAGGCTCCATTGGCAGGCTGAAACCCAAGAAAAATTCTTAGTACTAACTTCTATGGAGCCTCGACACCATAGACTTATCTATTTTGCAGTAATAATTGTTCGAGGTTTGCCCTCTACAATTCAAACCCAGGAAAATTCTTGGTACTCTCACTTGGTGGCAACCTCGACAGAAGAGTCCACCCTCAACATTGTAAACCCAAGAGGTACTCTTGGTATTTTTTCTCTGCAGAATATTGATAAACCAGTTTAGAAATTCAGCCATTGGCAAGTATTCAACACGGATGTCCATGGTCAAACATCGACATTTCTAAGCCTAAGATACACTCTTAGCACATATCAATAAAGGGAACCTCGACAGGAAAAGCTAAAGATTTAGCCATTTTTGGCATAAATAGGAACCTGGCATTACTTCAATTATTTGATAACCCAGCAGTATTTCAAATACTTGATAATTCAATATTGATACGTTAAATCAGTTGAACACGTTGCCATAACGCAGTATGATGACAAATATTAAACAAGTATATGAGATTGAAGAAGATGGAGAAATACTTTGCATTAATATACTAGAAACTTTACATGGCCATCTCAACCAAAAGTACAAAAGAAATAAAGTAAAAGAAGCATAAAAGCAGCCTATACATCAACTGCATCACTAGCGGATTCCTCAACAGAACCAAGCTCTTCTTCATCAACCAAGGCACCATTCTTTACATACTTGAAAGGATCAAATTGACCCAAGTCAAGGTCTTTCACAAAGAAACCAGCTTGGCGCACTGCCTTGAAGAAGCCCTTCTCATGCTGTTCCACTGCTTCCCGCTTGTACATCTTCAGCTTTTCATCAAGCTCCTTGTTAACTGACATTTCAACATGGAGCTCGGTGTTGGCCTCCTTCAGCTTTTCCTCCAAATTTGCCACTTTCTCAGCAAGCTCCCTTTGGGCAGCAAGTCCATCCTTGGCATCCTTCAGCTTGGCCTCTAGCTCGACCACCTTCTCTGCCAACTCCTTTTTCTCAGCCAATGCCTTATCAGCTTTGGCAGCAGTTGCTCGGCCAAGGGCCACTAGCTCGTCACCATCAAGCCTAGTTTGCAGCAGCTTGGACAAAGCCTTGCTGGTTCTCATGGACAGCTGACGGTTACACTGGATAGCTTCGACGAAGGCCACCAAAACACTGTTAAATTAGTTGCGCTCTAACCGCCAAGCACCACGAATGACACCCTTCAGCTTGTGATACTCCTGCTCCAGAGAGGCCGCCTTGCTCACAGCTTCTTGATACACTTGCCTTTGTTCCTTTATAATGGCAAGTCCTCTCTGCGGGAAAAGTTCAGCTGCATCAAATGAGCGCTGAGGACCGACCGACCTTATCAAATTCCTATCAAAAGGGGTCGGCAGTCCCGGGTCAAGCCTATGCCCAACACTCCACAATGAGTCAACCTCCCTTGGAGCACTTAGAAACTCCAAAGGGGTGATTGGGCGAGCAGCAGGTGGCGGCATTGCAGTTGAAAGAGGCGGAGAAGGTGAAGGAGTAACAGGATGGGAGGCAGGCGGAGTTGGACCGGCCGTCGTAGGAGGCACGAAAACAACAGCAGCAGGTGGGGCTGAAGTCGCAATGATGGGGGTAGAAGGAACAGCAGCAGGGGCAATAGCAACAGCAGTAGCAGCAGGCGCCTTAGCAGCAAGCGCTTTGGCAGCAGGCACAGAAGCTCAGACAAGAGGAGGAGAGGTCGGCATTAATCCGGCAGTCGCCCTCAAAGCACGCAGGCCATGAGGAGCTTGGGTGGCCCTGGACTTCTTGCGATCAAATGTCCCAGCCCCTTTATCTCTTTTTCTCTTTGCCAACTCGACAGGGGAAGGGCCGGAGAGCGCAACGGCTACCTGAGAAGGGCCAACCCAGACAGTCGGTCGACCCTCTTCTGTAGCTGGGGGGGATAGGAGGTGGCACGATGTCTCCACCTACATTGCGTACTAAGGGCCTCCATTGAAAGTTGCCCATGATGCCTGCAAAAACACAAAACACACAAATGTTAGAGTTCGCACACTAGCAAGAGAAGTTATAAAAAAGAAAAGTTACCATCCAGCGCAGCAGAGAGGTCATTGGCCGAAGGCAATGCCAAGATAGCTCGCGTGTCCAGGGAGGCCGGCAGTAGCTCCAAGGTTGCCTTATCAGACATCTCCATGAGGGTTAACATGTCCTCGTCAAAGGATCTGAACCTGGTAGGGTCAGCCTGCCAGTAGAAGGGAAAGCGAGCTTCCCCATCCCTGTTGTGTATCAATGGCAACCCATCAGCCACGACACCACTTTCGCGGACCTTGAAGAATCGGTCCTTGAAGCGGCGGAAGACGTTGGTGTCCACCTCGAACAACTTTTTTGAGACGCTGTGCAAAGAGACCTAAGCAACCTTCCCAGACAGCTTGGTTTGAAAGAAAAAGCAGAAGAGAGGAACAATAGCACGAATGTGCAAATAAAAACATAAAACCTTGAAGGCCTACACCACTGCCCAACTGTTAGGGTGAAGTTGGGAGGGGGCCACATTCAAGTACTCCAGCAGAGCACATTGAAAGGGGGAGAAGGGAAGAACAACACCTAGCACCTCAAAGAGGCACCGGTACATGAAAAAGAAGGGCAAAGTGCCTGGCGCCGCCCTCAAGCAAGGAAAGTCATCTTCCCCGCAAGGCTCGATGATGACCTTGCCAGCATCCGAAGGAGCCGTCATTTGCAACGTCGAGCGGAGTGCATTTACAGAAAATATAGAGTTTATGGAGGAGCGATATTTGAACACGTCCTCCCTTACCCACTCATAGCCACGAGCAACTGGAACAGTTGGTGGCGACCTAGAATCAGAGCTGCGACGCACGCGCGAGGAGGTTCTAACACCTCCAGGGCTATTTTGCCCCACCATTCCCGAAGAAGAAGCATGGATGATGGTGAGTGGCAAAGGTTCGTTCGCCCTTGCCTGCTGGCGAGGACGAGAAGTGCCATCACCAGCTCAGTATGAACTCGCCCTCCTCCCAGAGGAAGAAGACGATCCGCCTGAAGACGAGAAGTGGCAAACATTATTATTGATTTTGTGATCGATGATCAGGTGAATGAAGAGATGGAGCGAGTGATGAGGCATTTGTTGTTAAGGATCACCGTGGTTAATGTAAGTGTTTCATTTCCTTTTATATCAATCTTCTTTTTCTTCTCTTTTCATCTCTTATATTTGTTAAAAATAATAACTAAAAAACTTATGTTATTGTCAAAATAATGATTTCTTCTTGTGGATATGTTATAACTAGTGATCTGAAGAAGGCCTATACAATATTATTAGTTAGTGCCAATTAATGCTATTTCAATTTAATCCAAGTTGCATGTGCGCCATGTGAATCCGGGAAGAAAAAGGAGAAAACCCTTGTTTGGTGGGGGATAAATTAATATGTCTAGAAAGAGTAATGAACATATTTTCACCTTAATAAATTTTAACGCCTTTGTTTCTGGAATAATTTACTATGTAGAAATTGTTTTTTATGTCTAGAAAATTTAAAATGAAAATATACCATGGTAAAAAAAAATCTCACTTCGTTGAGCATCAACTTTTGGAATTTTTTATTTAAAAAATTGTTTATAATCTGTGTAAGATTGGAACAATCTAAAAAAAATTACATTAAAGCCTTGTTGTAAAATTACCGTTTTATATTAAATTTCCAGCAAGCAATATTGATCTCTTTTAATTAATTTGTTTGTTTTCTTTTGTTTTAATCTTTTTTATTATGTCTGAAAAGTGATTGGTGGTCAAACATACAGCTAATTGACAGCTTTGCTTAGCACCCGATACATGCTCAACCATGAACCATGGTCCCTCCACCAAAGTAATATTATAATACATATTGTGAATTTAAGAAAACCCTTATAATAAAATATATAAATAAGTATTAAATAGGATGTTATATATTTTATTATTAATGGTTAACATTCTATGATTTTCAATAGAAATAAATTAAAGAAACAATACTTTTAAAATATAGAAAATTATAGAACTAAATTTTTTAAATAGTTTTACTAAAACTTTGGTTTTTTAATAGAACCCTGCTTAATATATAGAAATAATACTTTGGGGACATTATGCTGTTCCTGTCTTCCATTTTGCATTAATGTTACAATCATTAGCTAATGCAAAAAGAAGTTTGGGTTGTGAGGACGAAAGCTTGCATCTCTTGGTTATTGGTTCCCTGTTTTATAATTGAAAAAGCTTACTTTGGGCCATATGATCATTGTTATAAGGAAAAATTACTCATGTAGTCTCTTGACTTTTAGGTTGAAACGCTGGGAAAGGATTCACTAATTAACTGTGCCAAGACCAGTATGTCCTCAAAGTTGATAGCTGGTGATACTGACTTCTGTGCCATTTTGGTATGTTTGTAATTGCATAGGCTTTATATTTAATGTTGAGAGATGTAACACTTAGATATAAGGAATAATTTCTCTTGCAGGTGATACTGATTTGTAATAAAATTGATTTAATTACAATTAAAATGGTAACTTATGTTATCATTAATTTTAATTTAAATAAAAAGGTAATTTATATCACAATAAATTTTATTACTATTGGAAAAAGTAATGTATGTTACCGTTAGATAATTTGTATCATAATTATTGGATTGAATAATTAAAATGATAACTTTTTTTATAAGTTAGTATATTATTTTTGATATAAAATTTTCATTTAAAAAGATGTAAATTAAGTTTTGATTTTTTTTTAAAAAAAATCACTTTGTTGCGGTTTTTAAACCGCCAGAAATTGCAAAACAGGAAAATTAAAAAAGTAAAAATAAAATTTGTGGACGTTAAAAGCCGCCACAATTTTAGCCGCCACAAAAATATCAATTTTTCCGACAGACCTTATTGACGGATATATCCGTCGAAATTACCGACGGACAGAAATATCCGTCGCCTAAAATTTCATACGAGCGTTTTACCGACGAATTTTCGTCATTAGCGACGGATTATGTCCGTCGAAAATTTCGCTTTTTTTTGTAGTGATATTGTTGTATATAATCATTTTTCTTTTTTTAATTTGAAAGATCCAATTATAAAAAATTATATATTAGAGAAGAAAAAGTTTTGTTCACCTAATAATCTTATAAATTAGGTCATTTTATCAACGAATTTTGGACTTTGTTTGGTAGAAGAAGAAAAAGTAAAGGGAGGGAAAATAGGTAGATGAGAAAAGAAAACAAAAAAAAATAGGTGAGGAATAAGATAGAAGTATGAGATTGTTTGACATAAGAGAAATAAAGTAATATATAAAATAAATATTTGAATTAAAATTATTTAATGCATGAAAAGAAAGAAGAGAAATATTTTTTTGAACATTATCATTTTGAGGAAGAGGATGGACCGACTACCCGCAAGGGAAGAAACAGTGATCATTTCCTCTTATTTCTTCTCAACTCTGAAGAAATTCTGCAACGCAAGACATACCAATCTACTGAAGTTTTTTTTTTACCCCGCACTCCCTATCTTCCTTTCTATTCTTCACCATTTCGTTGTTATCAAACACATTATTAAGGGTGATTTGATTGTGTGAAAGAGAAAATGATAGATAGAAATTGAAAAAAAAATATTTAAATTAAAATAAAGAAAAAGAGATATGAGATTCATACAAAATTTTTAAAAAAATTTCTATCATTTTCTTTTCATTTGAACACAATTAAACCATCCTTAGGGATTTAAGTTTTTTTTAATGCAAATTATGGTGAAGGTCAAACCAAAATAAATAAAATATTTAAACAAACAAATAGCTTAGTATTTTAAAAAAAAAAAAACCTTAGTGAGAGAGATTTATTTAATTTTAGTTTAACTTGTTTGTTATTGCTCAACTTTTAGCATCTACTTCTAAAAAGACAACCTTACTTTCATTAGTTTAAATTTTGGAAATTCAAGTTGTTCTATTCGATCGAATCATTGTTGGTATGTACCTGTCAATTAGCTGGGCTGGGATACGGTTGGACACGTATATATGCAAATTGACTGGTGATATCCGAACACTCCAATTTTGGAATGTATCATGTATGGCTAGAAATAAGAGAGAGATAGAGAAATTACTTTTTTACAATAAAATTAATGTGACAGATAACATAATAAAGAATAAAGAGAGATAGGGAAAAAAATGGGATTAAAGTGAGATAAAAAGAAAAGAGTAGATGTATTTTAGTTTTTTCTATTCATAGACTTCAAAATTGGGTGTATGAATATCACTGCTCATGCTAATTTAGTGTGGTGTTTTTTCTTAGGGTATGTGGGTTGGTTCCCTTTGTTACACAAACTAACATATCTTTTCATGTTTTCATTTTTTTAAATTCTTTTTAAGTGATGTTCAGTAAAATTTGTTCAAAGTTAATTAATAGTTAAAAATTATTAAATTAATTTATTAAATCATAAATATTTGGTAGAAATGTTGGTTTTATCCTGAATGTGGTCCACGTTTGATTTACCCACTAACATACTATCCCAATATTATAGCAACATTCAAGATACACTCTGGCAACAAACTTGAACGTTGGCTGGAGATTTTGTGGTGCACAACCGGATCCTTTGATGGCAAGGGTTTTATATATAGTAGTGTTCCTTCCTCCTTTTGGGTCCCCAATACTTACTCTTCATACATAGCTATACACCATCCAGTGCGTGAGAGCAAAAGTTTGGAAGACTCATAATCATTATTTTAATCAACAAGCGAAACTCGGAGCAATGGCGGGAGATATTTATGATCTTAACGTTTCCGCACTTAATCTAATTGTCTCTGTTGTGTTTGAGCATGATTAGATCATGAGTTTATATAATAAACCTCACATTTGGTATCAGAGTCGTCATTTACCTTTGCCTTGCTTTTCATTATGCATTTGAAATATTTCTTATTTTCGAGATTATGATTTACAAGTTTTCGATGCATATTGAGTTTGGAAATCATAAGGAAACGAGATTTCATGAAGTTCTGTATTTTAAATCGTTAATTTTGATGCACAAATGATTGAAAAACCATTGGGTTTTATACTGGGTTATAACCGGGTCGGGCCGACCCAGCTGAAGGTTGAAGATGAACAATGATTTAAAAAAATAAAAAATAAAAAAACAATTTTCTGTGATCACTGGGTTTTGATCCCACATCCAATCATTTTGAAAACTCTCACATGGACCGCTGAAGCTAGTGCATTGTTCTTGATATTTAATTGCTTTTTCCGCATCTTAAAAGGTTATGCGTGTCTGTTTATATTAAGAGCTTATCAATTTAATTGATGTTGCTCATAATTTATTTTTAATGCAATAAATTGCTGGAATTATGAGTTATGCGTTTAAATTATTTATTTATTTAAATTGTATGTTTATTTATGAAATTTGTTTAAGCATACAATATTATGTTAAATAATTTATTCATAAATGAACTTGTTAAATAACTATATGCAATGTTATTTCAATCCTTTTGCATTATTAAGGATGTTATGCAAATATTTGGCTCTTGTTAAGAATTAATTAATAACAAGTTGATTAATCTAATGATTGACTATTTAATTTTATTGTTTATGGTTAAATGCAATAAAATTAATTTTGGAAATAAGAGAATATTTTGTGATCTTTATAATTTAATTGATTAAAGCCTAGCCACAACAACTTTAATTATTTAAATTATATATTAAGAGTCTCTAGATCATATAAGGTAAATAATATTAATTGTGATTAGTCATATATAACATAATAGATATTATCCCACAGGAATTTCCATTATAGTTTTATATGATTAATTAGGATAAAATATTAAATTATATTTCTTGACTTGCCCACAGGAATCAGGAAACATAACGAAATAGTTTTATCATGATTTTACATGAATTTAATTGAATTAAAATTTTAGCCCATAGGCAAATTTTATGTCGCTAAATTCATAATTAATTTTGAGCATGACTTACATTGGTAAATCATGATACATTATTATTTTATTTTGTCTCAAATCTTAATTATAAGCATATAATTTTGCAGTCATACAACCTATTAACTCTATTGAAGTTCCTGAATTGAAAAGGGATAACTACCCCATCTGGAAGGAAAGAATTCTCTTGAACTTGGGATATATGGATATTGACTATGCTATCAGGAAACCTGAGCCGCCAGCAATCATTGAGGATAGTGAGCCAGATGCGGTGGATCTTTATGAAAAATGGGATAGATCCAACTGTCTGTGTGTCATGTTCATTAAGACTAATATATCCGCTGGTATTAGGGGTTCAGTTGAAAAATATGACAATGCCAGAATGCTCCTAAAGTCTATTGATGAACAATTTGAGACTTCGAAAAAAGCATTGGCCAGTACCCTAATCATGAGATTCTCTTCCATAAAGCTCACTGCCTTGAAGGGTGTGCGTGAACACATTATGCAGATGAGGGACATTGCAGCTAAGTTGAAAACCTTGGAGGTGGATATGTCTGACAGTTTTCTTGTCCACTTTATTTTGAATACTCTCCCAACACCATATGGTCCCTTTAAAATATCCTACAACACACATAAAGAAAAGTGGTCTATTAATGAACTTATGACCATGTGTGTTCAGGAAGAGGGAAGGTTGCAGATGGAACAAGGAGAGAGTTCCTTGCTGACAATGGAGAAAAGGGACAACAAGAACAAGGGAAATGGTAAAACACCACCCCAGGGTGGAATTAAGAAGGAACCATCTCGATGCTTTTTCTGTAAAAAGAAAGAGCACATGAAGAAAGATTGTTCTAAGTTCAAACAATGGTTTGCAAAGAAAGGTATATCTATCTCTTTAGTTTGTTAAGAATCTAATATGATAAACATAAATCATAACACATGGTGGATTGACTCTGGTTCTACAATCCAATCCATGTTTCAAATACCTTGCAGGGTATGGAAAACCTAAGGAAGCTAGTGGGAAGTGAGTTATGCATCTATTCAGGAAGCAAGATGAGCTCACCTATTGAGGCTATTGGGACCTGCAATTTGATTTTGAACATTGGTTTTGTTTGGAATTTGGAAAAGACTTTTTATGTTCCTAGCTTTTCTAAGAACTTAATTTTAGTTTCGAGACTAGTACCTTTTGATTATTCCTTTACATTTTATGAGACATCTTTCAGTTTGTTTTATAAATCTAAGTATGTAGGGAATGGTGCATTGTCTGATGGTCTTTTCTATATTAATTTGCAAAATGATACCACTTACAACGCTATGCATATTAATGTTGGCACAAAATGATGTGTTGTGAATGAAGATTTCTCTATGTTGTGGCATCGGAGATTAGGACATATCTCCATTTAGAGAATTCAGAAATTGGTACATAATGGAGTACTTAGTACTCTAGATTTTACTGATTTTGAGACTTGTGTAAACTGCATAAAGGGAAAGCAGACTAACAAGTCAAAGGAAGGTGCCAAGAGGAGTACCGAACTATTAGAAATCATACATACAGATATTTGTTGTCCAGACATGGACACATATGGTCAGAAATACTTCATCTCTTTTATAGATGATTATTCGCAATACATGTATCTCTACATGCTTAATAATAAATATGAAGCATTAGATGCCTTTAAGGTATTTAAATTGGAAGTAGAGAAACAATGCGGTAAGAAAATTAAGATCGTGAGATCAGATAGAGGTGGAGAATATTATGGTAGATACACTGAAGGTGGGCAAGCGCCTAGTCCATTTGCGAAGTTTCTTTAGGAGCATGGAATGGTAGCTCAATACACCATGTTTGGTTCTCCGGATCAAAATGGTGTAGCAGAAAGGAGAAACCGAACATTATTGGATATGGTGCGAAGTATGCTTAGCAGCTCTAAGCTTCCTAAATCTTTGTGGATTGAAGCACTTAAGACGACTGTGTACATATTAAATCGGGTTCCAACCAAGGTTGTCCCAAAAATGCCGTTTGAGTTATTTAAAGGTTGGAAACCGAGTTTGAGACATGTACGCGTTTGGGGTTGCCCGTCTGATGTTAGAATTTATAACCCACAAGAAAAGAAGCTTGACCCAAGGACCATTAGTGGGTATTTCATTAGATATGTTGAAAGGTTTAAGGGATACAAATTTTATTGTCCATCTCATACTACAAGAATTGTGGAATCAAGAAATGCCAAATTTCTTGAAAATGACTTAATTAGTGGGAGTGATCAATCTGGGAACCTTGTTTCTGAGAAAGATCATACGGATGCTCAACCATTCACTTCAAGCATGAGATTGGTTGTTGTTCACAACACCCCTTCAGTTCCAATGGGTGTTATGCAACCAATCATTGAGAATCCACAATCTGTTGCTGATATTAATCCAGTAGATCAAGTTGTTAACGAGGAATAAGAAATTGTTGATCAATCAATTGAGCAACAAGTTCATCGAGATAATCGTGATATAACATTAAGGAGATATACTAGAATAAGGAAATCAGCTATACCTAGTGATTATGTTGTGCATCTTCAAGAATCTGACTATAACATAGGAGCCGCAAATGACCCTGAAACATTTTCACAAGCCATGAGTTGTAAAGAATTGAAATTGTGGTATGATGCTATGAAGGATGAGATGAATTCTATGGCATCTAATGGAGTCTGGGATCTTGTTCAGTTGCCTGATGGTGCAAAAGCCATTGGTTGTAAATGGGTCTTTAAGACAAAGAAAGACTCATCAGGCAACATTGAGAAATATAAAGCAAGACTCGTAGCCAAAGGATTTACTCAAAAGGAAGGGATCAATTATAAGGAGACATTTTCTCCTGTGTCTAGGAAAGATTCTCTTCGTATCGTCTTAGCATTGGTTGCACATTTTGACTTAGAGTTGCAGCAAATGGATGTGAAAATAGCCTTTCTCAATGGAGATCTAGAGGAAGAGGTTTACATGAAACAACCAGAAGGATTTTCCTCTAATAATAGTGAGCAATTGGTCTGTAAGCTTAAGAAATCTATATATGGGTTGAAACAAGCCTCCCGTCAATGGTATTTGAAGTTTCATAATGTCATTTCCTCATTTGGTTTTGTGGAAAATATTATGGATCAATGTATATACCAGAAGGTTAGTGAGAGCAAAATCTGTTTTCTTATTCTATATGTGGATGACATTTTTCTTGCAACCAATGATAAGGGTTTGCTATATGAAGTGAAACAATTTCTCTCTAAAAACTTTGACATGAAAGATATGGGAGATGCCTCTTATGTTATTGGCATCAAGATACATAGAGATAGAATACATGGTATTCTTGGTTTGTCTCAAGAAACCTATATCAATAAAGTTTTGGAAAGATTTAGGATGAGTAATTGTTCACCGAGTGAAGCTCCCATTGTAAAGGGTGACAGGTTTGATCTGAGCCAGTGTCCCAAGAATGATCTTGAGCGGGAACAAATGAAGAATATTCCTTATGCCTCAGCTATTGGAAGCCTTATGTATGCTCAAGTCTGCACAAGACCTGACATTGCTTTTGCTGTTGGAGTACTAGGGAGATACCGGAGTAATCCAGGTTTAGACCATTGGAAAGCTGCAAAGAAAGTGATGAGATACCTTCAAGGAACTAAAGACTACATGCTTATGTATAAACGAACTGAAAAATTGGAGGTGATTGGTTATTCAGATTCAGACTACGCTGGTTGCATTGATTCAAGAAAATCCACTTTAGGATATATTTTTATGCTAGCTAGTGGAGCTGTGTCTTGGAGAAGTGCCAAGCAGACCTTGACTGCCACTTCCACTATGGAGGCTGAGTTCATGTCTTGTTTTGAGGCTACCTCACATGGTGTATGGATGAAAGGTTTCATTTCTGGGCTTAGAGTCATGGGTTCTATCTCTAGGCCAATGAGGATATATTGCGATAATTCAACTGCTATTTTTATGGCTAAGAACAACAAAATTAGTAGTCGAAGCAAGCATATCAACATTAAATATCTAGCCATAAGGGAACGTGTCAAGGATAAGACAGTGGTTATTGAGCACATTAGTACTGAATTGATGATTGCTGATCCTTTAACTAAGGGCATGCCACCATTTAAATTTAAGGATCATGTAGAAAGAATGAGACTTGGTTCCTTTATGTGATTTTCGTTTTAAGAACGATATTATTATTTTTTAAATAAAGCTGTATTGTGATGTTTTCTTTCAGTTTATGCCCATTAAAGTTGTTTATTTTGGAAACATCAATAAAGTTTGGACCTAGAATAAACGTTGGGTTTATTCATTAAGTTATATGGGCTTGAGAAATATAATGTATTGTGATACATAGAAGATAATACTCACATATATTAGAGGACCTATCGCCATGATTCATGTATTTTATTTCTTACTATGTAAATAATGGGATATGTGGACTAAGTGGGAGAATGTTGGTTTTATCTTGAATGTGGTCCACGTTTGTTTTACCCACTAACAGACTATCCCAATATTATAGCAACATTCAAGATACACTTTGGCAACAAACTTGAACGTTGGCTACAGATTTTGTGGAGATTTTGTGGGTGCACAACCGAATCCTTTGATGACAAGGGTTTTATATATAGCAGTGTGCCTTCCTCCTTTTGGGTCCCCAATGCTTACTCTCCATACATAGCTATACACCATCCAGTGCATGAGAGAAAAAGTTTGGAAGACTCAGAATCATTATTTTAATTAACAAGCGAAGCTCGGAGCAATGGCGGGAGGTATTTATGATCTTAACGTTTCCACACTTAATCTAATTGTCTCTATTGTGTTTGAGCATGATTAGATCATAAGTTTATATAATAAACCTTACAAGAAATATTTGTTAAAGTAATTAAAAATGTAAAATGACATAAATAAACATATTTATGATTTTTGTATAAATTTTAATTTTATTTTATGGATAAAAATATATTGAGTTGTTATAATTTAGTTTTTTTTATTATTTTAAACTCTTATAATTTGTTGTTTACAGATAAATTGTTTTCATTACATTTTTTAAATCTATTTTTTAGTTTCAACTATTACATTTTTTCATATTATGTTTTTTTCATATTATGTATTATACTATTATATCTTATACTATATCTTAAAATTTTTTATTCAAGTTTAAAATAAAATAATTAAATAAAATGCGAGAGAGTTCAAAAAAGTGTGATTAGCAAGAACGATGATACTTTTTTGTCTTCACCCTCTAATTCATTAGGAGAAAGAGATCCTGATTAATCCGGAGTTTGATCGAGAGATAAGTAAAATTTGATTTAAATGTGTGAATGAGGGAAAGACAAATAAATCACTTGTATCCAATCACTTGGTTGGAACGATGATACTTTAAGTGTGTGAATGAGGGAAAAAGATAAATAAATAATAAAAATTCAACTTTATTTAAAAATGGTAATAAGGAAATTTAATAAATATTTTAAGGATAAAAATGAGAATAAAATATAAAAAAATTAGAAGTTAGAAACTAATATTTTAAAAATACTACTTGAAATAATATTTCAAAAAATATTAGAAATTACTAAAAAAAATCAAGTAGTTAAATAAGCTTTAAATCTAGTAAAAAAATTAAAATCTAATTGAAATGTTTTGTTGAACATATTCACAACAACGAAAGATACAGACCCACATTTTGGAAAGATTTGGATGATGCCATTGTGGAGCTTTATTCTCACACTCTCAATGCCTTCAACCTTCATTTTCTCATTGTTGCTTAACTTGAAATGACCAAACATTAGGTTTTAAAGTGTTAAACATTGCTCGGTCTAAAAAATATGCTTCAAAGTAGTGAAATTCATCACTCATTTTGATTTAGTAACCTCCTTAGTAGTTGTCAAATGCATGTCCTCATCTTCAAAATTTCTTACCACATTAGCTTGGGAGTTGTCATCATTTCTTATCATAACTCAATTCTTTTTAGGTCCATTCATATTTTTGTGTACATTGTTTTCATGTGACTTTTCTCCCCACCATAGTAATATTGCACGTTACTCATATCTCCTTTCAGAACAATTATATTTTGATATTCCTCTCGATCTATCTACTCTCCAGGAATGACCCTCCTTCATATATTTAGACTCTTGCACAACTAGTGCATGACCTTTATTATCAATATTCTCATTTCTCATCATTTTCTCATTCTCTCTTAGAGTGTTGGTCACCTCATCCAACTTTAACGTTATCCTCCCTAAAAGTAACATTTGAACCAAAAATTTGTAGGATCTTGATAGTGAAGCTAAAACCAACACTTCATGCTCTTCATCAGTGATTTTTTTCATCAGCATTCAACATACAAATGGCATACTAGCTAGTTGAAGTTATTAACATGGTCATGGAGATTTCCTCGTGTCTCTATTTTGAGTTTATACAACTATATTTTAAACATAGACTGTTGGTCAATGGCTTGGATGTATGAATGCACTCAAGCTTTTCCCACAAGACATTTAGTGTGTCTCCTTCAACACGTTGCACTTGGTCTTGAGAGGAAGAACTAATCAAATCGTGCTTGCAAATTTCTTTTGGATCTAAGTCCATTTTCTTACATTTGTGAAAGTCAACTTTTTATCTTTCAAAGATTAATCAAGACTTTGTTGCACTATTTATCTCTTTCTATTATATCACATCATTTGTTATACCTATAATTTGTTTTCTCTATCTAGACTCTAGGTGTAAAATAACATTTAAGTGTCTAAATATCTTTTTCTTTTTATAAACTAATGATTATTTTCTTTTTTTTACAAACTTTTTTTTTATATTTGTGAATTAATTAGAAATGATAAGAAACAGAACCCCTTAGTGCAGGCCATTCGATCGTGATTTTTGGATAAAAAGATAGACCGTACGAAGCATATGCCAAGAGAATCAAATTCAGTGCTGATGCACTGGCAAAGAACGGTTTGACAGTAAGAAAACAACTCAATTTTTTATGAAATTTCTCCATTATCATTAGCATTCCTATTTTCGCGGATGAGACTGGTACTTTGTATAGCCGATAGTTAGCTTTGGTTTTGGTCTTTTGGCCCTCTATCTCTTTTCAATAAAGAAGAAAGAAAGAAATGAAGTATACTATAATTACTATAATTACTAATAATTATCATGGCATTATCATCTTAGTAACAAGAAAAGATCCAAATGTTAATAACAATGTTAATTAGCACTAAATTTGTGTATAAAAATTGTTAGCACTTAATTTGTCGTATCAACTCAAAATTCAATTTACTTGAGTGGAGTATGTAAGTTGTTGCACGTAAATCCTCTGATACATTTTCACATATAAATAAAATACATAGACATAACACTATTATTCCACTCACACATAAGTTCTAGATATTCAATGATAGACTCATAAATAGGTATAATTTCTTATAGGTCGATCAGTATGAGATCGCATGTTAACAATATAACGTTTTTCAAATTTACTGATTAATTACATGTTTGATTTATAATTAAAAATATTACTACATAGGTTTCAATATAAATTTAATAGATAAAAATAAAATTTATGATATGTTGGTAAAGTTACTGTTACCTCACATTTAATTTTATAACGAATTTCCAATCATGCTCTAAGTCATATCATATACCATATTGGAAGAAAATTAACCAGAACAAAATTTTGCAAGAGTCCCGAAAGGAAATAACGATTCATTCATTCATAGTGTAACATATCAATCATTGTTCCATTGAACTGTTGTAAGCAGTGCTCCGAAACTTTTTGGTGGTGCACGTGTTAAGAATTTTGAGGAGGACATGATTATTGGTGCACCTGGGGGTCTTGAATTGGCTAAGTGCTGCCCCATTTGCAATGAAGCTGTCCAAAATCTTCTTGAAAGTCCCTCTCTCCAAAACGCAAAGCTCCAAGGGCCCTATTGAGTTGGTTTTCCTTGACACCACATAACCATGATCCGCAAAAGAGTTGTCCATTTCGTTGCAGCATGCGCCAAGTATCTTGTCCTCAACCTCCCCTTTGATCTCCCAGTAAATCACGTAGTGCCCCGGTTGGTTTGAGATATCCGCGTAGCTTGTGAAATCAACTAGCTCGGCTCTACTTTCCTTGTTCAGAATATGGGAGCCTCTCTCTACCACTAGCTGAAGGTCCTTTTCTGTGTTCTTGTCTATGTTTACAGTCAGAATTAACTTTCTTCTGCACACAAAGTTCAACTTTGGGCTCCCATTGTGGAAGCCAGCCACTTCCACCACATCCCCTAACCTGCACCTGTACAGTCCTGAAATAAAAATAAATAAACACATTTCATAATAATCCTCATCATCATAGCTATCACTCAATTATATTAGGTTTTGCTCTCAAATTTTTTTTTTCTGACTGTAAAATTTTTAAGAAATAGTTTCGTCAGAAGCAAAATCATATGAACACATACAAAACATACAAAATGAAATTACTCTTTAAAATTTTAACCATTGGCCCGCCAGCATTCCATATCCAAGGTTTTCCTCTAACAAAATTAACATGAATATATGATTGAACATCAACCACATACAAAATTAACATAGTATATATGATTAGCTAATCAACACTAATATTTACCGATAAAAAAATCTTATTAACTAGTGACCTTATGATATTAATTAAGAAATTAAAAAAAAATTATTTCAATAATTTCTTTTAATTTCTTAATCATTACCCTAAAAATTCTTGTTATAATTTATATAAAAAAAACCCTTATATAAACATTACCTGATATACTAACTAATATCATGTTTTTCTGAGTGGAACTGAACATGCATCTTTTAAATAAGACCAGGAGTTCAAACATTTAGTGAGTTACGAAAGAACTCACTAAAAATGGTTCATTAGATACTCCACTCCGATGGAAAGCAACAATAGACAAAGTCTGCATATGGTTGCAAAAAGAAAACTGTACACAATTTGTTCCGTAATGAAAGTCAGAAATAAGATAGTAACAACAACAAAAGTAACGATTGAAATGCATCCAAGTACTCCTAAGTGTGGCCAACATATTAAAAGTGGGTTGTTTTTGGTCGGTGCCCACCTACTTTCAGTTTATGTGAAGAAATAATTATTTTAAAAACATTTAAAAAATATTTTTTTAATAAATATTTCCAACTAATTAAATATGTGCACTAAGTCAACTATATATTATCAGAATTATCCCAAAAGATTAAATATGTAGTTAGACTAACTGATATTTTAAAATCCCATTTTCATATATATTTTTTGATAAATATTAATTAATATCCTTAAGATATTGATTAAATATTTAAAGGAGTAATATTTTTATTGAAATATATAAATTTATATTATTTAAAAAATTATACTCTTTTATGATTTTTATAATAAATATTTATTTATTTTAGTTTCTTAATTGATATTCTAAAAGTGTCCGTGAGCAATAACCTATATTCTTTTATAAAAATATATTGAAACAAACATGCACAGTGCTGCTTTCCATTATTGGCATGCATTTCAGTTCACGCATTGTTACAAACATGAACAGTGTTGCTTTCCATTATTGGTGATGCCCCATTATTGGCATGCATTTCAGTCCACGCATAGTTTATCTCTAATGGTGCCTTGTATGCATTTCAATTTTCAATAATAATACTCGTTTTGTGCATCTAGCTATATTCAACCCATATTTGTTTGACACGATGTAGCTAGCTACTAGACAGGACCATGTTCATGCTATAATTTGCATATGTGGCACACATGAAGCTCGACCGCTACTTTCTTGAACCTGTTACTCTAGCGTTATTTTATGTACGATAATGGATCAATCAAAACGGCCTTGCCAAAATATGAATAATTTATAGCATTTGGAATGTATATTTTGGTTTTGTAAAAAGTGATAAGATTGATGTGATAATTGAAGGAAAAGAAATTATAATTTTAAATCTCTTTTCAATAAAAACTAACTAGTATATATTTAAATAATCGTTGAAAAAATATTGAGTGTTAAACATATTTTTGAAAAAAGATATTCTTTGTATTTTATTGTCAGAAAATACTTTTAGAAATAAGATAATCATAGTCTGAAATTACGTTTACGTACTTATATTTTATCTGAAACTAAACTTATATAAAAACAAGATTAAAATTTCTTTTGCAAACTCATTTAATAAAATGAGAACTATTTCAAACCTAAACTTATCAACTTTAACCAAACTTGCACTTATTAGTTTACAGATTAGGTAGCTAGAGGCATTTACTTGGTAGTATTTATTACCAAACAAAAAGTCCAGAAAAAGATGCTGCTGTTCCAGGGATCTACTAAATTCTGGCATGTGTCATGTTCAAAATGTAAGTCATAATAAAACTTAGAAAATATGGGTCGAAGAAATGAGCAATAATATAGGAGGCTTGCTATGGCACAGAAATTTAATGATTTTGGTACAATTATCTTTTGGCTCAATAATTGTATGAGTACGTACCAAAACCCTTAAATTTGAGAGTACCATAGAATTAATTTCTCATGGTATAGAAGAGAATTAAGAAAAATGAATACCGGTGAAAGTTGTGAGGACTACTTCATACTCTTGTCCAACTTTGATCTGAGATAGTGGAATAGGCTTGTCTTCAATGAAATCATCACCTCCTGAGCTGAAATTTTTTTCATTCCTGGGGAGTGGTATGAACTCAAAGTAAGAGAAAGTGGGAACCACAGCAAATGTTACATCTTCTGGTGGCAAACTAGGGTCAACGTTAACCCCTATCCAGCTCTCAGTTGAGCCATAGTCAGCACTAACCAAAGGCAACCCATTTGCATAGTGCCTAAGTTTTTTCAAATATGGTTGCATGGACCCTGTCATTATAGAATACACATACTTTGCATTTGGCCAAAGTTTTGGAATTAAACCAAACCAATCCACCACTTCTAGCTCCTTGCAAGCATCTTCCAACTTTGCGGCCAAATTTGGATTTGGGGAGATGATATCCAAAACAGCTTTTTTCATTTTGGGTGACTTGATCCTTGAGCTCAGAGTTCCATCTCTTATGTCATTGCAAATTTCTCTCCAAAGTTCCTCAAAAGTGGTGAAAGCTTGTACCATGCTGTAGATAAAAGCTGAGGTTATAAACTCCACTTGGTCAGAGAAGAATAGTCCAAGAAGGAGGTGGCAATATGTGGATTGCTTATAGTCTCCGCCAGAAATCACTTCTTGAGGGCTGCAAGTAAATGACTTGGTCTTGTGCTGCTTGATATTGAATTCTTCACTAGCATAGTAGTGTGTTGTGGCGGTTCCTACTGTTAAACCTCCTTTTGTTTTGAACCTGTTGCTGCTGTATATGAACTCAAGAATCCTTCCGCCTTCCCTTATTGGATAAACCCTGTAAACAGTCAAAAGATAAGGACGAATATTTTAGTAAGTGCTTTAAATAAACATACACATAGGAACAATAGGGTACACACACACAAAAAAAAAAAAAGTAACACAAGGGCACACACAAAAATAAAGAAGAAAAAGGAACAACTCAAGGAGATATTATTGAGAGGTACACACACCTTGATCTATATGCTGCAGCTAAGGTGAATATTTGAAGCGTGGTTTGTGCACTATGGCGGGTAAAGGGTACGAACTTCTGTCTCCCCTCTGTGGTTCCAGAACTGTTATTACGAAAAAAAAATATTAGTCGTTATTACATATGTATCATAAGAAAAAAGAAAGTGGCAGGGGATCCTTCCATTCCATATGTATCATAAGAAAAAAGAAAGAAATACTTTACCAAAAAATATAAAGAAATAGTACTTACTAAAAATGATTAAAAAATGCATAAAATGACTCTGGTGGTTGTTTATTAGTCGTTATTACATTTTCAGGACTGTTCATGATTTCATTTCATACAAGAAGCACCTATAGTTAGACCTTGTCATGAATTAAGCAGCATAACCAAATAACCAATGAAATCTGGCAGAATAATATGGAGAGACCCATATGTGACCTATATCTAATGTCCTGTATTCTGGTTTCTATTTAATAACATGAGTCACATGACCATAAAAATTAAAGAAAAAATTGGAACCGTAATGAATCACAGTTTTGTGCCCAAAAAAAATAAAAGTGAAAAGAACTAGTGTAAAAAGAAGAAAAATAAAGAAACAAAAGGTGATGGTACCTTAAGGAAAGAGTGGTTATGGGTTGTTGAGTGAGTAAAGGAGCTGTGTCCCCATCTGCAATCCGTTGGATAAATGGCTCAAAATCAGCATGTGAGGCAAGGGGAACCACAGAAGAGAAAAGGGATTCTAATGCACATGCATCCATCTCAAGGATGTTGTAGCTCCCCAACCATTTCTTTAGATATTCCACCCCATAGTTTTGCTTCAGAATCTGGCACAGCAACTGAGTCTGAACAAAACCAGCGTTCTGAGACACATCCTCAAACCAGCTTATGACATCATAGTCACTGTTGCCATTGCCATTGTTGGTGCTATTGTTGTAGCTGAGAACAGGTTCCATTAGAGTTGGTTGGTGCTGCGGCATGAGGAACTAAGTGAGGTGCTAAAGGTATAATGATGTAGTATTGTTGGTGGAGGTGTGCGTCTCAGTGAGGGAAATATAACGAGAAAAACCAAGGGGAACCCACTATTTTATGTTGGTGTAGAGCTTATATGTCCCATATTCAAAAGGGTTCAACAAACCTCTGATATTTGCATAGATATGGTACAATACAATAGATATAGACCACAAGAAATGGCATTATCATTTTATTATGGGGAGAGAAAGAAAGAGAAATATTCTTTTCCATAATGTAAGGATGATATGGGGACTACATTACTAATGGCCAGGGACCAAGGATCAGCTGATCACTCTTTCCCTCCAATTTATTGTGAGCCACCATATTTGAAATCAGACAATACCTAAATTTGATTTATTTAGACTAATGTTTTACGGTAGAATTACAAACGTGAGTAAAAAAAAGAAAGTGAAAAAAAACTGTTTTGCCTTGAATTGTACCAAAATCAATTCTACTTGAATTTTGCCTTATTTATGCTCACACCAATACCTTTATGCATATGTTTATAATTTATTTATTAATTTAAAAATATAATTAAAAGTCTTGCTATATTTATTTAATCGAATGCATTTTATCCTCACACACATACTCTTAATGGTGTCATAAATCATGTTAAAATAGATTATATCTAATTTAACCCCCACATCAGTGCCTTCATGTAATATGTTTATTGTTTATTTATTGATTTTAAAAATATAATAAAATATGTCAAAAAATATAATTAAAAGTCTTGATATAATTATTTAATTTTAAATGTATTTTATCTAATTTATCGTCACACTTATATCATTAATAGTGTGATAAATCATATTAAAATCCATTTTGGTCTTATACCCTCAAAGTCAAGTTTGATTCAAAGTATCTAAACAACATTTTCTTCAAAAATTATTTTTTTATATTTTTTATCCAAACAAAAATAATATTATTTCATAATCAATTTTATAAAATCAATTTCATTCAAAATGAATTTTATCAACCTTAATCCAAATATATATATATATATATATATATATATATATATATATATATATATATAT
>CM023952.1:11184149-11198061 GCA_013407115.1 Glycine latifolia | reverse complement strand
GAACGGACGAGGATAAATAGAAAGTTAAATTGAATCATTAAAAGGGAGGAAAAATCGATGAGGTGACGGGCACCATGCTCCAAAGGCAATTTTCCCACTTCAGCACTAGTGGAAATAGCAGTTAGACCTCTAAACATCTTTATAGCAATTTATGAAGCAATGCATGAAAAACCTTAGATATTTAAGTTAAATGAAAGGAGGAGCATAGTAATATACACATATTTTAGGAGAGAAGTGTATAATTTATTATTTTTTATATTTTAATATTAGATGGCAAGACAATGTAATACTCATTTTTTAGCAGAGAAAAGTACAAGTTACTTTAATAGTGTTAAGTGAAATAGACTAAAGTGTGTGTATATATATACATAAGAGGAAAGGATAATGTAATATTCTTTTCTCCAATGGAAGGAAAACATAATTTTTTCTAAAACAAAAGATTCCTTAGGAAAATCCGATCATCATAGTCTTAAATGGAAGAAAGAAAGATATAAAATTGACATTTCGGAAAGTAGGCAAACCAATAGTACAAGCTTCAATTTTGATGATTCGTGAGAAGGAATCTAGTAGTATTTTTGGTTATGCAATAGAATGACAGACTCGTGTCGAAAACGTGATAAAGCTAGCTAAATCATATGAAGCTATTTTGCAATGGTTTTAACATAAAAAGTTTGAATTGATTTTTTAAAGATTGAAGTAAACCCAAGCATACTATTAAATAGACGAGGATAAATGATGAAAACCGATTTCTTTTAAGAACTTTTTCTGATTATGTTTTTTTGCATAACCAATTGGATTGGATACTAAGGTGGTTTAACTCAATTAGTTTAATAGAGTGTGTTAGTATGATAAATAAAAAATTATAGTGTATTCAATTCTTATGGATAAAAAAAAATCAGAATTCCATTGATTTTTGGTTTATGTTCGCAAAATTAAACTGATATTTTTTAAAAGACATAGATTATTATGTGTTTCACGTGTAACATATATATACATTTTATTATGCTTTTCAGTGTTTCATGATTTTTTTTCCATATATCCAACCAATGTGGCAGAATCACATATACTTTGTTCTTCTCAACTTAACATATACGTTATTGTCTCTTTAGGAAATAGAAATCATATATGTTGTAAGATAATTAAACGACTTTGTTGGGTTATTATGAAATAAATGATAAGTATTTATCAGTTTTATTAATAATTAATATTTGTGAAAAAATTCAGCCTGTCACTCTTAATGGAGATCTCTTCCATCAAGTATATTTTTTCTTCATAAGATTTGAATTTAAAACCTTACTTAAAGGTATTGAATCTAATATTACTCAAACTAATAATTTGTTGGTTGATAATCGATTGATTGACATTTTTATTTATCTTTTGTATTCTTTATTTTTTAAAATAGACTATTATTATATTTTGACTCATCAAAGATAGTTCCCTTATTTTAAAATTAATGTTTGATATAAATTTGGAGCAAATACATTTAGTGATAGACAATTAAAATATGGATAAGGATGTGTCAGTAAAAACCAAATCATTCAATCCAATTCAAATCATTTAACAAATTGAATTGGATTGGATTTTTTTAAAAAAAAATCAAACCATATCATAAATTACTTTAATCTTTAGATAATTAACTTTTAGTTCATAACCTATATGTAAACATTCATTTCTAAAAATTGTAGTTGGACTTGTTAAGTGATGCTATTTCAATATCCATTTATTTTAAACACCTCATAACCAACTATTATTTATCTCTTTCTTTTTCTTCCTATCACTCTTTGAGTCTCTCTCTCTAGGTGTCAAATAGATTCTGGGTGTTTTATTTCTGTTATGAAAAATTTCTAAGTTTGGAAACTTAGTTTATTTTGATAGCCATCATTTTGATGGAAAAGGAATAAGAGTAAGGTGAAGGAAGTATAAAAGGTTAAATATTCTCATAAACAAATGTTATTTCAATTAAATAGCTTTTGATGATTATCATATGTACTTGAAGGGTGTTATTTCGATGGATATGGTTTCAACAACATTATTACACACGTGAAGAAACAAGCACTCTTACTAAAAGATAAATTCGAATTCAAAATAGAGGTCATAATGGTTTGGCAAAAGATATCACACAAAGACAATTGAGGTTGTTAGATCTAAGTAGTTAAGAATCTATTTCTACACATGTTGAAATCTATAATTCAATGGTTATTAGGAGAAGTCTATAAATAAAAACCTCCAACAACCATTTTCGTTGGATTGAATTACTTCGACTCAAATCCTCAAACACCACTTACACCGCTCTCACAAGAGAATGGATCTTGGTTCAAAGGTAGAAATGTATGTATTCATCCCACTTTTTATAAAATTTGCTTTCATTTAATTTTCTGAATTTCTTTGAACCCTTATCTCTTTCCAATTTTCATTTCTGCTATAAAATGTGCTTTTATCCAATTTTCATTACTTATTATCATCAAAATTATTATTAGAACTATTATCACATGTATGACTAAATTTGTCATCAACATTATTACTATCGAAAAACATTTATATCAAAAAATTTATTACTGAAATCATTAGAAATTACTTATACATAAATTGTTACAATGGATATTACTATAGAAATTATTATCACTATTTTGATCAGTACTTAGCAATTTTCTTAAGTTAAAAACTATAGTTGCTTGGTTGACATAAAAGAACATACAATCGAAAATGGAATCTATGTCTACTTAAATATTTATTTGTTAATAGAATCACTAGTGAAAATTATTACTTGATAAATACAAAACGTTTTCCAAAAAGTATGTACAATTTTCACAGTTAACAAATTGGCACGCCTAGTGGGACAAGTTGCCATAACTTTTGATCTTAAGAACAAGTCTTAGGAAGAATTGCATGTTATTAAGAAATGGTAGGATGACAACTTTAGGAAATAGTCAAAGAAACCACAATAACAACAACAATAACAATAATAATAAAAATAATGCTACAAATAGTTATAATAATAATAATAATAATAATAATGAACAATGTCAACCAATTCCATCTACTGGAATAAACAACGAAGTTGTCATGGCTGTGAATCAATCAACTAATGATGTTATAGGTGCAATAGATGAAAACGTGATGCGTTCATAGGTTTAAACATTTGTTGTCGAAACCACTTTGCCACAAAGCAATATGATAACAAATACTAATACTCCACCCTTTTTGCCTACAATGTAACACCCTGAAATTTCGATAACTTGAAACATATGTGTGATGTATTCCTTTTATAATTTGATTACTTTCTTAATTAGGATTATTTGAAATGTTATGTGAATTATCCATGTGCAATTGCTTGGTGTAGAGGTCAAGTTAGGTGGAGTTTGTTTGAGCTGCGTTAAATTGCGTGATTCTAAGTTTGACTTGAAAACCTATTTTAGTAAAATCACCATTCTGGATTGGTTAACCGTTGGATCCCTTCAAATTTTAAAGGTATGTTCCTAACCACCATATGTAACGTTCGACCATTGGGATTGTCAAAATAATGTCTAGAACGTGAGAAATTAATTTTTCACTTAAGCAAAAAATTCTAGAATTGGGTCAGCTCGCTTAGGCGAAATTTGCAGGTATTTTTGCTCGTATTGGTGAGTGAAGGCAGTGATAAATAGTGCAGAAGTGTCCAAAGTCATGAAATCTGGCCTCCATCCTCTTCCAAGCACCCACCCCACCTCCCACCATCCTCCTCCACCCCCCAAGGCCGCCGATGACCACCACGGGCCACTGTTACTTGCCACAAGACCACCACACACAAAGGAACCCTTTAATCAGAGCGGAATCTTTGAAACTCTTCTCGAAGTTTTGTTCAAGAACAGAGCTCCCAATCCTTCTTTATTGGTTTCCTTGAGGTAATCTTAGTTTCTTTTGTCTTCTCCTAGCTAGTTTAAGCTTCTATGAGTGTCTCTCGTGTTTTGGGTACCGTTGTTGGGAGTTTTACACTTCCTTTGAAAATCCTTTGAAAATGAGATGTTGTAAAAGTCTCCTTTATATGAAATTGATGTCATTTCTGCAATCTTTGTTGAACCCCGATCACATTGGTGTGATCGGAATTTCAAAATGATGTCTTTTGATGTAAACTCTCAAAACACCCTTTTAGCCCCTTTTTGATTTGAGTGGGTATTTGACCCCAAATGTTAATATTGATCTTACCTTGGAAATCTATATTGAATTGTCTTCGATTTGGTATATAGAGCTCTGGATTTGGACGAAAACATGCATATTGAAGAATCTCCAAAACAACACTGTGAGGTTTTAACAGGGGAACTCCTAGTTAGGTAAGAGGAGTTTATTATTTTGGTGATAGTTTAGATACCAAAGTTGGGGGCCAGGAAGTCCAACTATGAAGATAACTGTCTGTCCCTATTGTGTGCTGGTTTTCAAGAAAACTACATTTTTAACTAATGGGATGCGATGTATTTATGATTGATGGGTGTTTGTTCCTGTCTGTGCTCGTTTTCAAGAAAAATTGTGTTTTTAACTAATGGGGTGCAATGAATTGGTTTGTTGATGGATAAAATTGTGAATGATATTGTTGTTGTAATGATTGAATTTTTGGAAAAAGTATTAATTATAAAGAAGACTCTGCCCAAAATTTGATAATATGTTTTCCTATTTAATTCTTTATTAAATTTTTTAAATGGGCATAATAGTGTGTTTTATATATTGTAGTCCTCCTCTTTAATTTAGAATTTTCTTAAAAATATCAGTCTTGTGATATGATGAATTGTGAATGTATGAAATTTGGGTTGTCTGAAGACTTGGGGAATGTGAATCTCAGACATATGTATTATGTATAGATGTGAAATGTGATTGCTTGTGATGTTGTTGATGATGTTGAAATGAGATAATATTGATATGCATGATGATGATATGATGTTGAGGTTGATAATGACATTGGTGAGAGATAATGTTGATGTGAACAATGTCATTGTGTGTGGATATACATGGATACCCATGGGGGTGTATGACGGGTTACCCTTGTGAGGAAGGATTTGTTCCTAGCCAGGTCATACATTGATGGTGCCCATGGTTGTAGGCTATGTATGTACACGTGAGATGCAATGACCGGTTGGTTACCCTTGCGAGGATGGATTTGTTCCTATCCACGATCAATGCATCGGTGAACCCACATTGGTATGTTATGTATGTACATGGGGGTGCATGACGGGTTACCCTTGCGAGGAAGGATTTGTTCCTAGCCGGGTCATGCATTGATTATGCCCATGTTTCATACTTCATTTGTATGTGTGGAAATAGAATGAAGGCACGCACGTACCTGTGGGTTTCAGTGGGCTGAAAACGCAGGTACTAAGGGGTCATCAGGTTTGGAATTCCCTAGCGATGCTGGCTGATCACCAGGTAGGAATGGCCAGTGCACGACAGGGTGACCTTGATAGGTGGTGAATCATTTTTCATGTGAGAGGCTATTTCCGGGATATGGTACCATATTGCATATTGATAGATGAGTCAGGTGCATGCATCATTCTATACATGATTATTTGAGTTGTGAAATGCATTGGATGATTGGTTTGTTGAGTGTGTATTTGAATCATGGATTTTTGTTAGTGATTGTGGTGAGTAATGTTGTTTCCTTCCCAATTGCTGCTATCTGATGTTGTTGATTTTATATAATAAACTCACTCTTGCTTTTGTTGTACCATGTGGTTGGTACCTGTGATGATTGCGAACTTTCGTTCGTGTGAGCAGACGAGCAGTAGTAGGTGACTCTGGAGGGAGATTCTTTTTGGTTGGAGCCGCTAAGCCGACGTGAGGACGTTGAAGTTCTTTTTGGGGAAAGAGTTGTGTTTTGTTAATCAACTCTTTCTTAGTTAGTTCTTTGACTTTTTGTTAGATATGTAATTTTAGATGTATATACATGTAAAACTAAAGAAAGCTCTAACATGTGGATGACATGGTTTAATATATATGTACATATATGTTTAATTATGTAATTGTAATATGTGTATGATAATTGTATTATTGCGAAAAAACTTACTACCATTTTATAATCAAATTATGGGATTTTCATTAAAATCTGAATTTGCGCGATTAAGAGTTAGTGATATCGTAGCGACAATGCGAGTCGTTACATACAACACCATGGGGTATGCCACCATTTTCTGCTGATATGAACATCCCAAAATTAAGTATGTCATGCTTCAAGGTCAGCATGTTATGCCACTCATTATTGTTAGCAGAAGAATGAATAGGCATTTAGAACTTGGGGGTAGTAGTCATGGTTATAGTGTTGAACTGAAGATAGGATGGTAGCATGGTTTTGACTATAGTTTCTAATGAACTCTAGTAGTATTTAGACAACAAATTGATCGTAGCAATAATGAAATGGTTAATACTTTGACCAATAATATGACATCAATTTTGAATCTCATGTTGAGAACTACCAATGAAAGTTATCAACAAATGAATGGGATTCAACTCGAATTGGAGATATTTTGGCTATTCCTAGAAATCAACCTACCAATAGACCAATAATTCATGAAATTCCAATAAATGAACAACCAGTCCAGAATAATCGAAATTATCTTGAAAATCCTCAAGTAGGATTAGCAAATAAACAAGGACAACCAATTGTTTAAAATCCTTTATTGTTCAATAGAAATCAAAATGTTGGTGAAGTTTTGCTCAATGGTCAACAAAATCAATTACTTGGGAGGCAAAACATTCAAAATGATGGTTTAGGCCATAATGTGGTTCAAAACCCACAAATTGATCAAATGATAGAACAAGCTTTAAATATACACTGTTTTGAAATAAGATATGCACATCAACCTTAATTTGTTTCTGTTTTTTCTAACTACATGTTACAATCTGAATGACCAAGGTATAAAATCCCAAACTTAAAATTTGCAGGAGAATTAGGAGACTCTACTCTAGAACATGTGGCTCGATACCAAATTGAATGTGGTGATTTGGCCATAGATGAATTCCTTAAAATGAAGTATTTTCCTAGTTCTTTAACAAAGAGTGCCCTCACTTGGTTTACTACTTTATCACTAAATTCAATATAGACTTGGGCTCAACTTGAAAAAGTGTTTCATGAACATTTCTTTAGAGTTGAAACTCAAGTTAGTCTTATTGATTTGGCAACTATGAAAGATTTAACAATGAATCAATTGAGGATTATCTAAATAGGTTTTGGCAAATGAAATCTAGATTTTATACACAAATCCATGAACATGAATTGGTTTGAATAGCTACTATAGGCTTGGAACTTTTATCCGTAAAAAGTTAGTAAATCAACAACTTAGAGATATGGAACAATTGGCAGAAAAAGTAAGAAGGATTGAACAAAGAAAATATGAGAAAGAAAGAAATAAGAAATTTGACAAAAATAGAAAGAAGAAAGTGGATATATAAAGGCCTACAATGAGTATGATAATTCTATGAATTTTTAACATATAGATTTCGATAATGAGGAAAATGAAATTTATTTAGCAGAATTACAAATTGGTCCTCCTTATATTTGTTTAATATTAAAACTAAAAGAAAACATAAATTTGTAAACTCAAAATATAGCTTTGGCATTACTAAGGCTGATAAAATTTTCTATGTATTATTAAAGGAGAAGCAAATTGTACTTAGTGATGATCATAAAATTCCTCCATTTGAGCAAAGAAAGGGAAATAGATACTGCAAATTTCACAATGTCCATGGACATTGGACTAATATTTGTTTACATTTCAAAGATATGATACAAAAGGCTATCAATGAAGGAAGGCTGAAGTTTGAAGAAAAGCCTATGCAAGTGGATACTAATCATTTCCTAGTCCAAGCTAATTATGTTGAACATGTCTAGATTCTGATGGTAAGGGCTTCGATTGGAACGTCGAAGGTTTAAACATCTTTGTCTAAAGATGAAGTCAATCAAGCTTTGGAAGAGTTTGAGAAAGAAGAGGAATCTAAATTCCCATCTGTAAGGGATACTTTGTTGGAGTTAATTTCTGACAAAGAATCAAAAAGTTGAGAAGGAGGTGATGTTTTGCCTTCAATGCAGTGTTGTGTTTGAAAAATTTGTAGCAAAGGCTTTTAAAGCTTTTGAAATTCGCAAGAATTATCTGAAAATTAAAGAAGTTGATGCTAAGGGGAAAGGAAAGCAAAATATCGGTATGACTGTGAGTCAAGTGCAAAAACAACATATTGTTTCTCAAAGAAGGTCTACATATGTGCCACATGTTGGAGTCTCTTTGAATAGATTGATTCGATAGGGACATCAAGGTTCAATTTCTCAATGGCAACCATTTAAGGTGAGCAATTGTGTGCCTCAAAGAGATGAAACTACTAAAGGTTTCTGATAATTGTTATGCATACGTAAATGTTACATGTAAATCACATAGCAATTATCTTTTTTTCCTTCTCTTAATGCTTCTTTTGTGAGTAAAACGTAGGAATTTAGCTTCTTTTGAGATTTTATCCATTAGATGCTAAATTTTAGTTGATTTATAGTGTGTTGGTTGTATTTTTTCGTAGAAAATGATACAAAAGAGACATGGAAGATGGATTGAAAATCTGGAGTAGCTCGCTCAGCGCGCATATGCAGGCTCGCTCAGTGCGAAAAGTGTTGGCTCAGCGCGCCAAGTGGCTCCCTCAATGGGCCACCAATTCTGAAAAACCTGAAGGGTATGTTTGGAAGTATAAAAAAGGGGAAAACACTTACCCACAAGGAGAGACAACCAGGGAAAGAAAGGGGCAAAGCTAGGGTACAAAAATGAGGGAGAAACCCACTTACTTGGGGTCCCATTCCTCATCTTCCTTCATTCTTCCTCCATTTCTCTTGCTTCCTTTTTGTATTTGTAAGCCTTTCATGGCAATGAGAGGCTAAATCATCCATTATTGGGAGCTCAGCAACCAAACACTCTTGATGTAATGATTCTAACTATCTATTTAATGCTATCTTTGTATCATTGTTGTTTTTCGGAGCTTTATTCATGTTTGTGGTTTGATCTCTCATTTGCATGCTTTTTTATAGGGTTTTAATGCATTAGAAAATGGTTATCTCCTTAGAACTGAAAAATGCTTCTATATAATATCACGTCTAGGGATATAGTGGTGTTGTTTAGCCTAGGTTATGTTATCATCTTTAATCGTGATGCAAATCGGTTAATGTAGCTTGCTGAGAGATCTGGAGTGAAATTAGGTGATTTAGGGTCTAACACTTGAGGAATCAAGGTTAGAATACATTAGTGGATGAAGGTGACCGAATTTAACATTGAATAGAGAAATATCTTTAATATTGCATCAAGGGTATTTTCGGTGAGTTGAGCCCCAACACATCACAAACCTCTGAATCAACCGGCAACTCACCCCAAGTGTTTATTTTCTATCTCTTTATTGTGCCCTACTTAACTATCTTTACTTATGTTGAACTTTATGTTTCCGCATTAGGATTATAAAATATCAAACTTAATTTGTGTTTGCTTAAAATTAGAAATATATTAACTCTAAGTACAAGCAAAGTCCCTGTGGAATTTGACACTCAAACTTATCGTTTATTTATTACTTGGACAATCGGTGCGCTTACGAACCGTTTAATAGTCACCAATAGGGATTAATCAATATCATAATTCACCATGGGTGAATAGGAACATTTCAAAAACATAGTGGAGAATACATCAAAGGTTGAGAAAGAGTGCAATCTTGAAGTAATAGTAGAACAAAGGAATGAAACCATCAGTTTTCGATAGGACCACTGAAATTCCTCCCCTTGGATTTGAAAAGAACATCCCAATTGAAATGGATGAAGAAAACCAAGTGGTTATTGATTATTTCGAATCAATATTTGAAGACTCCATCAAAACAATTTGCACAATTGTCTCAATCTTACCTGCTAAGTTTGCTGAGGAATATCAAGCTCGCCATGTGATAAGAGAATATGCAAGGGAAGAGTGTTTCAAGGACCCTTCTTTGAGTGCAAAATTCATTTGGATGACTCAAGTGTCTTGTTTCATTCCTCATCATAATGTTGTTGTGTTCAATCCACCCACAAATGAAATGAAATTATGTGAAGCCTCTCAATTTAACTGCTCTATAGTGGAGGATCATATTGTCAACAAAATTACGGTGGATGGGAGGGCAACTATTAACATTTTGCTGAAATATATGCTAAGGAGGTTTGGTGAAAATGTTGATGACTTTATTCCTCATAATATAGTTGTTTCTGACTTTTGTGAAAAGGCAAATGGTTTAGATGCAATCATCTATTTAGACATATTTGTTGGGAGTTGAAGGAGGCATAATCTGTTTGTTGTGGTATCCTTTCAAGAAAGATTTAACATGTTGCTTGAAAGAGAATGAATCCATGGGATGAGTTTTGTTCCTTTGACTGTGCATCATAATTTTTTTTCTAGAATAAAGATGGCAAGTTAGAAGTTGTCGAAGCATATCAAACTTCTTATGGGGTTTATGCTTCATTTGCTGATGAAAGTAATCAGACATTAGTAGTTATTTCACCTTTCGATATCGAGGACCCGTACTATGTGAACAAGAAGAATGGGGAAGATGTAGATAAGTTCTTATATTGGATCCTAAGAAAGGATTTTTGTTGATTAAAAAGGTCGCTAAAAAAACAGCCACCATCGAAGAGATATGAGTTCTTCAATAGCGTATTCGAGTTTTATGGCTTAAATTTCGGCCTATATTGTTGATAGTTTGAATGAAATGGCTAAGAGAGTCATAGAAGAGGATTCAAATGAAAAGAAAGTGAAAGCAAATACTAGTGTTGTAAATAAAATCTAAACAGGTACTGCAACCATAAAGGATAAAGTAATGGTTACTAAGGTCATCAAAGAAAAGTTGAATGATGAAAAAAGTACCACAAGGCTCGAAATCGTGAACAATGACAAGATAGTAGGAGATGATTTCAAGCAGAATGTGAAAGATTAAGATTAGATTGCATATATGACAATTCACCATTAGGTTTTGAAAAACCTATGTCCCTAATCTTAAAGAAAATGGGATCACTTGATCCATTAGAAGAAATTAATTTGCAGACTATAGAAGATCGAAGGCCTACTTATATTAGTAAATTGTTAGATCAAAGCCTCCGAGAAAAAATTATTGTTGCAGGAGTTCAAGGATAGCTTTGCATGTAATTATCATGAAATTCCTAAACTGAGTAGAGATCTAGTGGAGCATAGATTACCCATTCAACAAGGGAGCAAATATGTTAAACAAGCACCAAGAAGATTTGTTCCTAATGCCATGGAAGTTGTCAAGGTAGAAATCGAAAGGTTGTTGAATGCCAAATTCATTCAAACAACCAGGTATGTTGAATGGATCTCTAATGTAGTTCCAATAATTAAAAAAAATGGAATAATACATGTATGCATATATTTTTGGAATTTAAATTTAGCAACTCCTAAAGATGAATACCCTATGCCAATTACTGGTATGCTGGTAAATTCGGTAGCATGAAACAAAATTCTAAGTACATCATATAGGTATTCAGGTTATAATCAAATTTACATTGTTGAACAAGACATTTTGAAAACTATTTTTCGATGTTCAGGGGCATTAGGAACTTATGAATGGACAACTATATCATTTTGTCTAAAAATGCTAGTACAACAAATTGAAAAGACATGAATTTAATTTTTCATGATTTAATTGACAAATTTATGCAAAAAGTATATATTGATGACGTGTTTGAAAATCTGAGTTAAAAAATGATCACCTTGAGCATTTGAAATTATCATTCGAAAGAATGAGAAAACATGGATTAAAAATAAATCCTTTAAAATTTGCTTTTGGTGTATTTGCAGGTGAAATATAGGGTTTTGTTATCCATCAAAAGGGAATTAAAATAGATAAAAATAAAGCAAAAGCCATTTTGGAGACTTCCCCTGCAATGAATAAATAACAACTTCAATCATTGGTGGGTTAGGTGAATTTCTTATTAGGTTCATTTCTAACATATTAAGAAAAGCTAAGGTGTTTTTTTCCATTACTTAGACTAAAGAATGAAGTTGATTTTCAATGGGAAGAAGAACACCAAGATCCTTTTGATGACATCAAGAAATATCTTGCAAATCCACCAATTAGTGCATTTTATGGAAGAAAAAGATCTTAAGTTGTATATTTCAGCATCAAATTCGACCATCGCAAGCACGTTGGTGCAAGAAGATGAAAATGACATAAAATGTGCAATTTATTATCTTAGTCGAATTTTGAATGATATTGAAACTAGATATAGTCCTATTGAAAAGTTATGTCTTTGTTTGTATTTCTCTTATATAAGAACTTTTGATGTTCAAGTTCTATCTCATAATAATGTTATAAAATTTGTGTTATCTGAGTCTATATTGTATATTAGAATAGGTAAATGGGCTCTTACATTAATTGAGTTTTCCTTAAATTTTGTGCCATTAAAAGCTATCAAAGGTCAAATTATAGCAAATTTCTTAGCTGATCACACTTATGTAGAAATTTTAGAATGTTTTGTAGGAATAAAATCTTAGATGTTATATTTTGATGGTTCTAAACATATAGATAGTTCTAAAATAGTTGTTGTTATAATATCTCCAAATAATATACTTTTGAGAATTTTATTCAAAATTAGATCTACTTGTTCAAATAATGAAACAGAGTATGAAGCATTGATAGTTGGTTTAGAGACTCTAATAGATTTAGGTGCAAAACATGTTTTAACAAGAAGAGATTCAAAAATAGTGATTAATCAATTAACTCGAAAATATGAATGTATCAAAAATAATTTGTTAAGATACTTTTCTCAAGCAACTAAGTTATTAAGTAAATTTAAAGATGTAGAATTTTGAACATGTGTATCGAGAAGAAAATAAAGAAGCAAAATGACTTGGTACAAATTGCTTATGGTTATAAATTAAGTGAGTAAAATTTAGAATCATTGATTACAACAAAAAAAATTACTAGAAGAATTTGAAATTCTTACCATAAGTGCATTAACACATCTTGATTGACTAAACCCTTTGGTTGATTATCTTCAAAATCCTAGTTTACAAGTAGATCAAAAGACAAAATATAAAGTTATGAATTATGCGATTTTGAGAGATGAGTTATATAAAAGAGGTGTTGATGGGGTTTTGTTCAAATATTTGTGAGAATCAGAAGCCTATATAGCATTGGCAGAAACCCATGAAGGGATTCGTGATTCTCGTCAAGCTGGTGAAAAAATAAAAGGAACGTTATTTTGACATGGATACTATGGCCACCTATTCTTAAAGATTGTATAAATTATGCCTAAGTCTTGTGAAGATTGTCAAAAACATGGTCCAATTCAACAAGTACCAACAAGTGAATTACATTTTGTTACAAAACCTTGGTCTTTTCGACGATGGACTTTAGATTTGATAGGTCAAATACACCCACCTTCATCTATTGAACAAAATATCATATTTTGATTTGGTATCCTAGAAACCGTTACTACAGATCAAGGAACAATATTTACTGGAAGGAAAATAATTCACTATGCCAATTCTCAAATATAAAATTGTTGATTTCTATTCCTTATTATGCACAGGCTAAAGGTCAAGTAGAGACCATTAATAAAATTCTTATTAGCTTGATTAAAAAGCATATTGGTCAAAAACCTAGGAGCTGGCATGAAACTTTGAATCAAGTCCTTTGAGCTAATCAAAATTCACCCAAGGGGGTAGGGGTGGCAATGAACTGAATCAATTCGAAAATAGTTCAAAACTTGATTCAATAATCAGCTTGTTAAACTTAGTTCATGAACCAAAGGAGTTGAACTATGAACTTGAACTAAAAGTTGAGCTCATTAAACAAATGAGTCAAACTTGAGCTGGATATAATTCGCCTTCTGGTTCATGAATTGGCTATATATATATATATATATATATATATATATATATATATATATATATAT
>CM023952.1:11160637-11184139 GCA_013407115.1 Glycine latifolia | reverse complement strand
ATATATATATATACTCACTATTTTTTTGGTTGAAGTATGTTAGCAATATACACCAAATTTTTTTACCAATCACCTATCCTCTTTCTCTCTCTCTGACTCAATGAATATTGGAATACATAATAACTTGACTCTTGCACCACCATCAGTAACCATCGTCATTGCATCGTCTCTGGCTTCTAGCATGATTAGTTCTCTTTCTTATTTCACGTTTCTCTCTCATTAATCCTCACCCACTAATTTCTCTATCCAAATCCAAAATTACTTCTCATTATTATCAATCAAGGCGACAGTTTCATCCTCCCCTTCTTAAATCTGAGATTATGTCTTGATATTATTCCTGATATTGTATTTATTATTAGAATATCTTATTTCCTATTAATCAATAATTGATTGATCTTGTAATCAACATTGATTCCTTTTTCATATTATAAATAGCATGCGGTATGGTTTATATTGACACACTACATTACACAATAAAACATTATTATATGGTATTAGAGCTTAGGTTATTCTTGACAAAGGAATAACGAAAATCATGTTCCACCGAGGACCTACTGTCCCATATGGACTTCTCTGCTAACTATCCCTCTTTTCAGCAATTTTTCCCTTTTTGGTCATAGTGTTCCTTTTGTGTGAACAATAATGCACATGCTACAAGTATGCTTACACTGCCACTACAATGCCACCTCGCGCTATGTGACCCTTTGATTAGAAATGCCTCTCTCTGGCAAACCCAACGCCGATGTACATGCCACCACACTTCAGTGCCTGACGCTCAAGCACAATCCTTTTTTCGGTTTCGTGTGACCTACTCTCTGACGACCTCCTCATTTTGCTCATTCTCCTTTGACGAATTTGTTTGGCTTTGTTTTGCCGATGTTTGTCAAACCCACAGTCCAGTGATCACACCATCATGCTTTGTCTCTTTCGAGTGACATGTTTAAGATTTTTTGGCAAAATTTTTGAAGATCTTTGTAACACCCTAATGCAAGCTAAATACAACAAGCGTACCGCTTTGTCAAGTAGTAACTCGGTAAGTCCGAGGTCGAATTCCACAGGGAACTTGCTTGTACACAGGGTTAGTATATTCCTAATTTTAAGCGAACAAGAATTCAATTTGAAAGTTTTCTAACCTAATTGCGGAAATGTAGAGTGCTATGTAAGTAAAGATAGTTGAGCAGGGGCACAATAAAGAGATGGAAACACACACTTGGGGTGAAATGTCGATTGATGCGGAAGATGGTCACGTGCTGGAGTTCAACAAACCGAAATTACCATTGATGTAATATTAAAGATATTTTTCTATTCAACGACTAAATTCGCTCAACTTCATCTACTAATGTGTTCTAACCTTGATTCCTCAAGCCCTAAAACCCTAAATCACTTGATTTCACTCTTGATCCCTCAGCTAGCTACATCAAATAATTTGCAATAAGAGTAAAGATGATTTGTAACCTAGGCTAAACAACATCACTCCATCCCTAGACATGATATCATTTAGAAGCATTTTTCAGTGCTAAGGAAACAACCATTTCCCAATGCATTAAAACCCTATAACAAGCATGCATATGGGAGATCAAACCATACACATGAATAAGCTCAGAAAAACACAATGACACGAAAATAGCATTAAATAGATAGTTAGGATCATTACATCAAAGGTGTTTAGTTGTTGGAACCCCAACAATGGATGGGTTAGCTTCCCATTTCATGAGAAAGCATACAAATATGGAGGAAAAGAAGAAGAGTGAAAGGGGAAGGAAGGAAATGGAGGAAGAGAATCCCACAATGAGTGGGATCCTCCCTTCTCTCATGCCCTAGCTCTGCCTCAGCCTCCCCAGGTCTCCATAAGAGTAGATCAGCAAAAAAAAGCCCCTTCTCTCGTGCCCTAATTTCTCTTTTATAGTGGCCCAGAATCGCATTGCTAGCTGTGCGAGAAAAGGTCGCGCTGAGCGGACATATGGCATGCTGGGCGAGCAGCTTCAAACCCTTAATTCTCCTCTTCTTTCCTTGCAGTGAAATCTCTAAAAAAACACAACCAACATCTCATGAATCAACTAAACTTAGCATCTACTGGACAAAAACTCAAAGAAAGCTAATTCTTATATTTTAATTACAAAAAGAAGCATTAAAGTAGGAAAAGAATAGATAATTGCTAAAAAATTAATATGTACTCTAACGTATACTTAGCAGTTATCAAACTCCCCCAGACTTAAAGCTTTGCTTGTCCTTAAGCAAAAGTTAGTAAATGCTAGCAAAGTTAGGTCAATGGCATTGTCAAGAATGAAACAAATCATATAACTGATAAATTGTGACTTTTCAAAACATTTACATATCTGAAACTTTATTTTGCACAAGTCGTAGTCCCATGAAGGACATCACATTGTCCACAGGCAGTGAATGAAACTCAGATGGAACGGCAAACTATGGCATGGGCATGGAAAAATGGTAGTAAGATGGCATGGGTTAGTCCACCAAACATAAAAATTAACTATAGGGGCCTATACTCTAGTGCATCCACCGACGCACTACAACAGCTGAAGAAATCGTAAAAGCAATCCACATGAAGCGCTCACATGCTCCCATCGCGTCTTGATAGCAACAGTGAAGAATGGGGAGTTGGCACCATACTCCACATCGGATCTTGAAAATGCTAACAAGGGAGTAAGTACTTCATCCCATTATAATAGACAAACACGAACGTTAAGTCCTACACGTGATCTAAACAACCACCACATGTTTTTTTGCTAGCATACATCACTCACGGATCCTACTTCGCATTTCAATCTCTTATGCAATTCATGCCTTGGGCCCAACAATGCCACTAAGCCTCCCAGACCTTCAAGGTCTTACGCAACATATGGATGACAAATAGAAGGACACATCACATGCTGGTACAGGACATGACGCTCTTACCAACCATGGATACGACTTCGTTCTAATCAAGAATGACAAGTAAGGCTCATGAGTCTTCCAAACTAACCGAAAATGCCCATAGTCAGGTTATCACCACTCCACATCCCCCCAGGTTCCTTTAAACCATTCGGGTCGTCCCCTAGTGTACCTATTATATGTTATCCACCGTCTCTTAACTAATCCTCACTCATAATTCATGATGAGTATAGGGTCATGTCTCAACTACCGACATAATTATCCCCCTAACTCTAACACAATCTTGCTACCTTGTGCATCCTTTCCTTCATCATAATGCTTGTTGATTGTTACAGTTTTATTTCACGTTAGATTCAACTTATAGGTCAAATGTAACCTAATCATGATGAAGTACCTGAACTATCATCCAAATCGTCTCCAAAAGGAATAAAGGAAGGATTTCATGTAATTATTTAACGAAGAACTAGATTTTTGTATATTTTTTATTGTCACGAAATAAATAACATAAAATTAATTGCAATAAAAAATAAATGACAATAAAATAATTAAGCAACGAGAAAAATACTAGGCTTGGATGGTGCCATTGATCTTGATGAATGAATATCTAGGTTTGGACTTGGAATTTGCTCAATTCATTGTAACTTCACAATTCTCTACTCATCTCTCTTGCTCATCCCCAATTCACTTATTTATTCTACCCCAATTCCCACATGGTCACAGATTCTAAACTACTTGCCCGATACCCAATCCCTTGGTCATATTGATACAAGCAATTATCTTTAATGGTTAAGATTTAACCAAGATTATTCTATCCCTAGAGATAATCTCAATTAAGTACTTGATTCATATTCAGGTTTCAACAAGGCTCGCTAAAGCGTAAGTCAATTCTTAAAATCATCAATAAGATGACCAATAAAATAAAAGCATTAAGTATAGAAATAAATAAAGAACTCAAGATGAAGTATTGAATTGATAGAATTAAAGTGAAACAAGGTTCATCCTTTCCTCTCCTAGGTGGAAGGAATTGCACTCATAAAAATAATAAAATGAAACCTAGAGTGTGTAGTAAGTGGAAGTCTAAAATATAATTCTAAGAACTGTTCAGAACTTCTACACGTTACAATGAATGCCTAGTCTCCTATTTATAGAATTGTAGCTAGGTTTGATTAAGGAGATAATTACAAAAAATTACAAACAATAATATCTCTAATTAATTCAAGTAATTATCTTCTTCTTTAGCTTATTTATCCTTGAAAAATATCTTGCTCTTGATTTTCCTAGCTTTTATCTCCAATTATTGCAATTTCTCCTTTCATAACTTTCTGCTGATTTTGTGCCTCTGAAGCTCTGGTCAGAATCACCTATTTTTGTTGAAAAACTATCAAAAAATCATTAAAAATAACTAAAACATAAAATTCTACTAAAGACAAAGTAAAAACTGAATTTAAAGCTGATTCAACACAAGGTCTAAAGTTAACTAAAATTCCAAATAAACGTCACAAAATGCATATGAAAAATCTAGTAAATTTGGCATTTATCATTGATCCTTATGAAGCTCTCTTCCGCAAGTATCCTTCATTGTACACACACACAAACATATCAAGAGAGGAAGAAAATTAATCATCTTCCCTCTCTAAGTTCACCATTAATATGCCCTTTCAAGAGGAATGATCCCCTTCACTACCCTATATCACCACATATCAAATCACTAAGTCAATACATGACATCCAAAGTAAATTTTTCCAAGGGTTAGATACCCCCAGAGCCAATACCAAAGCGCCACAATTCATAATCAAACATTATTAATAAGATCATGGTCATAACATGCAACATGTTTTGCCAAGTGGTCAGACTCACTTGGTCTTAAAACATATAACATAGCAATTCCCAGTATTTCACATCATTATGCCTCAATCAAAGTAAACAACACATTCTCCAATCATTCATTCTATGCATTTCATAAACATTTGTACTCTATTCTCATTTGGAAATGTACATCATTACTCACTTTGAAAATTAATTTCCCATTGACATAGAACTCATTTAAGGTAAACCATATATGCATCTCAAGGTTTCTAGATGAAAAGAACTGATTTTTGGACTCAATTTCCTAAATGCACTCCCATTTGACCCTAATAACTGCCCTGCACTTATCATTAAAGTTCAAAAACCTTGTTTCCTAGTTTCCAAGAGTTGTAGAAATTTGTTTTACGCAGATTTTATATCGAACTCTATGTTTCCAAAGATGAGGAACTCATTTCCATGGTCAGAATCTACAAAAACCAAGTTCATAGGTACAGTTCATGCAAAACACAGAGGGTTGTACCAGAAAAGAACAAAACTTGAACTTGTGATTCCAAGAGCTATACTAACTCAAATAAGGTGTATTTTATGTCTAATTTTAGGAATTTGGACCTAGTGAATTAAATATTGAGGTCCATAAAAAATTATTCCAATCCTAACTTTAAAAATTTTCAAATAGAGATTTATTCATACATAACTTTCCCTAAATCAAAATTTCATTTCCAAATGCTATAAATGAGACATATCATTTATGCTCTCCTAGGTTTTTGAGGCCAAGGAATTAATTTTTGTTCCCAAAATTCACAAATAATGCACATATCATTCATAGGGTCACAAAATAGAGGTACAAATTGAAAACAATAGGAATACCCACAATAACCAATAGGAGAGAGAATCGGTTAAAACTTGGTCTTTTAAAATTTCTTTATAAAATCAGAGTAAGGATCTGAATCACTTTTAAACCAAGAATGCTTTTAATCAATCAAATCACTCAGCTCAAGAAATCAATTCCTCAAAATAGAACTTGTTGAGTAATGATAAACATACCAAGAACAAATGAACAAGATGACTAATAGAGATTAAGAGAGAGAATTAACACTAGAATTTATACTGGTTCACTTCTCAAGAGAAGCTACATCTAGTTTCTTCTAATCAACACTAGATTATAGTTCCACTATTATAAATTTCAGTCCTTACAAGCTTTATTACAAACACTCTTTATCAACTCTAGATAAAGAAAAGAAATCTAAAACCCTATTAGACTTCTAGTGAACAAGAACCAAAGAACACTACTCTGTTCTTCCCTAGAGAACACTACTCTAATACAAGCTTCAAAGAACAATTTACAATAGCACCAAATAACAAAAATTGCAAAAACAAATTTACAACCAATGAGACTGGAGAGAAACAACCTGATGATCCAATGAATATGAATGCATGTGGTTTATCAATCAGAGTTGAATGAACAAAATGAATTTCAGAACATGCTCTCCTATTCTTCTTTGAAAACTCTTGCTCAAGAAATCATTCAATACCCATGAAGATTAAAGAGTGGGACAAGAAGTTAGTTAACCCAGAAAATCACTTTCTAACTTTGTGAAGGCTTGTGTGTATTCAGAAAATTTGAAGTATTCAAGTCAAATCTCAAGCCAACCTTACTCCTATTTATAACATCTTTTTGTAACCAACTGTAATCGATTAAACGCACCAAATAATCGATTAAAAAGCCTTGTGTAATCAATTAAATTGTCACTTAATCGATTAAAGTGTTCATGTTGATTTCTGGGTTTGAACAACGAACAGAATAATCGATTAAACCGAGTGGTAATCGATTAAAGCAGTGAAGAATTGTTACAGAAGCAGCTTGTGTAATCGATTACAAATCATGGTAATCGATTAAAGCAGGAAACCATGTTTTTCTAAAAAGCCTTGTGTAATCGATTACAAGAATTGATAATCGATTAAAATAGTAATGCATGTTTTTTCTTTTAACATTATGTAATCAATTACAAGAAATGTTAATCGATTAATTTGTTCTTCAATGCTTTTCCAGATTTAAAATCAAAGCAAATAATCGATTAAACCGTAGTGTAATCGATTAAAACAGTAAGTTTTGCATTTTTCCAAAAACATTGCCTATTTAGTTCTTTTTAAAAATTGCTTTAATTCTTTGATGAAGACATTTAAGCATGTAAATGATTAAGTGCATGCAATGCAAGGATCAACTGATTGGCCTCTTCATACACTTCAATTTGAATTACATTCTTTAAGGCATGTGAAAACCTCAAAACATTCTTCCAAGTCCTAAGCTTCAAACTTCAAGTTGCTCCCCCTATATCCAACACAGATTTCACATGAACACACATAAAAGCATAACATAAATGAAGTTTAATTTCTTAAATGAAAACAATGGTTCTAAGAGACCAAGTACTCCTCCCTTACCTCTTGATTGGCACAAAAAAAAGAAAAAGGAATGAGTAGGAGACGAAATGAATCCTTAAGTATTCCCTAGAACACAAACATGAAAATGAAACAAGAAAGAAACATGAGGACTCTAATGAGTAAAGAAGGGAAGAATGAAGAAGAGCATGAGAAAGAGCTTAGAAACTCACCTAGAGCTTTATCGTTCACTTGAAAACACCCGCACTCCTAGCTAGCAAAAGACAGAAGAAGACTCTCCTTTTCTCTCCCTCATAAACGACAGCCAATAACAATGAGGGGGTGAGGAGTGCTTTTCTCTCTTATATAGGGTCCCTAGGTTTATGAAGAGGACCCATATGTAGGTCATTCTAGGGTTTTGTGACCTAACTACCCTTAATGACTCTAATCTTTTCTTAGTTCTTAATTAACTTTTAACTTCTAATTTGATCCTAGGGTAGTTAACTCACTTATTAATTCCATTAATTAAACCTAACTAAATTAATTAGAGTAAGTGAAAAATCAATTATCCTTCTTCTTATTAATTAAACTAATTATTTCTCACATCTAGGCACATTAGTGCTCTAATATTTCATTAATTAGTCTAAATCTCTTATTTTTTACCCATAGAGCCCCTATTTACAAAACTACCATTAATGAGGGATTCCCCTTACTTTGACTTTTCTAAATTGTAGTTGACTGATGGTTTCACCAAGGGTTTCTACATCTAAACCACTTTTTCCTAGACTTAGTACTTAAAATCTAGGTTACTTGTCTATCCAATGATGGTCATATTAAAATGCTAATATACTGCATATCAATACAAACACAAGTTATTTTTACTTTAACATTTCCAATTTAGAAAATTGGGATGTTACAACCATCACGTCGTCCATGTGTGCAGTCAACTCAAAATACCACCGCATGTGACCCTATGTAGGGCCCTGGCGCGTGAAGTTCATGCACACAATGCATAATGCATCTCCAGCCAGTGTCACATTGAATTTCTCTCCCTCCCCCTCAAGGCATCCTTGGAGGATCTTTCTATAACATCCTGAAATTTCGATAACTGAAAATAGATATTTGGTGTATTTGTTGTGTTTGATTATTTGATTAATTTAGACTTGTTGATTTGTTGTGTTATTTTATTTTTTGGTAATTTTTGATTATTTTAATTGTTTTGTAAACTATCCTCGTGCAATTTCTTAGTATGGATGTTAAGTTTTGTGGAGTTTGTTTGAGCAGCGTTGAAATTGAGTGATTCCGAGTTTGACCCAAAACCTGTTTTAGTAAAATCACAATTATGGATTGGTTAAGCGTTGGATCGCTTTCAAATTTTAGGTAGGCTCCTAACCTACATATGTTACTTTTTACCGTTGGGATTCACAAAATAACATATGAAGCATGAGATATTAATTTTTTTTAGAAGCAGAAATTTTAAAATTGGGTCAGCTCGCCCAGGCAAATTTTGGCAGGCATTTTTGCTCGCTAAGGCGAGTCAAGTCGGTTATAAGTATGTACAGCTGCATAAAATCACAAAAAGGAGGTCTTCTTCTTCCCCACACCTTCCCCCAACCTCCCATCATCCTTCTCCATCAGCCACAGCCACCGGTGACTGACACAAGCCGTTGTTTCTTGTCATTGGACCACCGCACGAAGAGAAACACTTTAGTCGGAGCGGAATCTTCAAAACTAAACTCACGATTTGGTAGAGAATGGAGCCTCCAATCCTTATTTCTTGGTTTCTTTGAGGTAACCATGGTTTCCTTTGTTTTCTCCTAGCTAGTTTAAGTTTTTCTTAGTGTCTTTTGCGTTTTGGATACCGTTGTGATAGTTTTACCACTTCCTTTGAAAACCCTTTGAAAATGAGATGTTTTAAAAGTCTCCTTTTTATGAAATAGATGTCATTTTTGTGATCTTTTTGAGCCCCGGTCACATTGGTGTGATCGAAATTTCAAAATGATGCCTTTTGGTGTGAACTCCCAAAACATCCTTTAGCCCCTTTTTTATTTGAGTGGGTATTTGACCCCAAATGTTAATATTGATCTTACCTTGGAAATCTATACTAAATTATCTTCGATTTGGTATATAGAGCTCTGCGTTTAGACGAAAACACGCGTATTGAAGAATCTCAAAACAACACTACGAGGTTTTAACAGAAGAACTCCTAGTTAGGTAAAGGGAGTTTATTATTTGGTTATAGTTTTGATACCATAATTGGGGGCAAGGGAGCCTAACTATGAAGATAACTGTCTGTCCCTGCTGTATGCTGGTTTTCAAGAAAAATTATGTTTTTAACTAATGGGATGCGATGAATTTATGATTGATGTGTGTTTGTTCCTGTGTGTGCTCATTTTCAAGAAAAACTGTGTTTTTAACTAATGGGATGTGATGAATTTGCTTGTTGATGGATAAAACTGTGACTGATGTTGTCGTTGTAATGATTGGATTTTTTTGGAAAAGTCTTAATTACAGAGGAGACTCTGCCCAAAATTTTATAATGCGTTCTCCTATTTAATTATTTATTAAATTTTTAAACAAGCATAAGAGTGTGTTTCCTATATTGTAGTCCTCCTCTTTAATTTAGAATTTTCCTAAAATATCAATCTCGTGATAATATGGATTGCGAATCATGATATGATGTTGAAATGGGATAATATGATTGGTTGATGATGATGTAATGAGATAATGTTGATATAGTTGATGATGATATTGACATAAAATGATGTTGATGTTGTTGATGATATTGAAATTGAGATGTTATTGATGTGGTTAGTGATGTTTAAATGAGATAATGATGATGTGGTTAACGACGTTCAAGTGAGATAATGTTGATGTGGTTGACGATGTTCAAATGAGATGATAATGATATGCATGATGATGATATTGAGATGATATGATGTTGAGGTTGATAATGGCATGGATGAGAGATAATGTTGATGTGAACAATGTCATTGTGTGATGTGGATATACATGGATACCCTTGGGGGGTGCATGCCTAGTTACCCTTGTGAGGAAGGATGTGTTCCTAGCTAGGTCATGCATTAATGGTGTCCATGGTTGTATGTTGTATATGTCCACAGGGGATACAGTGACCAGTTGGTTACCCTTGCGAGGAAGGATGCGTTCCTAGCCACGGTTAGTGTATCGATAATGTTGTGTATGTACATAGGGGTGCATGACTAGATAACCTTGCGATGGAGGGTTTACAAATTTTAAGCATCCCAAGAAAGAATGAGATTGTTTAAAATTACGGTCTCTAGTTATCCATGGTCAGTGCATTGATAGTGCCCATGTTTCATACTTCATAATTGCATGGATGGAAATAGAATGGTGGCAGTAAGTACCGGGGGTACTAGGAGGCATATCACTTTGTTTGGAACTCCCTTGAGACTCAAGGTTGATCACCATGGGGGGGAGTGACCTGTGCAAGACAAGGTGACCTTGACAAGCTACTGCATCATTTTCCTAGAGAGGCTATTTCCATGAGGATGGTACCACATTGCATTCTAAGACATGAGTCAGGTGCATCCATCAATTTGAGCATGATTGTTTGAGTTGTGAAATGAATTGGATGGTTGGTTTGTCAAGTGTGTATTGGACTGATGGATTTTTGGTAATGATCGTGGTTGTTAATGTTGTTTTTTTTCAATTGTTGTTATATGATGCTTGTTGGTTTTATACAATAAACTCACCTTGCATTTGTTGTACCGTGTGGTTGGTACCTGTGATGATCTCAAACTTTTGTTCGTGTGAGCAGATGAGCAACGTTAGGTGACTCTGAAGGGAGATTCTTTTTGTTGGAGCCGCCAAGCCAACGTGATGATGTTGGAATTTTTTTTGGGAAGAGTTGTGTTTTGTTAATTAACTCTTTCTTAGTTATTTCTTCAATTCTTTTTGTTGGTCATGTAAGATTCTAGGTGTAAATATATGTAAAACCAAATTAAGTTCTGATATGTGAATGATAGGTACTTGTATAATACATATATACATGTGTATTCAATTATGTACTTGTATCAGGTGTATGATAATTGTATTAGTGCGAAAAATTTACTACCATTTTCATAATCAAATTAATGGAGTTTTCATTAAAATTCAAAATTACACGATTAGAGTTAGTGATATTGTAGCGATGAGGCAGGTCGTTACACTTTCTGCTTTTTTCACAAATGAACTGTGCCCATTGTCATTGCGAAGATCATCACACTGTCCATTTGTGCACAACCAACTCAAAACACAACCGCACGCAGGGCCCTGGTGCGTGAAGTTCACTCATATGATGCATGACGCATCTCCAATGAGTGTCACACTGGTCTTCATCGTCTCTATGGGCTTTTGTTTCTATTGAGTTTACCACATTTGTAACAAGTTTGGTTCATATCTCACATATGCTCTAGCTTGAGGGGGACTATGAGATTATGTCTTGAATATTATTTTTGATATTGTATTTATTATTAGAATATTTTGTTTCCTACTAATCAGTAATTGAATGATCTTGTAATCATTTCTTATTCCTTTTTAATATTATAAATAGCATGAGGTATGATCTACATTGACACACAACATTACACGCTAAAACACTATTATAAATAATTCTTACATGGTATTAGAGCTAGGTTGAAGGGATAATGAAAATCGTGCTTCTCCAGGGACCTTATGTCCCTAGTGGACCTCTCTATACTTGTCATCCTACTTTTAGCCACCTATTTCCACATTTCGATGGGCCTCTCTGCTAGTCGTGCTATTGTTTCTCCGTCGACCCTATTTCACTTTATTTGGCCCCATTTGGTTGTTGTTTAGCCGTGTTTAAGTTGTGTTTGACCTTGTTTCATTGTGTTTCATGGCCTCTATCGACCCTTCTTCAGAATTTGCTTCCACAACAACTTTCACAAATGTCCCTCGCCCAGGCACATCTGTATGCACCATTCTTTGATGGTGAATAGAACCTACACCTACTGTTGGGCCTGTTTTGCAGCCAGTGTGTCGCCCTCTTATCAGTCTACATCAACAACCTTTCAAGAATGCCACACCATCCCCGTGCACAACCAACTCAACACATCATTGCAAATAAGTTCATCCACATGTCACGTGACACATCCCCGGCGAGTGTTACACTGGAACCACCTCATTCCGCCTCAGGGCATGCTTTATTCACAGGTGAACACCCATTGCAACTACAAGCCTTTGTGGGCTATCACCAAGGTTTTTTGGCACAACCACACAATTGGAACTGTCTTTATTTTTGTTTATATTGGTTTTACCACATTTGTAACAAGTTTGGTTCATATGTCATATATGCTCCAGCTTGAGGGGAGTGTGAAATATATTAGTTGATATATTTTAATTATAGTAGTTTAGTGTGGGATTATTTCCCTTATTACTCATTATTTAGTTTCCTTATTTTGTAAACCATATTCATTATAAATAAGAAGACAACACACACTTGTAAATAATTCTTACATTTCTTAAATCCTCTGCTCCTCACAGTTTTATGGGTATGCTATTAGTTGTAGCACCCTCACATCTTGATTTACATTCCTTCTGAGAGAGTTTGTCACCGAATGGGTAAAGAGTGCAAGAGAGATACATGAACCAAAGAAGGTGGAAAATAAATTTAACACAATTAATAAATTATGATTACAAAAGCAGAAAGATGGGATTTGGCAAATTCAGAAATGATAGGAGAGAAGATGAAAACACAAAGAAGATTTGGAAAAGAGAAATTAGTGGGTGAGGAATGAAGAGAGAAACATGAGAGAGGAAAGAAAATTATTTTTTTAATTGTTTATAAAATTAAATGCAATTTACTGTTATGTCCCTTAAATGAAGTGATTAAAACAAAGACAATAATTGGGTTTTTTGCCCAAAAGTTTTGGTGAAGGTTGCTAACATACTCCAATTGAAAAAAAGAGAGAGAAGAGTATGTTAGCAAGCCCTATATATATAATTGGATTTTTTTTTTTATGTATGCAAGGTGAGCTAGTTTTTATTTATGCAAACTTTGGTTGTAGTTATGTGTTTTTTTTTAATTGTCATACCTTGCGGTCCTACAAAGCTAATAGAATACATTCAGTTTTGTCTTCTTAAAAAAATAAAACAATCATTTTATATAAAATATACTAATAAATTGAAAATTGGAAATGTATAGGATTTAAAATTTTTGACTCTTGATTCATGTGATTCGAGATAATGAGCTGAACCAAGCTGTTCATGAGCTCAAATCGAGTCAAGTTTAAGCTAGAAAAAAGTTTCATGTCGAGCTTGAAAAACTGAGTTAAGTATTAACAAACCGAGTCAAGCTGAATTAAACTTGATTCAGCTAAACTCATTTCCAACCCTACAAGGGGGCAATAGGGGTTACTCCTTTTAAGTTAGTATCTAGACATGAAAATATTGCCCATCAAAATTAATTAAAATTGAATTCTATTACAAAAACAAAATGAAACTCCTGTCCAAGATTATTTAAATATAATGTATGATGAGTGAATTTATTAGATGGAGGTTAATTTCTTTAGAAAACATTATTCATAAAAAAGAAAAAGTCGTTAGGAGTTATAATAAAAAGGTTAACAAAAAATCTTTTCAAGTTGGAGATTTGGTTTGGAAAGTAATATTACTCACATATAAAAAATCTAAGGTATATGGTAAGTGGTCACCAAATTGGGATGGACCTTATGTTACTGAAAAGCATTTTCAGGAAATGCTTATGCAATTGGCAAAGTAAATTCTGAGAGTTATATTGGTTCGATAAATAAAAAATATCTAAAAATAATAAACCAATAATAATTGAAATAAAAATTCTCATAAATTAGAAATTAAATTGTGTAAATGTTCATAAAGAAAATTACATAAATAAAATTATCCCAAATAAATTGAAAGCAAAGATAAATCTTTCTAAGAGTCCAAAGTTGAGGAAGACTTTGCAGATTTGACATAGTGATTCCTTCTCATCTCATTGAAGGTCACCATCCATGTGGATGGTGGATGCATAGATTCTTTTTTAGCATACTTAAGTTTCCTTCACATCTTGAGTGGAACTTTCCATTCTTGCATAATCTAACAAGTAAAGGAATAAAGAAAATCTTTTTTTTTTGTTCGTTAGTTTCTTTATTTTTTTTATGCTCAACCAATTTCTCTCAAACATCTTTGAGTTTGTCTTGGATTGGTTTAAGTTTTGCCAAAATTTCTTCCTCTCTGATGACCAAATCCTATCCATATTTTTCAACCTTCTAGATAGGACCTTGTATCAACATTATGTTTTCCTTTGCCATTTGAAATCCTTCTCGAGTTGGAATGCGTTGGGTACTATCCTACTCTGTCAAAGACTTGATCTTAGCAATATTAGAAGCATGTTGATTACAAAGTTGATGAGCTTCAAAAGCATTATTGAAAACGTCAAGAAAGACTCCATTTGTTCACGAAGCTTATCATCCATCAAGTCATTCAATTTGAAAATTCCATTCACTATTTGTCGAAGTTTTTCTTTTAGTCAGGATCGGCTCCATATTCTTGTCAAAATAAAGTTTCCTAAAATGATTCATAACTTCATTGAAGCACGAAAAGAGTCTATTGTGACTCGCTTTGGAAGCCTTTTATGCTATTGAATATGAGGACCAAACATCAACAAAGGAAAATTGGTCAGCATTAGTTGGATCTTCATTATCTTGAGGTGGATCAAGAATTGAACTTGGGGGTATTGCAGATTGTTGTAGAGCAAACGAACTAGCATTCATTATACCTAATGAAAAATTTTCTTGATTGTCCATGGGAGGTACTTCAATACCTGATGAAGATAAAGATTACTTTATTAACAAAATCAAATCATTATGAAGATTTTGTAGATTGAAGGATATTTTATACCTTTATCTGATTCAGGGGTGGAATGGTTGAAATTATCAAAGGATTGAAGAATATCATTAACAGGGGGTTTAGGGATTATTATTGCAAGAGAATCCACTATTGGTAATTACTCTTCATGGTTAGCAGCTTCAGAATACTTTTCTTTTTTGATAATTGGACTAGAAGGAGTCTTTGTGTTAGACTCGATCTCCATGCAATTTTCTTCAATAAAAGGTTCTTCATGGGATGGTTATTTCAATGGAAAGGATTTTGTTCGAATCTGAACTATGTCCTTATCCTCCTCCTCGTTCTTTTCATCTATTTTTCTTGCTTGTGGTGTCAAGATAAAGAGTTATGAATTTGAAACTAATAACGAAAATTATAAATATACAAATATTCTAAGGAGAATAATTGATTAAGATAACCATGGTACTTACCATTCTTGTCTTTGTTGACATTTTTAACATTAGAGCTAACAATAAGAGTGTCATGAGGTTCTTCATCCTACTATAAGAATAGAATTAAAATCAATATCGAAATGTGTTGGAATAAAGATCTATAAATATTCAAGTAAAAATACCTTATCATATGTTGGATTGGAAGGGCCTCGTGAAGAAGAAAGATCTACCACATTTACATCTTACAAGCAATATAGCCCGTATCTCTCAATATGCAATTCGAAAGGTATGTCTCAATTAGTTCTCTAGATTTAGAATGAGTAGCATAAATCTTTCCTAAAGTCTCCTAACAAATAGTATGTTTCATTTTTCGAAGAAATAAAGATATATTTTATTATAATACTTATAAATTTATGCAAAAATATTCAATAAGTAAATAAAAGAAACTTTACGGTACGATACCTTTTTCTTTGGCTTCACTGAGGAGTCAATTTAAAAGAATAGTTGATTGGCATATCATCATTAAGTCATCGTTCCCCTTGGTTATCTTTGGACCAGAAGGCTGGTTAAAACAGTGAATAACAATAATAATAATAATAATAATAATAATAATAACAATAATAAATATCGAAAAGATGAATAATAAAAGAAAATTCTTAGTGAAAATTTGATGTAAACTAACCTATATGTGATCTTTATTCTTGGGAGATTTTGGTGCAAGTTTGATCTTATCATCACTTTTGTCACTAGTATTTTTCTTAGAACCCTATTAAAAGTGTACATTAAGGAATCCAAGAAGAATGTATATGTAACTTGCCATTGTGTATCCTTAGTCTTTAGTTTTAATTTGTCTTTTGTTTTTTAGTCTTAGTTTAATTTTTTTTAGTCCTTACTTTTTTTAAGTAGGTTTTATTGTTTTAGTAGTTTTAGTTAGTCCTGCTTAAGGACAAGCAAGGTTCTAAGTTTGGAGTGTTGATAAACGTCAAATTTACCTATTTTTATATGCATTTTGGGACATTTATTTGGCATTTTAATTAACTTTAGGCCTTGTTTTGAATCAAATTAGCTTTAAATTCAGTTTTTACTTTGTCTTAGGTAGAATTTTATGTTTTAGTTATTTTTAATTAATTTTTTTATAGTTTTTCAGCAAAAACAAGTCATTCTGGCAAGAGTTCTAGAGGCCCAAAATCAACAGAAAGTTTTGAAAGGAGAAATTGCAAACATTGAAGATAAAAGTTAGGAAAACCAAGAGTAAGATATTTTTCAAGGATAAACCAGCTAAAGAAGAAGATAATTACTTGAATCAATTATAGATATTAATTATTTGTTTGTAATTTCTTGTGATTATCTCCTTAATTAAACCTAGCTATTATTATATAAATAGGAGACTAGGCATGCATTCTAACAGTGTATAAGCCCCGAGCAGTTCTTAGAATTATATTTTAGACTTCCACCTACTAGTCGCCTCCATTATTCCATTAGACACTTTGGGTTTCATTGTATTATTTTTATGAGTGCAATTCCTTCCACTAAGGAGAGGAAAGGATGAACCTTGTTTCAGTTTAATTCTATCAATTCAATACTTCATATTGAGTTCTTTATTTTTTTTTCGTATTTAATGCTTTTATTTGAGTGGTCATCTTATAGATGAATTTAGGAATTGACTTGGGCTTTAGTGAGCCTTGTTGAAACCTGAACATGAATCAAGTACTTAATTGGAATTATCTTTAGAGATAAAATCATCTTGGTACACTTAGCCTATAAGTTGAATCTAACGTGAAATAAAATCCTAACAGCCAAATATATGATTCATCTTCCCAAGAGCATCCATGATAAAGCCGAAAGAAATTTACTATCTTTCTTCTCTAAAATGAAGGGCATGCGCTAAGTTATAGCAGTACATTGGAATTTGAAGGGATCGAGTGCAGAGCAAATGTGAAGAAACCCAATACATTAGAAAAATAATGTGTTCTTTATCATACATTTCTCACATCTCTTTAGCATTCTTTAGGGCTTGTAACTCTAATCAATATTGACTTCACTTCTTTCAATTTGATCCTCAAATAAACCTAAAGCATAAGTTTTCCCAAAGGGTATGAGACCATTAATCATAGCAATATTCATAAAGTTGGTGAAACTGCACCCCGGGAAAGCTCTAACACATGTAAGCTTCGATTCCAAAACAAAAAACATGGCATTAACATTGGAATTTCTAAACTGGCCACATCATACTTGCACAACTAAAATAAGTCATAAATGCCAATGTTTTTCCAATGTTTAGTTTGTTCACTTCCAAATGTTTTAACCAAGTAAAATAAGTCTTTCTATCTTTTGGGGGCATTTATTATCTTTGTTATGAAAATTTTATAAGTTTGGAAGCTTAGTTCATTTCAATGGCTATCATATCAATGGAAAAGGAATGAGAGTAAGGTGATGGAAGAATAAATGGTTAAGTATTCTCATAAAGAAATGTTATTTCGATAAAATAGCTTTCAATTATCATATGTACTTGAAGGGTGTTATTTCGATGAACATGGTTTCGACGACATTATTACACACGTGAAGAAAGAAGCGCTTAGACTGAAGGATAAATTCAAATTCAAAATGGAGATTATAGTAGTTTAGTGAAAGATATCTCATGAAGACAATTAAGGCCATTAGATCTAAGTACTTAAGAATCTATTTGTGCACATGCCGAAATCTATAATTTGATCGTTATTAGGAGAAGTCTATAAATAAAGACCTCTGATAGCCATTTTTGTTGGATTGAATTGATACCATTCAAATCCTCATACACCACTTACGCTGCTCATACGAAAATGACTCTCGATTCAAAGGTAGTAGCGTATGTATTCATCTCACTTAAAAAAAATTGTTTTCGTTTACTTTTCTGTAATTCTCTAAACCCTTATCTCTTTCCAATCTCCATTTCTCTAAAATTTCATTGTATTCAATCTCCATTGGTTATTATTATCAAAATTATTATTAGAACTATTAACACATGTTTTACTAAATTTATCATCAATATTATAACTATCGAAAAGCATTTATATCAAAATTGCTATCACTAAAATCAATATAAATTGTTATCATAATTGTTACAATGCATATTACTATAGAAATTATTATCACTATTTTTATCAATACTTAGGCAATTCTCTTAAGATGAAAACTATAGTTGCTTTTTCAACAAAAAATCAAAAATAGATTATATGTCTCACACTTAAACATTTATTTGTTAATAGAATCACTAGTGGAAATTATTGAAGTACCTGAAACACACTAGAAGAGGGGTTGAATTGTGTGAAGGATAAAAACTTAGTCTTTCAAAAACTATTATAAGTTTTTCTCAAACAGATATCAATGGACGAAGGGTTTTGTCCAAAGGGTTCGAAATTACGTTGTGCTTAGAAAACCAGTTCACAAAACTTGGATATGAAAATGTAGAAGTGACTTATAGAAAATAACTAGTTATATAGAAGTAGTAATGACAACACAAATATTTTATACTGGTTCACCCAACTTTTGGGCTACATTCAGTTCTCCTTCAAACCTTGAAGGATTCCACTAATCAAATCTTTGATTACAACCAAGTATTCTCTATGCCACTTCTGACTACAACGAGTACTCTTTAGGCCACTCCTGGCACTACAATTAATCTCCCCTGAGATTAAGACTCAAGTATTCTTTGTCTCTAATCCACTCCTTGCCTTCACAAATAGTATATGTTTGATAGTGAATGTATTCTAATCACTCAGAGTGTTTACACAATAAGTTCAAATACAGTGAAACTCGCTAACTTAGCAGAGCTAAGATTCACTAAATCGGCTCAAGTTTCCTTCGTCCAGTGGACTGGCATCGAAATAACCATTGTTTTATCTCAGAATGTTCTCTTGTGATTTGACAGACAGTAACACAGACATCTTCAGGATTTCTATAGACTCTAGAGCTTTGATTCGTTGAGAGATCCCATGTAGTCTTTATCTAATAGGTTTGGCACTTAACATGACGGTACATTGTGCAGAGAAAGAGTGGGGACCACAAACGCTTTATGCCACATATCTTTAGAGAAGTACAATTTGTCAATGTCGTCTTGTGCTCATAGCTGACTTTCATCGTATGAATTGAAAGAAACAACAGCATAAGACAAAAGGAATTAAGAATGTTAAGACAATACAATTTAAATCTTCCATTTTGTGTGTTATGGCACGAGTTTTTTACTGAGCCTATGGACGTTACTTTCTTGTGATTGTTTTTAGTTCTTGAGGATCTAGTAATTGTTCTGTTGTTTTTTTATTGTGAGCGAAGTGCTTAAGCACTTGTCTTCTTAGCACTGGACGCAAAAGCAGTATCGTCCAATGACTGATACTTTGTCTATCTTTCAAAACTTTTTTGTTCATGCTTTTATGCATCTCATAGAGATAAATGAACCTGTAGCTTAAGCATGAAAGGCTGTTACATAAAATTTATATTTTGTTAACATCAAAACCTTAGGGATTTAATTATTTGGTACAGTCAAATATGACTTAGACGTAGCCATACTCAACAATTATTGCTTGATAGATATAAAATTTATTTTCAAAAAATATTTATAATTTTCAAGGTTAACTGGGTGTTAAAAAAATATTTTTCCTTTATAATATGGTGACATGAAAAAGATTTAGATATTTGCTTAATTTGGACTTGGATTTCTTGCCATTATAATTGCAGGGTGCACCTAAGAAAAGAAAGAAAGATAAGTAGGGACTTGGACTTCTATATACCATTTTTTTATTATTTTTCAGTCTTTTTCTCTCTTCAATCTCATTTCATCCGAATGCACAGTCCACCCAATTGTGACTTATTGTTTTAATTTGTATATGTTTCTTTCACTTAGCTTTTCAAATCTTATCAAATAAACCATCGGTTGAAAAACAGATTGAATTTAATTAGTTAAATTTCTAAGGAGGTAAATAGAAAACAATCAAAGATAAACATTTATCAATGTGCATTTTGCAAATATTAAGAGATAAGTTAATTAAAAGTTGAAAAGTTACCTATAATTAAAATTTAAAAAATATTAACGATCTTTTAATTATCAATTTATAAAAATGAGAAAGATAAAATGATAAAATTATAGTATCAGTTTATTCTCTTTTTTATTTATTAATTATAAATTTTAATATCAATTCATTTTTAAAAAAATTTTATAAGAGCAACACTAAATTTTTATAAGGACAAAAATAAAAATAATTAAATATATTTAAATATCAACAATTATCTTGTGAGAACAATTACCCATTAACTATGTATTTAGATCCACCATTGCATAGGAGACAAATGCACCAATATGAACTTCTAGTCCAATTCTCAAGAGCATGCAAGCCAATTTTTAGCAAGTTCTTGTCTGAGGTTTAATTCTATGTAGATTTATAAACATTTTATAAACTCTCCTCCTAAATAATGTGGGACTTGTTTTCTTTAATATACCATTCTTTTTACATACTACTAACAAAAAAATTAGTAATTAATATATGTTGTTCTTACCAAAATCTAGAAGTGGTGCATGTCAGAGTGAACGTGATCAAGATGGGTTCTAGATCCTGTGCATCGGACGGTGAGTTGGCTTTGTTAAGAGGGGGAACCTGCAAAACAAATGAGAGGACTCTGACGCTCAAGTAAGTACATCAATTATGTGAGAATAATGTATAAGAATGTGTACATAAGTGAACGTATGTGTGCTCGTTAATGAGTGGAGAGAGTAGATGTCTCTTGGTATGAAACTAGGTATCTCTCAGTGTGAGAGTCTCAGTCTGTGTGAGAGTGTGTTTGGTTAGAAGAAACCTGATATTTATAGCGTGGAGGGGGAGCCCTCAGTTCTTATTTGTCGGGAATGTTACATTGAGTAATAGCCCTTGTAGATAATTATTAACCTGTAAATAAAAACTAACAGATAATTGCAGGTTATAGATAAAGGCTTACAAATAATGTGTACCTTATAGATAATATGTAGCTTGTAGATAATTTGGTGGCTTATAGATAATTAGGTCAACATTATCAATAACATTCATTTGAATAATAAGGCATTAAAGACAACCTGTTAGGTTTAACAGGTTGATGAGGGAAAACGTCTGTGCTCTTATAGCAGGACTGACATAGAAAGTGGACACGTGTACTAGAATGTCATGTAAATGGCCATGTGTATTTGACGGACTTTGGACAATACATATGTATATATTTTACTTTTCATATTTTTACTTATTTTAAATTTTTGTCGTCATAAATATTAGCATAATAAATTTTTAATCTTATCTTTAATTTAATATTTTCATTAAATGGAATGAATGAATGCAAATGAATTTATATTATAATTTTGTATTATAAAGAAATAATATTTGATGAGAGTAAGGCTGTAAGAGTGAGTGTACGTTAAGGATTTTAAACATAAGGAAAAATTCTAATAAACTAATGAAGACTAAAGAAACAATAAGGTAGGACTTAATAAACTCAAATATTACATGAAATAACATTTTAAAAAATGTTAGAATTTAATTAATCAAATAAGATAATTATTTTTTATGAAATAAAATTTTGTTACGCAACCTAATTTAATTACTTTTCAAACACATTCTTAAAAAAAATAACCATAAAAAGAATTGGAAGACAGTCGTTTAAAAATAAGCTCTTAATTTTAAAAATCCATTTACTTTTTTTCATTATAGAACATTTTTGTATATCATATATGCAAAGAATGAGCATCACGTTTTGGTGAAAGTTCAATTATACGATAATATCAGTCTCTCTTGCTTTTAATTAACCGTGTTTTGTTTTCTTTTCATATTTAATGATGTCCTAACAGTTTAACAGTAATATCAATATTTAACAGTAAAATAAAAGAAGTTTGATATACCACTTGATCTTACCACTTGATTAAAAAAAACTGTTAAACTGTTAAATATCGTCCTCTCCCTTCCCCCATCAAATCCGTTGATGCCATTTATGAGTCCATTATTAAAGTTAGTAATGATTGTTACTTTGTCACATTAATTATCCTTAATTGTGGTACTGATTTATTCAAAAATACAAATTAGCGTAGAATAAAAAGGTTAATCAAGATCAAGATTAAAGACGAGTGCTTGCCAATGAAATATTTTACACTAATATATAATAAAAAAATAAAAGAGGAGACAAGAAATATCTATATACGATAAGAGATAATGAAGATGGGTCTAGGTTTGCTTGCATTGAAATGAAAACCGATAGAGAAAGCTACGTATGGACAATGAGAACATGGGGAGGAAGCTTCCATAAAAATGGAAGGAGACAAAGGGTATTTTCAGTGATGGACTTGCTTCAACTTGAAGCTGAGAATTATGGTGATCTTACGGTCAAAGAGAAGACACGAGCAAAGGTGGTGTCTGTTATTGTAAAAAGGTTACCTTAACGCTAAACAGCTTGTGCAGACAAATTTGTGTCTGTTGGTTTTTATATTATTTTTAGATAGGTTTTGTTATTTATACGAGGTTGAATTGCACTTTTTCTTCAAAGTTATAATATTTTAAACATTTTTTGTGTAACGTTTTTCCCCCCTCATATTTTGATATAAAACTTGCAAATTTTGTTTAAATATTATTTGATCATCTATTCTTTAATAGACTTTTTTATCCTCTAAAGGATGGTAAAGCATACTAACCCATCCTCAAGGACCATCAATCCACCTAACAAAGGTTCACCCTTCGATGAAAAATGAGTTAAAAAATACAATCCACACTCTTTAGAGGTGGGTTAATACATAAATGTACCAAAACTCGCCTAAAAATTTAAAATAATAGAAAATAATAGATAAATATTTTTAAATAATACAAATTCATTTCTTTTTAAATCATCGCTGATTATATTATATTTCATATATATATATATATATATATATATATATATATATATATATATATATATATTATTTTTAATTATATAAAATATCAATTTATATTTTTATATACCTTAAATATTGGTGATTACCTAATAGATTTGGTGGATCAACTTGGATGGGTCAAATAGCAGGCTAACCTTCTCACCTCACTTTCCAACTTTCAAGTTGGTGGACTAATTAGACAAGACGAGAATATATATATATATATATATATATATATATATATATATATATATATATATA
>CM023952.1:11139512-11160627 GCA_013407115.1 Glycine latifolia | reverse complement strand
AAGAGAGAGAGAGAGAGATTGTTACCAATAAAATGTATAACCAACTAATGAAGAGTCTGGCTTATTTGTTTTAAGTACAATTTGTAGGTTAGGTAGGTATTAATAAGGCATGTGAGTCCAAATTTTAATTTCTTAATTACCTTATAAAAAAAAAGCAATATTTATGTTTCAGTTTTGGCTCCAAAGTTGGGATTACTTTCTTTCTAAGATTATCTTGTTCCGGGGGATTAAATCTAGGTGTTCCAATCACTTATTCATTTACCTAATCATAATGTTCCCATAGAAAAATTGCAGAACATCAAAAAACAACTTGGAGTTTATGGTGACAAAAGATTGTTAGAATCATAGAAAAGGAAAACGAAATCACTTCGTGAAAAGGAATATCAATGAAAGGTGGTCAACACCATTTATAGATAATTATATATGGGTGAAATCAACATTTTAACGTTAAGAGTTGAGCATGAAAGGAATTTGCGTTAGTATTTGAAATACTATGATTAGTACAAAAAATCCCAAGCCGATTGTAATAACTCCCACGAATTTCAAAAAATAGAAGTCCAATAAGAATGTGTCACCTGCCTTATGTAAAATTTAGGATATACCAACATTCTTACTTCATAGCTATAGTTGCCGAAATCAATCTATTCTGTGGCTTCACAATGTAGAAAGTGTAAAATAACATGTCCTCTAAGGGATAGATTTAAAACTCTCTTTTCTAAGTTGACAATATTCCCTTAGGAGATACCACTAAAGGTAGCATTAGAACACCCCATCTATATATGTGTGTGTGGAAAATATAAAGGAAGAGGTTGTTTACCTACTTCAATTACTCTAGAAGAAATTCACCATGGTGAGGTAATGCTTCTCTACTGAGTAATATTTTTTTATATGTTTCTCGATTGAGTAATATTTTTTATCAGGGTGGAAAGTTGTCATCAAAGGACAAAGGTCTTTGTTTCTCCTATTAAATGAGGTATGTGCATGTAGCAAAATAAGTAATGCACTAAAGTTAACCACTCATCAACTCTCTAAACACCCTTTAGTGCAAGAGTAATCAAAGCATCTAACAACGGATGATTAGCTCAGGGGTGATAATTAAGTAGATGAATCTCCTTTTATATAGCCTTTTTTACATGGGAAATGAGAAACAACAAATGCACAGAAATGAAATGACTAATTAAGAGGAACAACCAAGTAGCGACATTAAGCATAGAAAATCTCAGCATGTATGAAATACGTGAAAAGGGCAAGCTCTAATTTCAGAAGTTATAACATATAACTTGATACACTCGCTTTCTAATTAAGCATACTAAGTTGGAGGTAGTTGTTACAGAATGGCTTAGGCACAATTTATATAATGACTCATATTGGCTCAAACACCAGACCCAAAATCACAAGTATTGATCGAGGTGAATATCAAGAAGGAGTAGGGGTGTTCGTGGGTTGGTTCGGATCGATTTTGACTAAATGTAAGATCCAATCTAATTAAATTTGTTCGGTTCAATTTTCAAAAAAAAAATTGAAATCCAACTCATTCATGAATGGTTCGATTTGATTCGAGTTAATGGGTTACCCATTTAAATTTGATTTTTTTCTTAAACTATTATTTTATATCATGATTCATCCAAATATCCAATATAATTAACACAATATGGTAAATAGTCATTTTTATCCCTTAATGTGTAGAGACCTAACAAATTTGTCCAGGAAATATGAAAATTCAAATTTTAGTCATCGAAAGTTAAAAAAGTACGGCAAATTTATTCATCTGTTAACTTCCATACTTTACCGTTAATGAAAGAACTTACGTGGCATAAAGGGACAAAAATGTCACTAAAATGATTGTCAACATGGTTGCAGAATAGATTTGATCAAAATGTCAGTAAATTTCGATTTGACCAAAATGTCAATAAGTTTCCATTGGATAAATTTGTCAGATCCCAAATTTCGTTTCATTTAAGGGTAAAATGCAATTTAGGATAAATAGTCATTTTATCCTTGAATGTGTAGAGTGTTGACAAATTCGTTTTGAGAGATGAAAAATCAAATATTAGTATATCCATTTACATGCATTGCAAATTTGCTGTAACTATTTGTTTGTCTTCTCAACTATTGAGATCATTGGCACATTGTTGGAACAAAATAGTATCATAGGATATTTTGGTTTAATGAAAACTTCCTGACATTTTGGTCCAATGAAAACTTATTAACATTTTGGTTCAATCTATTTAGTAGCCATGTTGGTAATCATTTTGTAACATTTTCGTCTCTTTGTTTCACGTAAGCTCTTTCATTAACGGTGGCGGATGAATGAATTTGTCACACTTTTTCACTTTCGGTGACTAAAATTTGAATTTTCATATTTCGATGATAAATTTGTCAATACTCTACACATTCAGTGAAGAAAATGACTATTTACTCTAACATAATATTATCAAATGTCTGAAAGTAGTAAAATTAATTCATTTAATATCATCCACATAGTATTCTAAAATAGACTAATACAAATTAAAACAAAATATTCTTTAATGAGATTTATTATAATAATTTGAATCACAACTATTTCTTATAAATTAATTTCTTGTAATAAGCTTTGGTGTAATCAAATTTGTTACAATCAGATTTGTTAAAACAAATGAACAAAATATGATATGTTAATATTATAAACATTTGCAGTTCCAACACTTAGAGTCCAATATTAACATTATTTAAAATCAAGCCAAACAACTCTAAAAATTTTGATCGGTTAAATTCAATTTTGATTGGATCTATAAATTTAAACCATGACTCAACCCATATATGAACAATTTTAATAAGTTCAATTTGATTTTAACTCAAATACTTAAATGACCTAATCCAAATTATGTAAATCAATTTGAATCAATTCAAATTGGCATATTATCAATACCCATAAACACCCCTTAGACTCTTATCATACACGCAAGGATAGTGGATAACTGATCGGCCTATAATAGAGTTGCCTCATCGATACACCAAGATAAAGTATCATGGCCTATTAAACGCCTTGGGACTCGTGATTTGGAAAATTGATATCATCTCTTACTCCAATAAAGTATAAACTAAATAGTAATAAATCATTATATTAGATATATATTTGCTCTCTTATTCCCATAATAATAAATAAAAAAGTTTTCCTAAAATAAATGTTATTTTAACTTTTCAATATAATATTAATTACCTTTTTATTACATTTCTTATAATATTAATTAATGATAGGATATAAAAAAAATGAATTAATGATAAGATAGTTAATTTTGTAAAAACTATTATTCTCTTTCTATTTATTGATTTTTCTTTGTTTGTATAAACAATTATAATAAAATGGAAGGATTAATATTCATTGTCACTTTGAAAATATTTTACTAATTTGAACATTAAGTATCTTTTGCAAATATCATAATTGTCAAAACTGGACCAAATTGGTCTGTTTAATCGATTTAATCGAGAGTCGATATAGTGATCGGTACAAATACTCTAAAATATTATATGCTTTCAAAACCGGTGAAAATCGTTCAAAGAGTCCAAAACTTGTTTGAATTAATGTTTTAAATTTTTTATTCCCTTTAAATTTATATATATATATATATATATATATATATATATATATATATATTTTAAGATAAATAAAAGCATGTGTATAATAAATATAAATTATTTTATCAATTATTGTTAATTTTTTCTTATATAACGTTACTTTATTTTATTTTTTTATACCTTGATATTTTATAATTTTAATTTTATTAATTTATCATTTCTTTTTTATTCTAAATGTAAACTTGTTATTATTAATGTACATTATTGTACTTTATTAGAATTTAAACTTAAGTATTATGGTATATTTGATTAGATTTTTATGTATATTTGAATGTTAAGAACTTGTTAAATAATATCTTATTTTAGTTTTTAATGGTATGAAATTATGTGATATTGTATTTATTTAATATTATTTTATAAATTATTTAAATAATATTATTTTACTAATATCAATTCGATCCCGATTCAACTATTGAATCACTATTTTAATCGGTTGAATGATCTGTCCGCGATCTTATAAACATTGAGAAAATACTCATTCATTTTCCACGATTTGTCCTGGCCTTACCAAAGAATCAGTCAAATTAATTAATTAATATGATCTAGGATCTTTTAGTCCAGTCTATATCCACCAAAACTCAATCGTCATGAACAATTTATTTAAAACATGTTAGTTAAGTCAATTTCAAATAGATCAATTTGCGAGAGGTATTTTCAAGAATTAGCGTAGAAACATTTTCTTGAAAAATATTCGATTTTGTTACGAAGACAATTGCACTACATAGATTTTTTTTTTTTTTTTTTTTTTGCAGTTGGGGAAATATTTTCGAAAGATCTTATTATTATTCTGATACCAAATAATAACAGGTAGGGATTGCACAAGATTTAGAGATTGAATTTCATGCACTGTACATCCTATCGAATTATAGAGGTGCATAAAACACGTGGTGTTAATTAACCCTAGCTAAACTATTTAAATTTTAAAAAAGTGATCGAGTGTTACATCCTGACCAGTTGTTTGACTTGTATTGAAAAGCTTTTTTGAGTAAAATCCTAATACATGGCTGGTCCATTGAGAGTGAGTGTCATTCCTAAAACAACAGGAGCCACGATTATGATACAGAGTCTATTTATCATTGTTGTGGGTCACAATAAGAAAATGAATCCAAGAGCAAGTGTGCAATAAATGAGGATCTTGCCGACAGGCAACAAGGTTATGGATTTTATATTTATTTTTCAAGTGCAAGATCTATAGCAAATAATGATAACACATAATAAATAATAGTAGATTCATATTTTCTAATTCATATACTTTACAGTTATTAAAGATCTAAGCTGATAAATTTTAATCTAATGCTCAATATTTTTTATTCCTGCTGATATGTCTACCCACTTTGGTGTAGTAGTTTCTTCCTTATTTAAAAATTAGGGGAAAAGTGACACTTCCTTACCCCCTCCCTCTATATTTAGAAAATAATAAATAAAATAAAAGAAAGATGATGAGGTTAAACGAGAATGTACAAATATATTTTAAAATTGGACTCTTTTTTTTAAAGTCAAAATTGGACTTTATGTACAGTTAGTGGAGTGATTCTTTTATATGCAGTTAAAACATTACAGTAATGTCGTTTATAATGTTTAGTCTAAAAACTGTGAAAATAAAAAGTATTATCACCATTATAATAATTAGATAAGGAAAAAAATGGTTTTACAATGTAGCAATAAACTGTTGACATCGTATTGTATTAGTTATAGTTATTGTAGTTATTATTATAGTTATAGATGAAAATTGGATTGTTTCGGTTTCTTCCGTAGCTTTATATTTGTAAGAAAAAAAAAAAACTACGAGATCCACGAACCATTGGGCCTCCCACAATGTGATTCATTTGAAGAGGGTTGCTATTCATCCTTCCAAAATTGCTATTGGCTCCTACTAGAACACCGCAAAGACCAAAATATCCTTTCCGATTATTGGCACCACCCTTTCCCTCCACCATTTCTTCCTTTCCTCTTTCCCTCTCTTTCCTCCCTGCCTCACGCAACTCTCCCTTGTGCATGGATCTTGTAGAATGGACAAATATAATTATGTAAGCATATGCATAGTTATGGATTTCACATTCCAAAATTATATAAATATAATTTCGAAATGAGCAATCCAAAAAATGACTTGCTTTCTAAATTACTCACTCCATAATTATGTATGCATAATTCCAAAATAGACAATCTAGAGTATGATTCCTTTTTTGTATATTTTGAATTCTTCGATCTAGAATTAGACATGGCAAGAACGAGTATTACCTCCTCAATCCCTGACCTCGACTCCCCAACATACCTCCATACCCATCTCCAAACCCGACGTGTTGAAATTTGTTACCCATCCCTGTACTCGTTGGGTATCGAATATCCCTATCCCCACCCATTCCCCAATTTAGATTTGTAAAATAAATTTTTTTTTTTGTAAAAATATCATATTAAAAATCTGATTTTAGAAAAAATAAATTGATTGTTACATTTATTTTTAACTACTTATATATCAATAAATTCATTGTAGTGCATTTGTCTACAAAAATCGTCAAGAAAATAATCTTAAATTATGTAAAAATTCTAAAATAAAAACAAGTAATAAATAAAATTAAGACTAACACATTTGGATTCCATATTTCATTGTTTTTTAAGGTAAACAAAATACACAAAAATATTAAATAACATAACTCAAAGCCATAGACACTAACTCAATGTTCATTGGTTCCAATTACGCCAAATTAGAAATAACTAGAAAATGAAAACAATGTTCATCATCAAAATAACCACCAACTTCACCAAAGATGCCATCAACATTTCTTCCTCAACCTGGTATTTATAAAATCAAACATTATATTTTAGATCTTGTTTTCAAATAGTGAAACGGTGAGTGACAGGGGATACAGGGAGATTGTGTTGTTGTGTAAGGGGGAAGTGTGCGTTCACTGTGTTGCAGTGCAATGAAAGTGAAAGTGTGAAATGACGTGTGTGTTGTAACTTGGAACCTAGACAAGTGAATAGAAAATTGAAAACCCTAAACTAAGGTAACAAAAGGAAATTTTAATAATTTCATCGTTAGGGTGGGGACGAGTATGTGTACAGATACAAGGCTGGTAGTGACATCCTCATCTCCGACCCTGACCTCGATTAAAAAAGTTGAGTAATCCCCAAACTCAAACCCATACCTGATCAACTTGGGTATTCTCCGGCAAAGTCGGGACAAGTTCAGGTGGATACCCACTGATAGGGGTTTTTGATTGTCATGCCTATTTGAAATGATAACAAAATCCCAAATAAAAAGTAAAGGGTACTTTTTATCATTCGAGTTTTCTATTGGGTGCAGGAAGCAAAACGTGGGGTGAAAGAAGCAAGTTACCTAAATTAGGCCGCAAGAGCAGATTTTGAGTCAAAGTTTACAATAGGCTCAAAACCTATAACATGTCACCCAAAAAAAAAGAGACTAAAAGTACGAACGTACATAAATTTAGTTGCGATGAATCAACCTTCAAAGGATGGTTTTTTATATGTATGAATGAAGACATGTATTAGAGGTTTTATAAAAACTCATAGCATGCTCAAGGAATTAGACTGAAACGGTGTCTTTAGACGTACATAAATATTAAAAATCACGTTTTTACAAGAAAATTAAAATGCAAGAAACTAGTCGAAGTATCTTCTACTTAGCGTAGATTACCTTATTAGGAGCCATGGATGGAAATCTAAACACACAATAAACGTAAGGAGGAAAAAGATAAAATATAAGCTTCGTAATTATGATTCTTCTATTTTTTTATAATTTTTTTCTATTTTAAAATTGAAATATTTAATTCTCTTATTCTAAAAAATCTATAATTTTGGTCCTTCAATTTAAAAAAAATAAAAATATTTAATCCTCCAATTTTTTTTTAAAAAAAATGTAATGTTAGTCAAATTCTTAATTTTGCCTAATCTTTATTTTTTTCTTTTTATCCAATTGAATTCTAAACCTAACATATTCTTTAAGATATCATTAAGAAATGATTTAATTAATTACAAAGAAATAAAATGTAGAAAAAATTAAATATTAAACTAAAATTGTGGATTATTTAAAATACGGGAACCAAAATTATGGATTTTCAAAAATATGAAAATTAAATGTTTATATTTTGAAATAGGAGGACCAAAATTGTGTAATTTTTTTAAATATGAGGATCAAATGTCTCAATTTTAAAATAGAGGGATAAAAAATTACAAATTGAGTAAAATAGAAAAATCAAAATTACATTTAAGCCTAAAATATTAAACTCCTATAAAGTGATTCCATTTTAAAGGCTAAAGTGCACAAATCCTAACTATTTATAACAACAATAAACAATTTAGATCCTAACAATTAATTTCGATGTGTCACATTATATTTACTTATTTTTATAAAAACAAAAAGTTTTATCACCTATTATCAATTGTCTCCTTTATCATTATCATCTCATCATTATATTGTCATGTTTGTGGATATCACAATCATGACAATGAAAATGATAATAATAGTGATAATAATGATGATGATAATAATAATAATGATAGGCAATATATTTTTATTCTTTTAATTAAAAGGCAAATCTAATATTACAATTTGAAATTAGTTGTAACAATTTGAAGTGTCTATTGTTATGAATGATTAGAATGTGTACACTTTACCATCTAAAAAATGAGTCTATTGAGAGAACAATGTGGAGAGAAAATGAGAGAAGATTTTAAAATTTGAATTGAAATAAAAAAAATTGCAATTTTGAATTATAGAAAATGGCTCCAAGCCATCATAGTTTTTTCTGCTTCCAACATATCTACATGCATACATTACAGGCCAAACTCTACAAATTTGGATGAGAGAGATGTTCATTGCTTTAGACTTTAGCGATCATTCTACTGATGGTTGTAATCAGGAAAACTCAAACAATCATATCTAATAACTAACGAGACTAGAGGAATGCACTATTTCAATCAAAGTTCATGAGCAGCTACAACCTCTAAGATAAGGTAGATATGGTAGAGTTAATGCAGTGGAAGTGTTCTTTCTCTTAGTGGCATTTTTCACAGTACCTTGATAGTTACAAGATTCGAGTATGCTACCAAACTTTTCCATGTTTCATGTCTTAAGCAAGTTGACCCTGACCATAATATGTCTTGCCAAATTCAGTTGCCATAGTAATATTTTACATGACCCCAAGAGATAATATATTTTTTATTTTCATCCAGACAGTTAGCTAAATTTTACTAACAAAATCTGTTAACATTGACTATTTAATTAATTATGCAATCCTTAGTATATATACACTTTAATTATAGAAATTTTCTCGTATTATGTTATCCTTCGTATATGCTATAATTATAGGACTTTCCATATTTCCTTATACATACCTTGTATTTATATTTTATACATATGTTATTTCTAATTAAATAATCAAAGTTTTTAAGCCTTAAGAAAATTTTGTTTAAAGTTTTATATTTTTTTTCTTTAAAGTCACGATAGTCAAGCATGACTATGAAGTAATCATCACAAAATGTGAGTTTCCCTTATTGTTGAATCTTTTGGAATCCCTAACGGCTAACGTGTGAGATGTGAAAGAGTTGTGAAATTTCCTGATTCAGACACAGTACCGAGTAGAACAAGCCCTTTTTTATTTATTTCTTCAAAATATCACTAATTCAAAATGTCCAACACACTTACAAAAGCATAGGATATGTTCCTAAAAAAAACATAGGATGCTAAACAAAGAAGGTCTTCCAACGAGAGAGTTACTATTGGTCTCAACCTCATTCGTTATTGACCCCTACAAAGTGAGAAGAAAAATACCTTATCTCTCCTCTTCCTCTTCTCTTTCTTTTCACTCCACCTTATACATCATCACCGGCCAAGGCCGCAAGCCACCACCTCACTGTGTGACATTGGCCTCACCACACCACCATCTCCTCAAACAAACCCTTTCATCGTGTCACCACCTCACTGTGTGACTCCCTCACTGGCCAGATCTAAACTAGGCGACCCCTTCACCAGCTAGATTTGAACGCGACATCCCCAACAGCGTCATGTGTCATTCTCAACTTCAGATTAGTGAGCGCACAACCCCTTACAGGCTAATCTAGCACCATGCCTCCTCACCATCGTGTCCAAACATCATTGTGCACGTCGTAACTCCTTGCCTTTGTTGGCACACCCCAACCATCATCCAATATCTTCTTGTAGAGGAAGAAGAAGAGGGAAACAGGCAACGGAAGTGTAGTTACATTTTGTGTCAAAAAAAATAAACAACAGAAACATGAATCATGCTTCTGTTATTTTTTTCACTCCCCTTTAAAAAATAACGGAAACATAATTTTGTTTTACAATAGTACAATGAAATTGTGTTTTCGTTGCTTATTTTTATTCGCATCTCCTCAATAAACAATGAAAACATGAAATTATACAACATAATTGTATTTCTTTGAAAAGGGTATTTATGGGAGAGAGAAAAAGGTGTCAATCACTTAGTAGGGACCAATAACAAATGAAGTTGGGGCAAATTGTAATCCCCTCCCAACAATACCTACATATCTTTCAAAGAAATGGGTTTCCAACAGTTCAGGCCTCAAATTATCTTTAGCCTAGCGTCCGTACTAGTTGTTCTAGTCCTTATAGACCTCTGATATGTACTTCGTTGGGCCATTATTAATAATCTAGAACACAAATAAACCTAAAACTATCAAGTGAAAACCCAAATGGTCCACTTCATAATTTTCCTATGTTATGCCCATTCTCATACTTCATAATCATGTAATCTAATTTAGGCATGTTTAAAATCGAACAAAACTATTTATAAATTGACAAATCGATATAAAAATTGCTTAAATAAAAAATCTCAAAAACAAAAAATCTAAAAAATCATATCTTTTATGATTTAGTTCGATTTTTGGATTTTATTATAAAAACCAAACCAAACTGCATATAACAACTATATTAATTTTATTAGATGCTAAGCATTATGTAGCTAGTATTATTTTAAACTCATAATGGTTAGTAGAGTTGATAATACAATTTTATAATAATATCAAATACAAGTAAAAATAATAAATATTAACAAGATATGTTAAACAAAATTTGATAAATAAAAAAAATTCATTTCTAAAATAATATATCATAATAATTATGTACGTTTAGTTGATAGATTTTAAATTATGACAATAGATTAAAAAATAAAAAACTGTCAAGTTGAACCAAACAAAATCACAAAAGATGGATTTAGTTTGGTTTGGATTTGATGTTATATTCAAACTGAACCAAACCAAATTGCATTTTTATTTTATATTTGATTTGGATGACTTTTTGTTCAAAAATCGAACAAAATCACACCACACCGTGAATATCCTAATCTAATATAACATAAAAATTTGGGAGAAGGCGGTGCACTTTAGAGGTTAAAGTGCAACCATGGTACCCTTAATTATGTTAATGGTCTAGATCTTTCTAATTTATTTAAAATATTTAGATTTATTTTTAATAAAATAAAAACACTCTACAATACTTCTTGTCGTCTCACGTAATATCCCTAATTTGTTGATGTTTTGACAACTCACACTCTATGAAACTTCAAATGGTGACACTTCACTCAACTTTTTCATATATCAGAGCCCTATCGGTCAGAATTCTTAGTAGGTAGTCCTTTACAAGACTTCTCACTATATTTTGTCTTGCATGCTTTCCAATAAACTTCTCAAAAATTCATTTATCCCATAATTGCTCAAAGCCAAACATGCTTAATTATGAAATTCTTAAGTAAAGGAATACAAAAATACATGCATCTTATTGGTATAGGTAGTATCGATTAATTCTTTTGAATCATCTTCAACTGTACAGTCTAATACCTGCATAGCCTTTAGATCCCTCTCATTTTAGTGTGATTCATTTGGGGTGTTACATGTCCACTGACTTTGGCCTACTTTGTCCTCGAACCACATTGTACCTGGATAAGTCTACTCTAATAATACCCTTGGTTGTCGATGTTTTGACGACTTATACTTTACGACACTTCACTCAAATATTTCGTTGGTCAAAATCCTCCATACTTTTTTTAGATCTAATAATAAAAACATTACAAATGATATAATCGATTATACAAGTAGTTTAATCGATTAAGTACATTCATACTATTTCTGAAAAAGCCTTGAAGAACAGTTTAATCGACTACCAGCTTCTCGTAATCAATTACATAGTTATATTTGAAAAACATACATCACCAGAATAATCGATTATTCTGTTATGTAATTGATTATCTTAACTTGTTTGTCATGGTGCCTTACTGGAATAATCGATTACCATTTTCAGTAATCAATTACACAAGTCGGGCTCGTGTTGTTCGTGTTTTGAGCTTTACTCGTTTAATCGATTACCAGTCTTATGTAATCGATTATTTCTTCATGCTTCAAAAATGCTTAGACTGCTTTAATCAATTAAGTATCGATTTAATCGATTATCCAGTTCATAGAAACATTTCCAAGAAGCTCAAAGAACATATTAATCGATTATGTGATAATTTAATCAATTACATATGATTAAATAATCAATTTTCTTGTCGTTTTAATCGATTATTGTCAGTTAAATCAGTTTTATAATAGCTTTGCTTATCTTGTCTTTATAAATAGACTTAGAGCGAATTGTTCTAATATACTTGAGTATTTTGTGTGAATCACAAAAAGATTAGAAAGTTTTTTCCAGAGCCAAAAATACTGATTTGTTCTAAAAGTGAAAAATCTCTCATGAGATCAAGAGAGTAAAATCTTTGAGATGAGTTGTTAAAGAAAAGAAGAGATTTCAAGAGTTCTTATTCTGAGCTTTGATTTGCATTCAACTTGATTGATTGGTAATATCATTCATTCATTCATTCATTTGAAGGATCACAGGTTGTATCTCTTGAATCTTTCTTTAGAATTTTTTTTGTTGTATTAAAAATTCTGTTGATATATATTTGATTCTTTAAAGTGGTTTTCTAGAATAGGGTTCTCTAGAGGTAAGAGCAGATTAGGGTTCTCTAGGTCGTGATCATTTGAGATCTATAGGGTTTAGATTTTTGTTTCTTTATCTAGTGTGGATAAAGGCGATCATTGTAAAACTGCTTGTAAAGATTCTTTGATATAGTGAAAACTCTAACCTAGGTTGGTTGGAAGTAACTGGATGTGGCCTCCATAGTTGAGAGGTGAACCAGTATAAATTGTCTTATCTCTTGTTAAGGATTCTGTATATTTCATTACCTATCTTTGTGAAATCAAACATTATCTTCAAAGAAACAATTTCTGTCATTACATGTATCTCAAGGTTTGATCTGGGTTGAAGAAGGATTTTTGGATTTCTAAAAGGTGAACAAGTGATACGATCCAAGAGTTTAATTCCGCAATTTGTTTAGAAAAATTTTAAATATCAGTTTTGAGCCAATTCACCCCCCTCTTGGTTTATTTGCAGTTTATTCATTGTTTTCAGTCATGAGGTCCACGTAGCCTCTAGTCTTTACCCTTTTCCTGCAAAGCAGAGGAGGGGTCCAAAGTGAGGGTGAACCGTGTTTGGTGAAACTTTGAATCTCTGAAAAGTCTTCCAATACAGGATGTCTGTAGAACTACCTTGATCAATGAGGACTTTTGACACTATAAAGTTCGTGATCATGACAGAGACCACCATGAGATCATCCTGTTTAACAGGGTTGATTCCCTTAAAGTCTCTGTCTGTGAAGGTAATGGGAGGGAGACTCCTTGGTGGTGGATAATCGACGCAATTGATGTCGATGTCTTGAATAGCATGAAGGTGCCATTTATGGGACTGGCTAGACAATCCTCCATGGGAAAATCCGTTCGCGATGGTGTTGATTACATTCCGAATTTGCTAGACGGGCTCATTTTCCCATTCTTGTGGGTGTTGACCTTCGCGTCTGGGTTGCCTCTACCTCCTTCTGTTATGCTCTATCTCTTTTCCTTCTGTATCTTGATTCCTGGGTTGTCTTCTCACTGTCCTCCAGGTCTAGTTCCTGCTGAGTGATTATCAGGTCTTTTTACAAATCGAGATAAATACTCAACCTGTATTAGCTCTTCGATTTTGTCTTTCAGGCCCTAGCAGTCCTTAATGTTGTGACCGCTATTATGATGGTATCTGCAATACTTGGTCCTATCTGACCCTAGCTTAAGAGGAAGTGGTTGTTGTAGTCTGACAGGTATCTCCGTATTGAAGGCTTCCTCCATGATGGTTGTACGATTGAATGTTAAGGGTGGTAACGCTCATACCTGGGTCCCTTTGGGAGGGGTTGGCACTTGTCTATCTTGTGCTTTTTGTCTAACCTGTATGGGTCAGTCTTGGTTGTTCCTTCCTGCTTGTCGCGCTTTTGTCCGGCTTGTTGGACCTCATTCCTGAATCTCGACATCTCTTCCATTTGGATATAACCCTTGGCTCATTCGCCTAACTCTTCCATGCTAGAAGGAGGTTTCTTTCATAGGCTGTCTGTGAACTCACCTGGACGAAGTGAAAATAACATGGAGTGTAGTGCAACCTCAGGATTGAGGTTCCGGATTTGAACGGCAATGCATCCAAATATATCCATGAATCTCCGAAGAGACTCATCGTCTACTTGTCACAAACTGGCCAATGCAGCATAGGCCATACAATGAGACCGGCTGGTCATGTACTGTGCACTAAAGAGTTCGACAAGGGTGTCAAAGTTGTTGATGAACCTCAATGAAAGTCCCTTAACAGATGTAGGGAACACACGACACAAGACTGCATCATCATTAGTGTAGAGATTTGCCTAGGTAAGAAAGGCATCTAGATGCTCATCCAAATCAGTGGTGTCGTCATACCTCTCTAAGTTGAGTGATTTCCAACCCAGAGGTAGGTTGACTTCCATGATAGGTAGACAAATGGGTGTCTGCGAGTTGTCCCTCTTGGACGGTATATATGTGATAAGTTGTGATCGTCTTGAGGGTTGATAGTGTGTCGGGGTGTGACTCCCCTTGAGTATGCTCAACCACTGTACATGTTATCACTGTTTGTCACGTTAGGGGTGTCTCACTCGAGCCTCCAACTAATTGTGATCAGCCTTCAACTTTTGGAGTTCCTCCTCATGACGTTATTCCATCTTTGCAATGCGGGTCTAAAGTTGTTGAAGGGTATTTGTATTGGGCATGGCTATCAGGGGAGGATTGGAATTTTCAAGGGGGTACAACATTTGAGACTAGACCATGTACTAACCATTGGTGAAAAAGGAAAAGAAAAGCGAGGCCGCAGGGTAAGTTTTACCGTGACCCCACTGTGGACGCCAAATGTTCCTACCAAAATCTGGAAGTGGCACACAATAGGATGAGTGTAGCCAAGATTAGCTCCAGACTTTTGCACGTCGAATGATGAGTCGACTTTGTTAGGAGAATGAATTGAGTATGAGAATGAATGTATCTCGAGTAAGAATGGAATGGATGTAAGGTTAGATTGAACCTGATATTTATAGAACAAGCGTGGGCCTTGGGCCCTTGTAAAAAATTATTAACCTGTAGATAATGGCTAACAGATAATTACAGGCTATATATAGATAATTAAACTTACAAATAATGTATACCTTATAGATAATTTGTAGCTTATAGATAAGCTGAGGCTTATAGATAATTAAGTACTTGACATTTGATAAGGTGGTTGCAACATTATCAAACATATTTGAGTAATAAAGCATTAAAGATAACCTATTGGCCCAATCGAACCGGATGCTGAGGGTAGACATTTGTGTTCCTATAGCAGGACTGACGTAGAGGGTTGACACATGTACGAAGGTCCCACATAAGTGGTCACTTATATTTTTCAGATCTTGGACGGTACATATAAATATATCAAATCAACGGTTGTTAATAAATTAAAATTTGTATCAAACAACTATTAAGCATTAAGCTTCATTTACATATAGTATATCAAAACAGTGGTTCTTGACAAATTAGAAATTCAATCTGACGACTCACAAAAGTTCAAGCTTCATTTACATATAATATAGAAATAAATAATAAATTGTTATATATATATAATATCATATCAACGGTTATTGACAATTTTGATCCAGAGAAAAGTTCAAGCTTTCTTTTCATATAATATATCAAATCAACATTTTTGACAAATTAATAATTCATTCTAACGGCTCACCTTTACATATAATATATAAATAGATAAATATTAAATAATAAATTATTTATATATATATATATATATATATATATATATCAAATCAATCAATGATAATTCACAAATTAAAATTTTGATCGACAGATAAAATTTCAAACTTTCTTTATATATAATTTCATAGATAGATGAGTTTTCTTTAATGATTTGAAAAATATTTCATCGGAAAGATTGTTGTTAATTTTAAAAAAACAGGAAACAAAAAATTAGTGTACTTTTCTCTCGTATTTGTAGTTTCGCTCATTTTTATGTAATAGGTTACTGTACGTTTTTTTTTGTTTTTAAATGACTACGTAATTCCTGAAAACGGTCAGAAGCTATGCACATGCCATGATCCACAGACCACAGTCCACACATCATACAATAATTCACTGCCTATAACTGCATCATCATCAAGTTTTTAGCAGTCTGAATAGATATCAATTGATCAACCGTTTAAGACCCTCGGTTTTTGCTGTCCCTATATACCACAGTTTAGTTAGAGATGCTGTTTCCCTTTGTCATGTCCCTCTGTCTCATCACTTCATTGTCCCCTTCTGCTCTCTCCTACTCCTATCTTCATAGACCTTGCAGATATATTGCATCCCAACCTAAGGCCACCACTACAATCTCTCACTTATGACAACCATTTTCTTATCCTCTTACTGCAAATTCCATCATCATTATGCATGTATGAGATAATAATGAGACTCTATCATAAGTCATAAGGGTTAAAAAAAAAAACAAAACACAAGTGGTTAAAATAACTTAGTTTCTCTCACTCTCTTTCTTTCTTCAATTGGTAATGAGAAAGTTAGAGCAACAAACAAGTGGTGCTGCAAAGTTTATGTTGTTGTGATGATGGGTTTTGAAGCCACAACTCCAATGGTAGCACCCTTTAGTAATACTCAGAGACCAGCCCATTGGAAGTATTGTGATGACTTGGTGAATGCTGTGTCTTTTGGGTTTGTTGCCACTGCCATCCTCATTTCTATGTTCCTTCTTCTGGCTATCTTTGAGAGGTTTCTTAGGCAAAGATCAAGTGAAGCCAATAATGTTGCAACTCCAATAGATCTTGAACGCCAAATGCACTTTGGTGGAAAGTTGGAAAATCTATCACCCAAGGTGCACTTCAACACCCCCTTTGATTTCGTTTACTTACTATGATGGTGAAAATGTGACTTTTTGCTTCTCCCTCTTTTACTTTCCTTGCATGCTGTTCTATAATGATGCAGTTATGACTTGTGACTATGATCTTTTTTCCATGAATTTGAATGTGCATGGGTAATAAAGTCACCAACTTGCATGCCTAACAAGTAATGATGTTGAACCTAACATGTTGCAACCCATCATGTACTAGATTTTTCCTGCTATGTTCCATGGCCAAGCTGAAAGGGATATTCAGTTTTCTATATGGCAAATGTTATTAACAAAGTGAAAACATTTTATGATATGAACCAATATAGGGGTTCATTTTTTCTTGATCCTCATCATTTTAGCCCCGAAAATCTTGTTTGCAAGAGTTCGAATTCAGTGTTTTTTAGGTTTCAAACATCTTCTGATGACAGTATATTGATAATTGATGTCGTATCACTTCAAAACAATTAAATTACGCTAATTTTATAGCACAGGATTAACCTAGATCGACTTAGAGATAGAATCAATATGGTTCCAACTTCAATTCACTAATAAATAATAGGGGGATTTTTATCAAACAGTTTGCATGCGTGAATAAAAATTGCAGAAAAACGTAACAAAATAATAGAAACTAACAGAATTGATAAAAGGTATTCTAAAACAGATTAAAAAATATCAATCCAGTTCACCAAACCAAAAAATACAAATTATCATAGTTCTCAGATAATGATTTTGTTGTGAAAGTTCATTCAATTTCATTAGAAGCAGTTCAATCAAGTTAACCCCTAAATTAATTGAAACCACAAACCTAATTGAAATATCATCCAAATAATCTGTGATTAAAATTCAAAATTAGGAAATGAATCCATAACCTAATCCGCTTTCAATCCTAAACACATTCATAATCATGAAAATCGAATAGAGGATTGAAGAAGAAAGTGAACATTCACACAGAATTTGAAATACCAAACAAAAACTCAAATTCTCCTTGTTTGGGCTTGGATCCTTGGATTGATTGATTGTTTAGTCTTCCATGATCATCATCAATGAAAGCCCCGTGAAATGAGTGCAAGAAAATGGAAGAACAGAAATGAAAATGAAGAACAATGAAGAATAGTCGAGAGAAAATAAGAGAAAGGATTTTAATTCTAAAAACTTCTAAAAGTTACTACAAAATGTGTTTGTGCTAAAATGAAATGTGTCTATCCAAATAACTAAAATCACTTAAATATAGTGACTAAGTCATTAGGAAAGGATGGACCACAATGAAGTTCAACTAATCTAACTAATTACTAATTACACCAATTTCGCAGTCCAAAATTCAAGTGCAGTGATTCTGACTTCCAAGTCTAAAATGATCCTCAAAATGACAGAATTGACCTTGACTTATCTCTGACAAACTTGTAGATCTTTTCCTTATCCTTCTAGGGACTACTCATATTCGTCATTTGGAGTTCTGTAGAGCTTTCTAGGTTCTGTGCAAGGAAGATAAGTCAAGTAAGCAAAAACTCCAAAAATAAGCAACAATTATCAATTAAGCCCACTTGTTTGCCTAAGGAAAAAACTGAATTAGAATGCGAAAATAACAGTCCAAGAGAAGTCAAATAAGTTAAGAAGAATAGAAAAATATTAAACTAAAAATATTCAATCATATATTACAAATATTAGTAGTTTATATATCCATAACCTACTTTCTAACCATGATGTTGTATGCTTATTTATGTACAAAGTCCTCATGAGGGAGACACAGGGTGTCTTTTGTTCTGTTCATACTAGTTTGTTTGTCTTATAGGGACTGCTATATGTTAGTAGCATGTGCTTTACTTTCAAATGGCAGAGCTGAGAAGCAATTAGTTGTATCTAACTTCTGGAAAATAATTTATTCCCAGGTGCTACTAATTGTAACAAAAAATTTATGGAGGAATGTTTCTTCATTAACTATTCCATGTTACTTTAAGCACGGCTACACTCCATTCAACTTTCCATCCAAGATAAATTTAGCTCTCAAATTGGGCAAATTTTACTAAAATATATGTTCTGTGGGCTGGACAATTGGGCTATTGCTCATGATCAAGGTTTTAAATTGTGGTCGCGTTCACAGTTTCGTCACAATCTTTGACATTGCAAGAAATTGTGAACAAATGTGGCTGATGCAACTGCAATTACAGTCACAAAAAAGTCCAAAAACCTTAATGTCATGGCCGAAATTATGATTGTAGACAGTTTTCTGAAACCTTGCTAATGATTATTTGCTTTTTCTAGTAAAGGGGACTAAACTCTGTCACACTTGATTATAGCTTTATGCTTCTTTTACAAAAGACTACAGTTTCTTTTCAAGCAGTCAGTCTTGATGCACAATACACCATTTCCCATCCACCAAATGTTTGCATTACAATGTTTGATGAAAATATACACTTTCTGTTTAAAGATTGAATTCTTTTTTCTGAAAAAGGTGGTCAGTTTGGTGGTGTGATGATTATAGCATCACATTCCTATTCTGATAAAATTGGCATTCCTTTGGTGATGGCCACTTCTGCATATGCCAACACTTTATTACACTCTGAAGGCGATTCTTATGGAGATACTCTAATATTCTACTTTGCAATGTTCATTTGTATGCAGCTTTTTTTCTTCTTAAAGTTCTACAAAATATTATTATTTCAATTCTAATGTAAGGTACTGATTTTAATTTCTGTTCAAGTTCATCAGATGACCATTTATGGAAAAGGAGTATTAGTCTTGATGCCTGGAGAGCAGATTCCTTCATTCATTGCACTTCCTGCTCCTGCACCACGTCGCCGTGAGCCAATGTCATGGCTTTTTCAAGTTCAACATAACTCATGCTTCCATGCACCCTTAGCATCAAGGAGAGACTATAATCTAACAAGTAACTAGAAACATGATGGTTCATCCCTTTTGATCTGTGGCAGGAATTACGGTCATATCATTTAGCAGTGTGTAAAATTGAAGCCTCTAGTAAGACTATCACTGATGAGCATTCTAGGATCATAAAAATAGCCTAATGGCATCTCTTTTCCTCACAATTGAAACCCATTTTTCCCTCTAAGAGGGAACTGCTACTTAGACATCATGTAAAAAATTTGTACTTATTATGTTGCACAATTGCATCAATGCATTGTAATTTTCAGTGAAATTGCCTTTGGAAAGCATGAAATTTTGCGAAGTTCTATTATTCAAGGAAGTTATGGTTGAAGATAGATGCCTTTTGTGAGTTATCATCCAGAGTTGCGTGGTGTTCAAGCTGCTAAGTAATTTGATCTGTCGAAGTGAGTAGAAGATCATTACATCCTCTCTGGAGGCACAATGATTAACAAACATAATAGCTATTGTAACATTAGATAAAATGAGAAATTATAAATATATTCAGTGGGGTGGGAATTAAGAATCAATGATCATAATCATGTCTCAGCATTGAGTTTACTCATCTTAAAATCTGTGTGGGATTCCAAATTCAGTTTATCTGAATTCATTCTCAATAATAAAATATGCAAAGAGATCTATAAAATGTAATTAAAATAATATAATACTGTAACATTTGTCTTAAGTTGTTCGGCGCTACTTCTGAATGAAATGTTATAGTTTCCGGACATTATAATGAGAATATTAATTATATTTCACAATCTGTATTTTTTTTTACCAAACACAGTCTATGTATTATTATTTAAGAAGTTAATTTAATTAATAGTTATGTACGGTAAGATGGTTATATTTTTAATAAATATTTTTAAAAAATTACATATGATGTAATTTTTAGTTGATTAATAATATAAAAATTTACATTTACAGTATATAAAAATTAAATTTATCTTTTAAATAAGAAAAAAATGGAGGCATATGAATTTTGGGTGAAAATAGAAGGTACTTTCTATTTGTTTGAGATTTTTTAATTTTTAATCAGAAAATTTTTATATCATTTTTACTTTGCTATTTATTTTTAATTATTTATACAGAAAATAATGAATATAATAAAAATTTATTTTCTTTACTTTGGGCAAAAAAACCTAAATAATATTTTTTTTCCTAATTATTTACCAATTTGGGGCTGTTTGAAACTTATTTACACAAATGGGGTAGTCAAACACGCCTAAACCAGGCATGTTTAAACACGCCCAGGCTAGCCGTGTTTAAACACGTCTGGTTTAGGCGTGTTTGAGCTACCCATTTCCCATATTAAACCCCAAAAATTCACTATTTACCATT
>CM023952.1:11122426-11134512 GCA_013407115.1 Glycine latifolia | reverse complement strand
CCCATCAACCCTAACCCCTAATCCACACACACTAAACACTAAACCATAAACCTAAACCCCCCAAACCCTAACCCACTAAACACTAACACCCTACAACACACATGCTAAAACCTAAACTGCAATCCCTAAACCCTAGACCTTAAATCTTTAACTCAAGCCCTAAACCCTAAACACTACACATTAAACCAACATACACACTAACAATTTCCTATGAACCTAACATCTTTGTCGCTAACAAATTCATATGGCCCTAACAATTTTCTAATTAAAAATATAACAGATTAAATAATATGCAAAATTATTAAATCCACTTACTTGTTGGCAGAGTTTCGCTTCAAAAAATATCCACTCACAAGCTCTAGAGAAAAGGCAGAACAACTTTTAGTGAGAAGATGAAATATGAAGGAATGGTAAATAGTAAATTTTTGGGGCTTTTTATAGGCAATGGGTAGCTCAAACACGCCTAAACCATGCGTGTTTAAACATGCCTAGCTTGGGCGTGTTTAAACACACCTAGTTTAGGCGTGTTTGGCTACCCCATTTGTGTAAATAAGTTTCAAACAGCCCCAAATTGGTAAATAATTAGGAAAAAAATATTATTTAGGTTCTTTTGCCCTTTACTTTGTATTAATTTTGAAAATAAAAAATAAAGTAAAACTAAAACGATGTTTATGTAATTAATTGAAAGTAAAAATAAGAAATGAAAAATAGAAATCATTCTCTTAAAACTAAACAAACATTAATTTTGTGGTTTCTACTACTAAACAAGGAAATAATAAAGATTACTTTTACTAAAAATTGGGGTAAAAATTTAATGGTAAGATTAAGTATTAAATTTTCATAAAAAGATTGATATATATGCATTGACAATGTAAAATAATTTGATACGGTCATTTAATTACAAATTATCGTTTGAATTACTTTTAAATAATTATTTTAAAAGTTAAAAACTTATCATATATGGTAAGTTATGACGGGATGATTGTGTAAAACTTTTTATACTACAGGCATTAAACTCTTTATGAAAATTTAATACTTAATCTTACCATTATATTTTTACCACAATTATTTTAATAAAAGTAATCTTTATTATTTCCTTGTTTAGTAGTAGAAACCACAAAATTAATGTTTGTTTGGTTTTAATAAAATATTCACTTATATAATTAATACTACTAATTTAAAATATTCACTTATATAATTCACATAGCTTTAGCTTTAAGCATAGGTTATAGATATAGTTATAATTATATATGTTAGGTTTACAGTAGTTCATAGATACAAATTTATCTTTCTGTTAGTTTATGTTACATTAGCTTATACATATAAACCTAAAGTGAATTATGAGTATAGTTATAGGTATATTTATGGGAAAAAGACACAAATAATAATTTTTTAATAAAAAATTACGAATTTGAGACTGTTTGGAAACTAATTACCAATCTGGGGCACGAAGACATGCCTAAATTGGGCGCGACTTATTCGGTCGCTAATTTCGTCGCTAACACATTTTTAATAATCTTGTTTTCTTAATGTTTGCAACCATCATATTCAGTCGCAAAAAGTGTTAGCGACTGAAATAGAGACCGATTTTTAAAAAAAATTGAAAATTTTTATTTTTTAAAATTGTAAATAATTTTTTAATATAGAAAGCATTTTAAATAAAATATTATATTAAAAATTAGTATATAAAAAATCCAAAAAATATTAAACAAAACCATATAAAAATTTAGAAATTATATTAAATAAAATAATATTTAAAAATATAGAAAATATATTAAATAAAATAATATAAAATTAAAAAAATATACTAAATAAAAAAATATTAAAAAAATTAAAGAAGATCATATCTATGATGAAAATTGGTTTAAAAATACTTTAAAATTAGATAAAAATAACAATTAATAATATTAAATAACAATTTATAAAAGCAACTTTCATTTTCGGATAATTATTATATTAATTCTTTTGCTTTAATAAATTGATTAAGTTAATCATTAAAAAAAACGTTGACGATTAAGTAATGTGACGTGTTAGTGTAGCCAGTAAATATTATTGGTAACTGGATATTTAAATTAAATAAAATTTATTTTGTAATTGTAAAAAAAGAATAGCATTAAATATGTATATAAACTTCAAACGGTCATAAATTTTGATAAAAATGTCCGATTGAGGTGTACGATATGTCAAAACGCTTGAAATTAAGAAAAGTAATTAAAAAAATAAAAAAATAGCATTAAATTAACTAATTAAATAATCAAAAAAGTAGACAAAAAGGAAAATTTTGGATTATTGAATCCTAAATCATAAATCCTAATTTTGAAGCACTTAGAGGCATTTTTTGGAATAAATAGTTTACCGAATCATCTCTCAATTTCGAGCGTTTTGACACAGATTACGTCTCAATCGGACACTCCTATCAAAAGTTATGACCGTTCGAGGTTTATATACACACAAATTCATACTTGCGTGACACGTGTCACAACGGAGGAGAACACGTCCAATTTGAACATGTCTCCCTGTCCCAGATTGGTAATTAGTTTTCAAACAACCTCAAATTCATAATTTTCTATTAAAAAGTATTATTTACATTTTTTTGCCGTATATTTATAGAAAATTTGATTAAACAAACAACTGCAATATACATGTATCAATTTTTGTTAAGTTGTTTTTTCAACTCTGGATTTTTAATGAAAACTAATTAACAGTAAACTCTTTCATTTATTATAAACTGTTAAGTGACAATTATAAGAATAATAATTATTTGATATAAATAAATAAAAAATATTAACAGAGGAACCTTACTAATTTTGGTTGTTATCTATAACTTAATTTTTAACTTGTTTCAATATTTTAATATTAAAGGTTATTTATAATTTTTTTAATCTAATTATTAGAAGCATTCTTCTAACATTATGAAGTTTCTCCATCTAATTGCTTCACTTTAGGGTCATGTTCTACACACACTTTCTCAGTCACTGTGCCACAAGGCATGGTTGGCTAGGTGTGTGCACGCTTCCCTACTACAAATAGAAGACAATTCACGTCAATATCAAGAAACAAAAGAAGCCCCCTCTTCGAAGCCCTTCCCCATCCCCATAAAGGAAAGGAAGATCGCAAGATGTCTTCCAATTTCGAGAACCATTTCCTTCCATTGGTTCCATGACAATTCTAGGACAAATCCACCATCCATAGATTAAGATAAGAGATCTTAAGCAAAAACCTATAAACAATAAATAAAAATAAAGAAATAACCATTCTGATATAAATTGAATTAAAGGATTCTATTTTTCATTTTCCCCATGGAAAAAAATAGTAGGTAGAAAGACTTTGGTGGCAAAAAAAACATATACGGAATATCATAATTCTGAGTTCGAACATTAAATTCACTGCATTATTAAGTTACCACATACGTGCTTTGACTTTCTTGTAAGCATATCTTTTTTGGTGGAATTTCTTGTAAGCATATTTAAATAACATTTTGATAGGTAAAAAAATTTAAAGTGGATATAAACTATCTTTTAATACTGGTATGAGTCTTGAAAAAACAATACTAGTATGAGACTTTTTTCTAATAATAAGAACATAATAGAAACTTATTGAAATTTGAAATAGATATATGAATCATTTTGATATTACAAAGATCAAGTGGTACTCCTTAAATATAGAATTGCATTGAAGATCTTGAGAGAGCACTTTAAATTCTAATAATAAATTTTACAAAATATTGCTGTATTTATTTATTAATTTTGTAGCCGACAAAATGAACACCGTACAATTACTGAATCCAACATCTCTCTGGTGTTCTTATAAAATGTGATAAAATATTCCAAGACGTGAAGAAAAATCCACAGGAAACATTTTCTGAAAAAATATAAAAATGTACTATGAGATACTCGGACTCATTTCATCATATTCATATGAATATTTACACAGTAATCTGTGATTAAGGAGTGACACCCGGAAGAATACAAAAAGCAAAGCCCAAAAAGCTCCACCCCCGTTTTAACAAAGGCGCCTTACAAAGTCAAAAGGGAAAAAAAAAAAAAAAAAAAAAAAAAAAAACACTGCTACTGAAATCGAAAGCAACGCCATGTGAAATCGCTTCTAGAGTTTCCAAAAAGGTTTGAGAAACGTGCTTCTTCTACAGAAAAATAAAGCATTCCATCGAAACATGCGGATTCTCGAGGCACTCCTCCTTCGAAACGACGTCGTTTTTCTCCCCAACTTCCTCGCACTCATTTTTCTTCTCCTTTTCCACCTCCTTCGCCGGAGCAACCTCTTTCCGACGACCCCCGGCACCCACCTTTCCATTCCTAGCACACGTAGGGGACCTCGACCGTCTGCCGGAACCCTCGCCGGAATCCCGCCAAAGCGCGGCGGGGCCCACATTGCCCTTCCGATTCGCCGCCGTGCCGGAATCCCTAATTTCCCTCCCTCGAATTGGCCTTGGACCGCCCTTGATTTTATTCTCCGGCGAAGGCTCCTGCCTCCTCGCCGGCGATTTGGGTCTACGGTCTCTCCGGCCGGCTAGGTTGCCATCGGCAGCGTATGGCCTCTTCCTGGAGGGTGATCGGTCCCACTTGTGAATTTTGCTGGTTGCTTCGTCTTCTTCTCTCTTATCCGCAACCGTGACAGTGGTGGTTATAGCGGTGACGGCGGTGGCGGTGGTTGCGGTTGTGGCGGCGGAGAAGCTCTCACTGATGCTGCATGCTTCTGAAAGCTGAGAAACAACCTCAGAGACTTCTTCTGTGGGAGGAACCTTTGACTTTGTTTCGAAATTCGGAGGTGGGTCTTGAAGGAGAGGCAAAAGGGTCTTCGTTTCTGGCGTCAAAATTGGAACTTGTTGAGGTTTTGAAATTGGGGTCTCTGAGAGGACCTCTTTCACAGATTCCTCTTCCAAGGGTGGTGGTGGTTCATGGTGGTGGTTTTTCTTAGTGGTTTGGTTGTTTTGGTTTTGATTTTTGTTTTGGGTTTGCTTGGTGGGTGTGCTGAAGCAGCAACCCATTAGGGTTTGGGGTGGGGTGGGATGGGAAGGGGTTGAATTTTTAGTGTGTGTTGGTGGGACAGTGAGGAGAAGACAGTGTTGTTGGACTTTGCATGGATTTGGTTTGGGTTTGAAAATGTGGACACAAGAGACAAAAGTGTAACGGCTATTAAAATGTCCGAGGGAATGGGAATGTGGTTTGTAAGAGATGACAACGTTTAGACATAGTATAGAAGTGGACCACTTGCTAGTTAGTGACAGGCTGGTCAGGCTAGGTTGGTGGAAATATGGGATTTTTTTACTCAACTAATCCCTTTAATATTTTTATCAAGTATCTCTGCTATAAAATTATTAACAAAATTATCCTCCCAATAGTGTGAATTTAGGTCCTTCAAATCCAAATTCACACTTTGTTTTTTTTTTTTTTTTACTTTTTGCAAATTCTGTTAGAATTCGGGATCCCAAACTTAAATTCTAAATAGATTTTTTTTTCGTTTTTTTATTTTGTAACTTTTTTAATTATACAAATAAAATAATAATTGGTAATATATTCAATTATTATATTTAAAAAATATAATTAATTATTATAATTTTTAAATACTAACATATAATGTACTTAATTGTAAGAATAATTATTAATATTTTTTAAAATAATTTATTATAAAGGATGACTAAATAATATAATAAATAGATACAAAAAGTGACAAAATAAATAATTAACATTTGTGATAATCCGTAGACATAAACAACAATAACATAAGTTATCAGACATTTCAACATATTGATGAGTATGTTGGCGATTTTAATTTGTGTTTTCTTGAATATTTAAACATTTGTTCTTGGAATGACCAAATAGTTTTGTACAATAAACAACGCTTTGGTTGCTCCCTTTCTCTTTGGTCTATTTCAATGCGTATACAGGTTGATCTTAGATGACCCTTTTTTTCCTTCGCATTTGTGGATCATGACGCATAGTTGATCCTTCATATTTTAGCCAATATGATGCATGCTTCATTTGGCCAAATGATCCGTTGTAAACGTTGGATATAATTGAGCTTGTAAATGTCCTTGATTAATTGTTTGTAATCAACGTGGACATATTTACATGTTGCAATTACATGTGAACATAATGTTTAGTTTTTGTAATTTACCACAATCACACCATGTTCATAAATGCTTACAACAAATTTTTATAGGAGACATCATTGTCTTGGATTTAGGGATTCTTCCATTAAGAAAAGAATACTTTGTCAATCGAACTCAATTACATGCATGAAGTTAGTCTTTTTTTTCTTCGGCCTCAATGATGTTGTCAATATTTTTTATCAATTCTTTACTTGATGTCATCATTGTTATTGCTTCCTTGTCCCTTTTGACAAAGTATTTGTTACATCTTTTCGTAAGTACTATTGATCAACACAAAGATTGAGAGACTCCTTATTTTTTCAGCAATGAATTCATGGCCTCGACAAGATTTGCTATAGTCTATTTTTCTATAGGATCTTCTCTAGTAAGTCAGTCGCTTGCTTATTTTCTTTCATTACATTGTTGAAGTAATATGCAAATTTAGGATCAGTTATGGTGTGCACTGACATTTGATCAACAAAATACATTAACAATGTTTGTTCATATAAGTTAAACTTTAATGAAAAATAGTAATTCTTTGGTTGCGGAACTTACCCATGCTAATGACCTCTTTTCTAAACCTGACTTGTTGAAATGTCTCATGAATTTTTTTTGAAATGTGTTTAATGCAATACATATGCACCGAGTTGTCTAGAGTCTATCCACTATCATGTTGCTTGTAAGCACTTGTTATTGAAATGTGCATGTCTAACATTAGGCACAATCCATATTGTTTTACCTCATGCCTTTTTAAGTTTTGGAGGAAATAATACCAAGCTTCCACAGTCTCACCCTCAACAAGGGCAAAGAGAATGTTGGAATGCAAGGAAATCATTAACTTAGTAGTAGACATTTACCTTTGCAAGCAATATTTAATCTATATATAGTTAATAAAAGAATGTTGGTTTGCAGCTTCTCCTAACTTCAGCACCTTCGGCAGCTTCTCCCAGGTTTGACAGCTTCTCCATCCAGCAATCCTTAGCTTTGGATAGATAGTTAATAAAAGAATGGTTTTGCTTAGTTGTGTTGACCTTCTTTAGCTACTTCAATAAAGCTTCTTTCGAAAAAGCTTACTGGACCTTTCTTCCAAATGTTGCTTCCAACTCTCTCTGCAATCAACAACAACTCTGTCTGTCTCAGCTGTCATGGCTGCTGATTGCTCAACAACTCTTTTTGCTTCAAATGTTTCTTACTATCTTGTCTCTATCATCCTTCTGACCTTTGGCTTTTGAGGATTTGTGAGGCCTGTTGTTTTGTGTTTACATTTGCTTATTCTTCTTTCTCTGCTTCAATTTACCAAAGGGGGTGAGGTCAAACTTTTTGTGCCTGTCAATTGAAGAAAGTCTCATTCATTCTCCTTCTTCGACAACCCCAACATTTAGCAGTGTTAATGGCCCGTGGTAAGTTCTTACTTATGTGGTCACAAAAAGTTGCTACCTTTTGCCTCATTATATAGGTCAGGTTTCCATAACAACTTGAAATGCTATGTTTGTTTTGTCCACTAGCTTTGCGTAGAGTAAATCTCATAGCTGAGGTAAATGATGAAAAAGAAACTTGGAAAATTGTTGTTCGAGCTTTAAACATGTGGACTATACCAAAAGGAGCTTATTGTACCATTATGGCAATATTGGTTGACAAGGAGGTTAGTTTCTTTAAGTGTTGTTCTTAGTTTTGTATATCAGCGACTTCTATGTACCATAACTTTAGATATTTATTAACCAGGGTGATAAATACTGGCTTAGATGAAGAATGTTGATGTGGGATTATGAATGACATTTTTCGTGTTGGTCAATGCTATGTTATTCAGAACTTTGAAGTGGAAAAAAATACTAGTCAATATAAGGCTACCAGCCATACTTTCAAAATCAACCTGGTAAAGACAACCAAAATTACACCCCATGAAATGGCTGGCATACCTCAGACAATGTACAATTTAACAAAGTTTGATGTCATTCTCAATGGATCTGCCATGCCTGATTATTTGATAGGTGACATTAAGTATAAGTATTTCGTGCATAAATGAGTTATATAACATGTTATTGATGAAATGTGTTTGGTGATGGTGTGTTCTTGAAGATGTTATTGGTGAGGTTGTTGAAATTGTTCAATGGCAGTTGGATGTGAAACCAAAGAAAGTCTTTTTCACTCTGAAGGATGAATGGTAATGTTTGATTATCTACAAGTTACTTATTTTTTTGTTAATTTTTTTTATACTTGACCTTTTTTCAATTTTGTACACAAGTGAGTTGTTTTGTACTTAAATAGTGTTGTCCTCGACATAATAATAACATATGTTAATTATTGATTCATAACATGACACAATGACAGTGTGTTAAGTTATACTTTGTGAGAGGCACTTGCTGTAGAGCTGAAGGAATGTTTGGATAAACATGTGACTGGTCCTGTGGTGTTGCTACTTACTATGACTAAAATCAAAGAAGCTAGAGGTATTATTGAGAAGTCATGTTTTCAATGTTAGTTTTTCCTTAGTTATGAATGACTATATTGTAATTGAATAATTTTAATGCAGGCCATTATTCTCTATCAATACAAAATTCCATGTATGGTTCGCACATCTTTGTGAACAGCGACATTAAGGAAATAGTTGAATTCAATGATCGATTGAGTTATTTGTAATTATCATATCTCTTTTGTTATGTCATAGTGTTATAGTTGGTAATGTTCTGTTATGATTATATATTTTTTTAATATTCCAAAATGGATCCAAGTCAACAAAGTATCAAAACATATAACCAACTAGGAAGCCTGATTTTTGGTTCTTCTTCCTATTCTAATGTAGATTGCTTTTTGTATAATGCACATGTGAAGTATTTAGATCAAATTAGCCAAGTCAAAAAGGTATCATTCATAATGGATGGATTTTGTGTTTCTCAATTTTCCAGTCAGCCCATGATGCTTTGTCATTTTTATTGTAGGAGTGTATGTGTGTCACTGTAGCTACTATACAGAAGTTGTTGGTAGCCAATGGTTGGGTTTATGATGCATGTCCCAAATGTAACAAAAGAGTTTATGCCCAAGCTTTGCCTGTTATTTGTGTTGGCTGTGGTAATGAAAACGCAAGCTCAATACCAAGGTAGTGCTGGCAAAATTGATGCATTTTGGTGTTCCTGCTGATTATGTAAATATCTGAATTGTTGTTTGACTATTGTGCCATAGATATTGTATTGATGTTAGGGTAACTCACAAATTCATACATTTTGGTGTTGATGCTCACTATGTAAATATCTGAATTGTTGTTTGACTATTGTGCCATAGATATCGTATTGATGTTAGGTAACTCAGCCACGTGAATCTGCCATTTTTACATTGTGGGATCGTGAATGTCTTTCTCTCATAAATGAAAGTGCAGCTGAAATTAAACAAAAAATCATTGCTGAGGTTGGATATTATGTTGATGTAAATTGCACACTATAATATTATTCTGCCATATTAAAGCATTGTAGTGTTTGTAATTACTCAGGAAGATAATTTTGATCCTAGAGATATACCATAGTCTCTATAGGGGTGTTCACGGGTATGGGTCACCCGTGAATCCGAACCGATCCGAACCGATCTGAACAGTTTGGGTTGGGTCATTTATATATTTGGGTCAAAACTGAACCTAACCGATCAAAACCGTTCATGTATGGGTTGGGTCACGGGTTTAGATTTACAGATCCGTTGATCCGATGACCCGATCCGTGAACCCGTAATAATAATATAAATTTTATTATTTATATATATATATATATTAAAAATTAAAAAAAATAATTTGACAATAAAAAAAAGGTAAGATATTATAAATGGTTAAGATTGCATTTAAAAATAAGATAGGATATTTTTTTATATTGCATTAAAAAATAGGATAGAATATTTTTAAGATTGCATTGCATAATATAATAGAATATCTTTAAGATTACATTGGATAATATGATAGAATATATTTAGGATTGCATTCAAAAATTGGTTAAAATCATATCTTTAAATTAGTATAAATAGAAACATATTTTGGTGTTCATGTATGCATTCCATTCCAAATAATAGTAGAGTATTAGAGAGTTTATGTTTGCATCATTGAGAGAATTGTTGTGAGATCATATAGAAGCGTTTGACAAGTTTGATTCTTCAACTGATTTAAAGATACCTATTTGCTTAAGGAATATAAGCGTAAATGTAACTATTTTATTGTATTCTTCTTCTTGACTTTGAAAAAGGTCGCAGCTGGGAACTAGGATACCAGTTTTGTCTATGTTCTTGATGAATTGAGACATGCAACTTCTGGCTGGGAAACTAGGATACCAATCTGATTGGGAAACAAAGATATCAGTCTATCTCTATTCTTGGTGAATTTAGACTAGAGCTTTTTGCTGGGAAACAAGGATACCAACTGGGATAATTGTTGTGTAAGAGTAGACTATTATAGTAAATATTGTTCACAAATCTTTTGTTTTAATTTATATTATAAGTCTATTTTATAATATTATGTTGATGGTATTAAATGAATCAATTTTACTACTTTCATACATTTGATAATATTGTGTTGATTGTATGAGATATTTGAAAGAATCGTGATAAAATAGTAGTTCTAAAAAAAAATTAAATGGATAACCCGGTGATCCGAACCGAACCGAACTGTTCATGAACGGGTTGGGTTGGGTTTCAATTTTTTTTTTGAAAACCGAACCGAACCGAACCGATCAAATTTGATTGGGTTGGGTCCTAAATTTGGCCAAAACCGATCTGAACCGATCCGCGAACACCCCTAAGTCTCTAGATCATGTTTTGGGGAAAAAGTTAGCTTTTAGATTCAAAGTTGTGTCTGGCAATACACGATATTCCGTTTCTCATATCAGAAGATGATACATTGGTCAACGCTGTTCTTGGACAGCTTTCAACCTTTGACATGCAAGTTTTGTTTAATATTGCATCGACCCATTTACTTTAAAAATAGATTTTTGTGTATTTAATATTCTGTTGTGAAATTGATAAATGGGTTTGTTGTTACATTTCAAAGGATGAAGCAGAGCCATCTATGTCCTCCGTGCATTGAAGTGATGATGCAGTTGACAGTGTAAGTTGTTTGGTCTGAAGGTTTGTTTTCATTCTTATACTTCCTGAAGGTCTAAAGGTTTGTTTTCATTGTTCATAGCAATGCTTCTCCCAAACTGCTGAGTCTGATGCGCATTTGGTGGGCTCAATGACAACGGCTAAGTGAAGTTTGACACAATCTGATATTGAATTGGATGCCGCAACATTTGAGGATTTATCACAAACACAACTATCTTCTACTAAGTTGAACAAGCATATTAAGACTGAGTGATGATTTCAAAGCATGATTAAATAGCTTTTTGGTGAGGTCATGTGGGAAACTTTTTTCTTATGGTTAGTATGGATCGTGTTGAGTACTTATTCCAATGTTGTACATTCTGAAATAGGCAACATCTAATTTGCACTTATTAATTTTATATGGTTATGACATTTTACCTCTTTGTTATGTATTGGTAGTTGTGGTCAATGATGTCCAACTTATTTGAAATGTGAAAGCAATTCAGGATGACCAAATAAATCTCATAACCATGATTAAATTAATCAGCTCAACATGATGTCTCAGGAAAAGTTAAAGTGTGAAGTTATACCAGTTATTTTTCACAAACTAGTGTTGCTGCTGATTTTTTTGTTAAGGACTTTCAACACAACATTTTATAATATATTTTTAAATCAACATGCAGTGTCAACAGCAACAATTGGACCACAGATGACTCCTTTTTTTTCTTATTGTAGTCCATGCTTATATTAAAAATTTAAAGTGGAAGTCAAATTATTAAAAATCTTTTGGGATTTAAGCTAACAAAAATTAATTATCATTTATTTCTTTTAAATAGGCTTCACCAATTTTATTATATATATATTACTACAAATAAATCTTTTGAGATAATTTTACCACTGCATGTGATTCTCGCTCTTCAATCATTTTTAT
>CM023952.1:11045004-11122026 GCA_013407115.1 Glycine latifolia | reverse complement strand
TTTTGGTTATATTCTGAACCATTGATAAACATCACCACAAATATTGTTAAAATAAATTCATGTATGATAATTATGGCGGCAAGTCATTCCAGGTGGGATTCAGACTATGTCCAAGAGCTACTTATATTTGCCTTAAATGTGGCTATACCTTTTGATACTTATAAGTAATTTACAATCAATTAAAAATTTGTGGTTTCTGTTTTTAAATCAGGTGTAATGCTGGTACAAGTAAATTAAACACTTATCAAGACAAATTACTAATTACACATTCTCTTAATCATGCTGGTACAGGAGATGTAAGGTAAATGGTAGTGCGGAAGAGACAAATAGAAGGTCAACTTAAAATGTCATAACCACATACAGTACTTCAAATATAACACAGCAGCAAAGTGGAAGTGGAAGTGAAAGTGTGGGCCAAATATTGGTGAAAGTATAGCCAAGATGTTATATCTACCTTAAGTTTTCACCACATTTTCCATTTTCAAATTTGTGACTTAACCACCTCAAAATCAACTGAAATATACCAAATTGGTCACAGTTAAAGTATGGCCAAAATCTTTTATACACCTCACTCAGCGGGTCATTTCAAGTGGAAGTCAAAGTATGGCCAAAATCTGAAATATATCTACCTTAAATATGAAATTAAACAAGTTTCCATTGGTGTTTTTGATTCAGCTGTAGTGCTGGAACACGTAAATTTTTAGTCAAATATGAAACTAAAATTTGCTTTGATGCTTTGACTTGCTACATAACTTCTTAATCATGCTCAAAAGCATTGCCCACAACTAAAATTTCACTCACACTAACTTGTTGTCACTTTGATGCTTTGACTTTCTGCAGAGCTTCTTAATCATGCTGAGAAGCATTGCCCACTGAATGTCATTCCTCTACCTTAAATTGCAATCTGAAATGTTGGTAGTCATGGGTCATCCACGAACAATTAAAAAAGATTGTATTGGTGTTTTTAATTCAAGTGTAATGTTGGATAGGTCAATTAAATAGTAATGTTGTGTTGTTTAAGTGCAGAGATTCTACACAGCCTCTTAATCACGCAGCAGCAAGTCAATACAACTCTGAGTCTAAGTATGGCCAAAATTTTATTTTATCAGGTTTCCATTTTATATTTGTGACTGAAACAAATAAAAAATGCTTATTGGTATATCATTGGAAAATTGAATCTTCAACTCTCAGTAAATTTATTGGAAACTCATGTTAAGCAAATGAAATAGTAATGTTGTCTTCCTTAGTCTCTTAGTCATATTGAGAACTTTGTGTTATTCATCTGGTGAATTCAAAGGTGAGATCAATATATTATTCAACACACTTTTCATTTCAAATTTATGTGATATTAATAAATGTTTCCATCATATTAAGTTGTCAGGTTAGGCAAACATGGAACAAGACATTCTTAAGAGAAAGCTTGATGTTAAAGCTGCAAGGTTAAAATGAAAACACATATTACAAGGAAAGAGGTTGGGCAAATATAAATTTAATGGTGCTAACAGGACACAACTAATCAATGAAACTAAAGGTTGGAAATGTCTTCACTTTTATTTGGATTGTGCTTGGTGTTTTTAAATCATGTGTAATGCTGGTACAAATAATTTCAATCTTTACAAATTAAAATTAACTATGGCATGTGTCAAGGTAGAAGTTAAGTATGGTTATTTCTTATTATGCAAAAACAAATCATATTTTAATGCAATCTGACAATGAGGATGAAGTCTCAAATGGCATTGATGATTGTGTTGACCATATTGCCACATGTTTGTCTCTATATCTACAGAGTGTTTTGTTAAACCACAATGTTACTTATGGCAAAGTAATTTCATGCCCTATTATTGGGATGTTACAGCTGCGAGATTAAGACAGAGGAGTGTACTGCAAAGTAAGTGTTTATCAAAACAGAAACACAACATTGCTCAGAGCACACACATGAGCCACCAACATCAAGGTGTTGCATGTCTACATTGATACCAGAAGCTTCTATTGTCAATTATGTTGTCTTAGTAATGTTTTATTTTGTAGAATATGTTGATTTAGGAGACGTAACTGAAGTATGTCCATATTGCCAAGCATCTATGTGGTATAAAGAAAGTTCGAGGAAAATAAAAAAATATTAATGGCAAATATAGTCTTTGTTGTAGTGTTGGAAGAATATAACTTCCTTTTCTGAAGAAACCACCACAACTGCTACAACGATTATTATGTGATCAACAATCCCGCGAAAGCAAAAATTACCAGGAAAATATCAGAGCTTATAATATGATGTTTGCTTTCAACTCTCATGGTGCCAATATAGATAGTAGTTTGTCGCAAGGAAAGGGTCCACCAATTTATAGAATCCATGGACAATCATGTCATTTGATTGGAAGTCTATTACCAATGCTTGGGAAACCTCCAAAATTTGCTCAGCTGTATATCTATGATACAGAAAATGAGGTTCAAAACAGACTTGGTGGAAGCAGCTAAAATTTGGTCATATAATTTTTGTTATATTTAACATAATAAGAAAAATAGTACTCACAATTTCCTATAATTTTCAACTGGAAAAATCGCCTTGACTCATATCTTGTATCACAGTTGAAAGAAATGCTTGATGAATACAATATTTTAGCTAAGTCTTTTAGGATGGCCAAAGACAGATATGAGAACTGTCAGACACAAAATTTTAATTTACAATTAATTTTAGATAGGAAAAAAGATGGGAGGATTTACAATTTGCCTCAGTTTCTGAAGTTGCTACGATTATTGTGGGGAATGTAGCTCAGCCTATCAATAGAGATATTATACTAGAAAAACAAAGTGGACGATTGCAAAGAATTAATGAGCTTCATCCAAGGTATCTTGGATTGAAATATCCTCTTCTATTTCCTTATGGTGAAGATGGATATCAGAATGATGTCAAGCATAGAGATATGGAAATTCAGCTCAAAGAAAGAGAGACAAACTTACTATCAAAGAATTTTTGTGTTTTAGGCTACAATTCAGGAAAGGAGAAGATCAAACTTTATTGAGATCTAGAAGACTCTTTCAGCAATTTATTGTTGATGGTTACACAATGATGGAATCTAAATGCTTAATGTTTATAAGAACACATCAAAAGCAATTATGTTGTAATAGATACAGCATTTTGATTGCCTCACACGAAGGAGTTGATAATCAACATGAAAATTGTGGAAAGCGTATTGTCCTTCCTTCGTCGTTTGTTGGTGGCCGTAGGTATATGGGTCAATTGTACTTTGATGGAATGGCCATATGCAGCATGTTTGGATTTCCAAATTTATTCTTGACATTCACGTGTAATCCTTATTGGCCTGAAATTCAAAGGTCTGTCACAGCGCTTAATTTAACCGCACAAGATCGACCAGATGTTGTGACAAGAATTTTTAAGCTAAAGCTAGAACAACTCATTTCTAACTTGAAAGATAATCAAATGTTGGGCAATGTCGTCACATGTAAGACCTGCACTACAAGTTACTTATTATTGTTAACTTCAGTTTTTGTTCTGCTATTTTGTCTAATAATATAATGATTGCAAATATATACACAATTGAATTCCAAAAGCGGGGCTTGCCACATGCTCATATCTTGCTTTTTTTTGCATCCTTCCAGCAAGTATCCATCTCCTAGAGATATTGATGGCATTATATCAGCTGAGATACCAGATTCAATTGAGGGACCACAACTCTATGAGTATGTCAAATATCATATGATGCATGGTCCATGTGGGTTTGCTAATAGAAGATCCCCATGCATGAAAGATGGAAAATGTTCTAGATTCCTCCCAAAAAAATGGCAAGCTAAAATTGTTGTTGATCAAGATGGCTATCATCTTTACAAAAGACGTGATGATGGGAAATGCATTGAAAAAAATGGAATAATGCTGGACAATAGATATGTGGTGCCATACAATGCAAAGTTATTGTTGAAATATCAAGCACATCTCAATCTAGAATGGTGCAACCAGTCAACATCTATCAAATATTTATTCAAGTACATTCATAAAGGATATGATCGCATAACAGCTGCTATTGTGTCTGTGCAAGACGATAATGGAACAACAGATCAGTGTGTTGATGAGCTAAAACACTTTGATGGTAGGTATATTTCTCCATGTGAAGCTTGCTAGAAAATATTCTCATTTCATATACACAGGAGATCACCTGCTATTGAACGATTGTACTTTCATTTACCTGGTGAAAATTCAATCATATTTGAAGATGATGATGACATTGATGCTTTGCTGTCAAAACCAACTGTTAAAGAGTCCATGTTTACATCCTGACTACAAGCTAATATCATTTTTACTGAAGCTAAAGATCTGACTTATCTACAGTTCATTAAAAAATTTACATATGTAGCTAAGGATAGACATTGGAAGCCAAGAAAATAGGGTAACACCATTGGAAGACTCAACTGGGTTCCTCCAGGTACAGGAGAATTATATTATCTTAGGATGATGTTGTCAGTGGTTAAAGGCCAACCAGTTATGAACAAATTCGCACAGTGCGAGGTCAGCTATATCCTTCATTTAGAGAAGTCTGTTTTGCGATGGGATTTTTGCATGATGATAAGGAGTACATTGAAGCTTTGGCAGAAGCATTCCAGTGGGGTTCTGGTATATTTCTAAGGAAATTTTTTGTTACAATGCTATTATTCAATACCATGGAAAGACCAGAGTATGTCTAGTGTCAAACATGTGACTATCTTATTAATGAGATTCTGCATGAGCAAAGGAAGCTTAGAAAGATACCAGGTAAAGTAGAGCAAATGTATACTTTTTATATAAAGATTTGCATCTTGTCAGTAAATTCCATTCGATGGAAAGGAGTGTTAAAATAATTTGGAAAATATTATGTGAAAGTAGATCCCAAAGCAACATTTAGGTTTCCTTTAGAAACCACAGCGAAGTCAAGTGACAAATTATAAACAGGCTATATACAGACCTTACCAAAGCCAAACCAATTTGAGTCTCCTCTAAATTAAAATGTTTTGTTGTTCGCTTTCCATTTTCTACAAAAGACCTGCATTGAAGAGCATAATGAATATTTGCATGGATATGAACTAAAAATATAATCTAAAAAAAGCATTCATTACTCATCTTAGAGGACTGTTGTTCTCTTTAATCTAAAAAAAGCATTCTCTATAATCTATCTGTCTACCTTTATTAACTCTATGATCTATCTATCTATCTATCTTAGAGGACTTAACTCATATATATCCAATTCTGTAGTTTGATGCACAACTCTTATATGATGTTTGATAGCCTTAACTGCAAATCTTGATTCTTTTTTTTCCACAGAATTGCAACTGATAATTGAAGAATTACAAAATTTAGCATTGCTACATATTGAAGAGATTTTGCAATCCAACAAAAAATCCTTAAAGGATTATCCAACCATGTCTTTTCCAATTGATGCAGTGCAAACCCACTTTGAAAATAGATATATTTATGTTGAGCTAAATTATGACAGGATTCAATTGCAATCTGAATTTGAGTCATGCTTTGCTACTGTGACAGGTTAGATTATCAAATGAATTACAAATACAATAAAAACAATTAAACTGTACACTCTATGTAATAGGTTATTTCTTTATTTCAAAACCAGATAAGCAAATAAATGCATTTAATTCCATCATCAATGTTGTCAATTAACAGCATGGTGAAAGTTTCTTCTTATATGGCTGTGGAAGTACTGAGAAGACTTTTATGTGTAAGACATTGGCGTATGCATTACGTTCTAAAGGTGAAATTGTTTTACCAGTGGCTTCAAGCGGTATCGCGTCATTGTTATTACCAAATGGTAGAACTGCACATTCAAAGTTTGTGATTCCTGTGCCTATGTTAGAAAATTCAACATGTAATATCAACCAAGGTAGTGAGCTAGCTGGTCTGTTACAGTCAACACGGTTAATCATATGGGATGAGGCTCCTATGGCACACAGGTTTTATTTTGAAGCATTGGAGAAATCTTTAAAGGACATCATGTATATGTCTCAAGAAGATGGTTTGCCTTTTGGTGGAAAAGTTGTTGTTTCTAGAGGTGACTTTCGCCAAATCTTACCTGTCATACCTAGAGGCAGCAGATCAAACATTGTTAATGCTACTTTAAATGTTTCATATCTCTGGGATTATTGTAGTGTTTTAAAATTGACAAGGAATATGCGGTTGTATCATAACTCAGAAATGTCTAATGCACAAGAAATTCAGAAGTTTTCAGAGTGGCTTATACAGGTTGGTGATGGGAAGCTAGGCCAAGGTGACGATGGGTTTTCTGATATAGAAATCTCATTTGAATTCCTAATTACAGATTTCAACGATCCTATAGAATCCATTGTTACCAACACATATCCAGATTTGAATCACCATTATAACAATGAACACTTTCTTAGCACCAAGGCTATACTGGCTTCAACCATTGAGGTTGTTGACAAAATAAATGACCATGTATTAAACATGATTCCAGGTGAGGAAAAAGAATATTTAAGTTCTGATTCGATTGACATGACAGATGTGGAACAAAGCCAAGCTTACCAATCTATTACACCAGAGTTTCTACATTCTTTAAAAACATCTAGATTACCTAATCATCAAATCAAGTTGAAAATAGCCACACATATTATGTTGATTCGTAATTTGGATCAGGCAGAAGGGCTCTGCAATGACACAAGGTTAATTGTCACCATAATGGTTGATCATGTTATTGAAGCATAGATTGTTTCTGGTAAAAATATTGGATCATTGGTTTACATTCCACATATGTTATTATCACCATCACAATCTCCTTGGCCTTTCAAGATGGTAAGAAGACAATTCCCAATTATAGTCTCATATGTTATGACAATCAATAAATCTCAAGGTCAATCTCTAGAATGTGTTGGAGTATATCTTCCTAATTTAGTTTTCAGTCATGGCCAACTTTATGTAGCATTCTCAAGAGTCAAGAGTCCAAATGGATTGAAAGTTCTCATTCATGACAAAGAGGGAAAATCACAAACAAAAACAACCAATGTGGTTTTCAAAGAAGTTTTCCAAAATCTATAGTATGTACTAATCGATAGTGATAATTAGTCTTTTGTATTCAGGATTTAGTTTGCATTGTATTTTGGTTGAATTACTCACCAAACATATATAATCCAAATATGTTCTCATATCATGCTTTCAACTATATTCTAATGTTGCTGCAGGATTAAGCTTCTACTGGATTAAGTGTTTCATTTTTAAAATATTTAACCATCATTTTATCTCATTACTATAGTTTGTCATACAGGTCTTATTGTGTATTTTTAGTTACAATTTCTTACTTTAGAACCACTTCCTTGAATAACAAATTACTATCACTTTCAGGTGCATCTTTTTATTAAACTACTTCTTAGGTAGGATTCAGTATCATATGTTAAAGCCTGTATTGTTTTATTTGTTCCTCAATTTTTTTTGGAATGGGAGTATATGAGTTGGTACAGGATTAGGCTTCAGTTGTCATATCCAACTGCATGATCACTGCAAATCTCATTACTATAGTTTTTTTATATAGGTCTTACTGTGTATTCACACATTGCTGAATCAACCAAGCGTTAGTTTTCTCTGCAGGAAGGAAAATCAAAATTGTTTATCAAATGCTGACTTGTGACAGCATCATACTACTTGGATATTATAAACTCATAATCAAACATTCTAAAACAAACTTCTTTTTGTTAATGGTTTTAGACTGAAATGAATAGACAAACTAAATTATAAGGGTTTTCTCTGATTAAATTTATAAATTTAATTCCTAAGGTGTAAATGATAGTTGGATGTTTCTTTATGTTGGATGTTTCTTGAATACCAGTATGAATTGTTGGTCATTAAGCATTTTGAAACTAAACTATATAAGCAATATATAATCCATAGTTTGATTAGTTCCTTTCATAAATGCTTAATATATGCAGTTCAAACCTTTTTTTTTTGCCACTATTTTGGGCCCTGTTTGTACCCAATTAAAATAAATATTTCATATTTTTCTTTCTATTTTGGCACTATTTTGCTGTTATTTATTTGGCTTATTATTAGTCTCTGTCTGTCAAGTACATACAATTTTTAAATACATTAAGAAGTTTGAACTCAAATTAGATTAGTACCAAAACTGTTGCCTAATCACAACTTTTAAATAACATATAATATAATGTTTTAATCTTCACCACGAACCCATGAGTAATTGGGCCCTTAACCCAATTAGATTGGCTTAATTGATAGGCAAATCCATCCCCTCGAGGTCATCACGTTGGTAACTCCCGTACAATGAATGTGGCTACATTACTATAATTTAATAGCAAGCGGTCAGTCCATTATGACCAGTCTTTTCATATACCTCCACTTCACTTCAAAGCTGAAGGCTTTGTGATAAACCAAGGCTCACTGTATTTCACAACGACATCTAGACACCGAACATAAATACGAAGGATATCTAAACTACTAAAGGTCAGAAAACACAACGAGAACTGCACCACTGAAACGTGATCGTCCACTGTTCTAGGTAAGGATATCTAAACTACTAAACTCACTTTACATTAATGCTATACAATAACGACACTTTTTGTGTTAAGATGTGCTTAGTCATCAATTCGTGTTAAATGCATAACTATCAATATTCAAGAAAAATTGGTAGTCATTAGTTATGTTAGTGGTTGCCTTCACGATACATAAGACTTGCTTTCCAGAAAATCATTTGCATTCCACTACTCGGTTTTTCATGTATTTTCGTTTTAAATTGACATTTTGATCAGGTTAGTCGACAATGTTTGTCTAACTACTCTATTTTAAGCTATTTGTATTATTTATGTACTAAGCTAATGTACATTGGATATCTACTGTTTTTAAAACCATTTTTAAAATTAATTACTTACCTTAGTACTGATTTTTTAGATTGTTTATTTATTGGGCTTCAACAGCTTCTCTGAGTACTATTTTAAAAACTAATGTTACAAAATTTCTAACCAATTCCCATTGTCTGAATACCAATAGTATATAAACTTCACACAAACACTATTTAGGTTTTAAAAAAAAAGCTGAAGTAGTCGTCAATTAATGATCACCTTCGGGATAGGATAAACTTTAGGTTATTCCACACTCATTGTGTAAATACTCTGACTTTTAAGCGTTTTTGTTTTCTTTGTGTGCTAACTGCTAACCTTCAAGACATTGGATGACAACTGTTTTTTAAACCATTTTTAACATTTTAAAATGGACTAAGTACAATTTTTTAAAATTGTTTGTGTTGTGCTTCAATAGCTTCATTGAGTACTATTTTAAAAACTAATGTTACAAAATTTCTAAACAATTACCATTTTCTGAATACCAATAGTATATAAACTTCACACAGGCACTATTTAGATTGTAAATAAATCGCTAAAGTAGTCATCAGTTAATGATTGCCTTCAGGATAGGATAGAAAGCATTCTTACATGTTTTTTAGTGTACTTTACTTCAATTCATTTCTCTGAGCAATGTTTTTAAAAACATTTTTTATCCATTTCTAAGCATTTTTGCCTATTTTTTGTGTGGTGTAATACTCATGAAACATAGCATTTGTGTTAATCATAGTGACAATTTTATATGATTTAATTACTGTGTTTTACAATACATTACAACACAACTTTGTATATATTATTATGTCATCTAATTGTTGTGTTAATCATTTCCTAACTTCTTTGATCTCAATTTATCTGGTAATTTTGTTCATGTCATGATATTTATTATTTGCATTTCAGCTTAATGGTTGTTTAATAATTAATTACATTTCAGCTTGATAAAAAATCACAACACTCCATGAATATTATGCATATGATCAAATAAGCATGACTTCTTGGTGTGTTGCATATGCATTTCATGTTACAGACCTGCCACTGACCATATGCATTTCACTCCTATTTATATATTTTTTATTACTTACTAAGTATTTGAATATGACTTCTTGGTTTGTAAAATTTTTTCAATTAGATTGACAATTAACCCAATTCATAATTGTTATGTCTTTGTGCAAGTCAGCAACAATGGATCATAATGAAGTTAATACCAAGGAAATGGTAGAAACCATGATGCAGATTAATAGGACATTTGACAACTGTATCAACACTGTGCATGCTACAAACCTGGTAAACTGTTATCATCATTTATTTTCCAGTACATATACCATTATGTAAATAACTAATTGCCTATTGGTTTTCATGATACATGTAGCCGTATGCAGAAATTGCCAAAAGCTTTGCAATCAAATGGAAAGACCAACTAGATGAAACATGGGATCTGATTGATGCTCATGGAAATCACCGTATGGTCAAGTACAACAAGTGCCTAAAAAATCCTCAAATTCGGGCAGGCTAGCCAGCAATTAGATAGTACTATCATCTTGAAGGTAATTGTCAAATAACACTAACACATTATGGACAATCTGTCTTCCTCATTACTGTGTTTAAAACTGGTTCTGAGGCCCATGCATTCCCAAAATGGCACTTGCTATACAAACAGAATCCTAAGTCTGTTGTATTTCGTGTATTGTTAAATGAACATAAGATTTCTGCCAGTGCATTGGTAAGTCACACATTACTACCCATTATAGTATTTTTGTCATTTAAAATTAATATGACTCTACATATTTCTGACAACGGTTATTGGTAATTTCAGGATGTCCCAAGTACAATGTATTACTACCTAAAGGACACAGGTTTCACACAAGTCTGTTTTGAAGAAACAACACCATGCAAAATTGTGTTTAACCACTGGAGAAAGAGTGCTAAAATAGGGCCTAGTTGGAAAGCTTTTGCAAGAGACAACAATTTAAAAGCTGACTTCGAGTTTATCATGGAGTTTCCATACCCAACAAGCAACATAGTGCACTGGTTTATGTGTTGATTGCAAATATGTCAATTAATATCTCCAAGATCATTCTCTCTACCTTGGTTGCTTGTGGTTATACTTATCAACTTTAATATTTTCCTATTATAATTAAACTTATCAACTTTATGTTAAATTGTTTAACTATGTACAAAAGTTGTATGGATGATGCTATCTTTATAGATTGCCTTTATATGTTTCTTTGTCTTTTCATTCTATCTTAAACTATTTGAATCCTATAACTGTTTGCATTTCAAATCTAATATTCATACCTTTTTATTATTTGGAAAAGAATGAAACTAAGACAGCCTTTTCTCCTTTTTTTTCATTACTATATATGTACTTATAGTCTGAACTTTTAAATCTTCTTTTAACTTCTATTCTCTTGAAATCAATTTATATAATGTTTTATAATGTGCTTCTAAAAACAAAAAGGACAAACTAAAACTGCCAAATTTTTGTGGTTTTCAATATTAAGTTTATAAAAATTACAAACAATGATACATGTCTGTCCTTTAGGAATACGATGCAATTCTATTTAGTATTACTATTTTTAAAAAATAAAAGATATCGTTTATTTAAAAGAAACCAATAGTCTATTTTAATAATTAAAAAATTTATTTATCTATTAAAGAACATGATTAAAAAAAGTGTTCGCTAATCAAAATGTTTATATTTTAGATAACTTTTATAAATATTAAATTAAACAGCATATTATCTATTGGTTATATGTTAATACTTCAAATGCATTACATTACAAAATATGGTTGGAATATATAATAACATGTTTTCAAATATAACTATGTACACACAATTATTGATGGTTAATATCATAATTATTCAAATAAATGTATAAATATATATATATATATATATATATATATATTAAACAAAAAAAAATTACATTTATCTAACCTCCATATTTGAAAAATACACATCACCGCAAACATGCTAAGCTTGGCGCTGACGGGAAATCCTTCGTAAGGGAATAAACTTCAAACCACACGTTGATTTCATAATTGAGTTTCTTAATCCCACCAACAATCATGACTTTGGTTTGTTGCTTAAACACATCTTATGTATTCACTCTACAATAACTAACCTCTATCTTTCTAAGAATATTTTGTTTATATATTTATCCCTTTATCTTATGTGTTCACTCTAAAATAACTAACTTTTAAATTTATATGACTATTACATTTTAAACATTACAATGTTTACTTATATTTACTTTGATTGCACAAAATATTGCTTATATCCTAAAAATGCATTTGAATGTAAGACACACGCACGAGTATCAACGCTAGTATTGTAAGAAAGAATATTGGGTCTATCATTTCGGATTAACATGACATTGACTGAAGTACAATATATGCTTTAAAACAAATTGCAATATATATGAATCACCTTTAATTTCTCTTGTTATTTTTTTTTAGTCATTGTTGAATTGTGTAGAATCTTTGACTCTAAACTTAAATGATGGGGACGGACAAATTTTAAGGTTATATACTTATATCTCCTTCTGTAGAATCTTGTCTTTCTCTTTTTTTTTTTATACTAAAGAAAAAACTAGTTAATTAATGGTTAAATTTTTTGGTAAATAGTCATTTTTGTCCTTGAATGTGAGAGCGATAACAAATTCGACAAATTCATCTTTCCGTTAACTTCTGTTCTTACTATTACTGAAAGTACCTGCATGGCACAGATGGACGAAAATGTCACAAAAATGATTGCCAACATAGCTGCTGACTATATTTTGGACGAAAATGCCAATAAGTTACCATTGGACTAAAATGTCAGTAATTTTCTATTGGACCTAAATGTCAATAAGTTACCGTTTGACCAAAATATCAGAAATTTTCAATTGGATCAAAATGTTAATAATTTTTTTTTGGCAAAAAAGGTCAGTACATTTCCATTGGACCAAAATGTCATGAAGGGTAAATCTTCCCTCTTTTTTTATCGTTACAAACGTAATAATAACAATACAATAATCACTTAAAAAATAGGAAAATAAGCATAAGTTAAAAGAAACACAATAATAACTATAATATTGATTAATAACAATAATTTATCTGGTTATCCAAAATAAACATTATACCAGTGTATCAAAATAAGCATTGTAACAATGTATTAATCATTACAAATTTATCCAAATTATAATAGGTCACAATCTATTATAATTTGACTAATTATTATAATTTGGATAAATTTGTAATGATTAATACACTGTTGCAATGTTTATTTTGGTACACGGGTAAAGTGTTTATTTTGGATAGTTTTTATTATGACAGACAAATTATGGTTATTAAACAATTTTATGGTTATTATTATGTTTCTTTTAATTTATGTTTGTTTTCCTATTTAAGTGATTATTGTATTGTTATTATTATGTTTGTAACGATAAAAAAAGGGAATATTTACCCTTAATGACATTTTGGTTCAATGGAAACGTACTGATATTTTTCGCCGAAAACCATTACTGACATTTTGGTCTAATGGAAAATTACTGACATTTTGGTCCAGTGATAATTTATTGACATTTAGGTCCAATAGAAAATTAATGACATTTTAGTCCAATGGTAACTTATTAACATTTTCGTCCAAAATCTAGTCAGCAGCCATGTTGGCAATTATTTTTATGACATATTTGTTTCTATGTATCACGTATGCACTTTCATTAACGGTAATGAACAGAAGTCAAGGGAATGATGAATTTGTTATACTTTTTACACTTACAAATACAAAAATTTGAATTTTCATCTATTAAAGACAAATTTATCAATATTTTACAAATTCAAAGATAAAAATAATTATTTACTCTAAATTTTTTAACCGTAAAATACATGGGCTAGATCTAATTTCTAACCCACGGGACCTGTAAGCTTTTCGGTTCACAAGGCTTTGTTCAGGTCTATATTACGTTATTCAATTTAACCATTTACATATTAAAGAAAAACATTTACATTTCAACTAGTTAATGATATTTTCATATATTGCAGATCTTTGTATTGGCCAATGTTTTCTGTCGCTAGTTTGGTACAAATCATAGCTTCTCGAGCCATGATCTTTATGCTGTTATGAACTTCAAAAAAGAAGAGATATTATTCGAAAGGACGTCAATCATATCTTTACAAATTATTGATGGACTATGGAATTTTCGGATTTACAACATTTACAGTTCATTTATACCAATTATACCCCTACAAATTATATTGTTCAACATTTACACATTTGAAATTTATATAAACCGCTCACTCTGTTGGCCAAAATGGCTACGGGTAATATTATATATATTACTAATTCTCCTACTATATAATAAAAATACTACATAAATAAGCAAATAACTTAATGCCTTATAAATATGAAATACTTTTAGTACTTACCATTCAAAAGAAGTGAGGAAATTAATAATAAAAAATATGTATTATTGGAAAATTTAGAATTATTCTTAAATGTTTTTAAAAAAACTTGCTAATCTTAAAATGATTCTTCATATCAATAAGTTATTGGCCTAAGTGGTATTATGCTAATCTTAAACAAGATCTTAAATTTAAATTTCGTAGATAAAAAAAATGATTGAAAAAAAAAATCTTACTAAAATTGATTGATTAAATTTTTGAATAAAAATTAATTATAAATAAGTTCTATAAATACTAACATCCTAACAAACAAACAAATGTTCTCTTGATGCTGCTGACCCCAGTCAAACTTTTGTTTGGCCAACATAGGATTCTTTGTCAGCAGATTTTGTCTTGTTAGGCTTGCATGTTTACTTCCTCTGTCCGACCCGGCTGGTTGGACCAGTTGGACCGCAAACCGTAGTTGTATTTGGGCCGGGTTGAGCATTGAACTGGCCATGCACTTGGCCTGGTTTGGCCCGATGGAACCCGATTGGTTTTGTCTGAACCTGGGAACCCGGACCGGGTTGTGCGTGAAGAAAAAAAAACCGAAACGGCGTCGCCGCACCATTGTCGTTGTCATGCCATGATGCAGAAGCTCATAGTCGTGTCGTCGCTGCACTATCGTCGAGGCTTCATGCAGAAGCTCGTCACCGTGTCGTTGTCGTCGAGCCTCCTTCACGCCGTAGCACGCGCGTGCACACACACATATATGGGGAATTAGGTATTTTGTTAGTTGGGCCTTCAAGCCATATAGTGCTTCCTATACCCCCCCCCCCCTTTTTTTCTTTTTACAGTTTCTATTTTGCTTTTTTATTTCGAAATGGGCTTCTGAATTCTCACTCATACACACACACACATATATGGGAAATTAGGTATTTTGTTAGTTGGGCCTTCAAGCCATATAGTGCTTCCTATACCCCCCCCCCCTTTTTTCTTTTTACAGTTTCTATTTTGCTTTTTTATTTCGAAATGAGCTTCTGAATTTTGACTCATTTTATTTTTTAATTTAGGCAGTTACTATTTATACTCTCTTTTATTATTAATACACTTTATTTGTGTTATCAACTTTAATACTTCAATTTTTATTTTATATTTTTGAGCATGAAATTATGGATGAATTTTTCTTAATGAAATAATGTTAGTTATATACATATATAATATAATTTTGAATTTTTTAATATCGACCGGGTCAAATCGGACCAATTACTGACCCACTGATTGAACCACTGACCTACTACCTCAATCAGGTCAATGACCGGGCCGGTTTTCATAACTTTGTCTCTAATGGACCGCAATCCTCACCTTTTATTGCATGTATGTTATCCAATGTCTCTTCAAAATCTAATGGTCCATCGTCTAAACTCTAAACTCTATATAATAGAATCACGTAAATGTGACATTAGCATCACCATTATTCTTGTCAGCCACTTAAGCCAAGAGTCAATCCATTTTGCTCCCAATCACCATTAACCTTCTTATCAGGCTGTTTCATTGACCTTCGATTCTTTACTAAATGAATGCCATGCATAAACTAATCCATCAAGCATGTCCAAACCTCATGTAAATGTTGTCGTCTCATATCACTATAGGCAACAAGGGTCGTCAATCGTAATCTACTTTGAAAAACTCCAATTCAATTTTGGAGTCTAACTTAATTAACCCTAGGTGTACTTCAATTGAATTGTTTACATGCGTGCCCTCAATTTTGTTGTCCTTGTTTCATTTAACACCAATGTTGTGTAACTAATTTGGCGGACTAGAGTTTAAGTTTTACACCACGGCAAAGCTTGTGTTTTGTTTAAATGACACTCAAATATAAAACTGACTTTCTTTTGTGTGTTAAATTGGTGAAAAAAAATCGACAAAAAGAAAAGAATGTGTAGAACAATTAAAATAAATTAAACTAAACAATAAAGAGAAATAAAAAAAATATTTAAATTAAAGTTAATCGGTAAGTAAAAAAAGAAAAATTAATATTAGATTAAAATATATTATTATATTATAAGAAAGTAGAAAATATTGAAGAAAAATAAAAACTTGTATCTCTTTGCGCTGAGTGCAAGTCTGCACTCTGCAAGATGCAGTATAACTCCGCCGCGCTCATCCCTCGGTTTAGTGAAGAAATTAATAATAGCATTATTTTTTTTCTCCATACTTCTTCGCTCTTCGCTCCTACCAAACCATGCATTATGCATATATCCCAATATCCTTTCGCTCTTTCACCCTTCCCTATCTTCTGAACGCTTAAAGTTGCAAAAACAATAATATGTTTTGAAAATAAAATAACAATAAATTAAAAGGCAATAAATAATATATCTAGAAAAAGTTAGAGTGTTGAAAACAAATGAAACGAGAAATTAAATTGAAAGAAAGATAAAGACAATAAAAAAAAAGTAAATGGATTCAAATTGTACCGGCAAATGTAAAAAATACTAGAAATATAAATTTTGGATTGGAAGACTTGAGGTAGAATCTAGTTTTTTGCTTCAAGGCATTACATGTGTTTAGTTCAAAAATGCCAAACTAAATATCATTAAAAAGAAACTAGTAGTATTTATAGATATATCTAGTAACTTTCTAAGTTTTAAATTAATTCCATTTGTCCAAAATAATTGAATGATAATTTAAGTTTTAAATCCAAAAAGTAGCACACTATAAATAATTAATTAGGAGCTGACATTTTTTTAATAATTTCTTTCCATGTGCTAAAATTATAGCAGTTGTCTTTACCTATACTAAATTTTCATCTTGTTTTTCATTGTAAAAAAAAAAAACCAACAACACAACACACACTAGTACAAAATTAATATTTATTATATCGAAAATATATATTGATTTTTGAAAAATTAACATAGTGTATGAGATATTTACATTTTTGTAAATTGCGATCTTAAAAGTTCTTTTATTTTTAATACTGATAAGTGTTTCGTTGATAAATTAACAGTGTATGAGATATTTCGGAGTTGGTTGTCAAACAGAAAATTTTAAATATGTAACATGTAACTTTAATTAAGCCTAATTTGTTTATCAATCTCATTATAACATCTAATTTTAAGTGTGATTGCTATCATCTTGATAGTTAAAAAATTTCCTCCTTTACCCTTTTAATCTCACATTACGCAATTGTTCTTTTTGCTTCCACCATAGTTATTGTTTCTACATCACAATCATTCTCTCATTTTCTTTAATGCTATTACCCTTCTCACATCACTACACTACTACAAGAAGAGGTTTCTACGACTGTTGTAAAGTGCTTTTTACGACGGTTTGAAGACTATCTTTGTAGTGAACATCGTTGAAAGTCGTCACTTACAACGACGGCTATAAAATCGTCTTCGTAGCTGAAGTTTCTAAGATGATTATTACGAAAAATCGTCTTAGATTAGATTTTTTATTTTAAAAAAAATGACACTAATCTAAGACGATTTTTAGTAATAACCATCTTAGAATGTGAACATTAATTCTAAGACAATTTTTATTTTTAAAATATAAAAAAATCTTATCTAAGACGGTTTTTTGTAATAAACGTCCTAGAATGTTCACATTCTAAGATAATTATTCTGACAACCATCTTAGAATAGTGTCATTTAAAAAAAAAAAACTAACCTAAGACGATTTTTATGAATAACTGTCTTAGAATATTTACATTCTAAGACGGTTATTCGTAACAACCATCTTATAATAGTGTCATTTTTTTAAAGAAAGACAGCACTGGAGCTAAATTAAAACCATTTTGCTTCCTTTCAACTTCTCAGCCCATTTTCTTTCACTATATTGGTTCACCAACCCCAAAATGTTGCTTCAGTTTTACCAAATTAAAACCAAGTTAAAAGCTTATAGTACAAAAAATGTATATTCACAATAATTATTCAAACTAAAGCATATAAAAAATACAAAAATTATGGAGGTAAATAGCCTTATTTGTCCTTTGATCCAACACACAGAAGACTGTTTGTTGCTTCTCCTTCCCACAACTTTCACATTTTTACCTAAAACTTGCATAGAATCACCACCATGACTTCCTCCTATTACCATGAAATCCATTAAAGAAAAATAAATGAAAAGAGAAACTATTGTTTGTGAGCAGGTGTTAAAGATTATACGGTGAAAAAATGATGGACAAATTAAAAGTGTGTGGAGAGGGATCGGTGGGTGCTGACGTGTTGTTAAACCCTTTTATTTACTTATAAATTAAATTTTATTTTTATTACATTTAATTGATGTATTGAATTATTACTTAATATCCTCTTAATAAACAAATTAATTGCATTAACGTATATTTCAGTTTTATTTTCAATGTTATAGTCAGGGAAATTAAGTAATTTAACCAGGGAAATCCATCTATCCATTTACTGTCACTTAGGATGAAATTTAGATAACTAGTAATACATAGATATGCAGGACATGCCAGCATGATAGAAACAATATATTTATAGTTGCTATACTTTGAAAAGAGATCTAATCTAGCAGTAACAGACTGACTTACGATTATGTAATTGATTGATTAACAGTCCTTGCTAACTCTAACAGTCTCTAATGTCACAATGTTCATGAATCATGCCATACAACACAAACTAATATTATCTAGCACCAGAGTGAAACTAAGAATAAATTGCAATAGAAGTTGACTGACCAAGAAACTTTAATCCATGTCAAAAAAGAAAGCTAGAAGAGCATGTCTTGTAAAAGTACTGGATTACCAGTGACACCCTTTAATGGCAGCAATAATAAACAAAAGAACTATTTATATCAAGTATCATATAGCTAATATAAAAAGTACAAGTTCGTGAATCATTGAAAAAATGTCAAGCAAAGTACCTCTTTTATTTCTTTAATTTGCTGGATTAAACCATCAATCATGTCATATGTAGAATCGGGAACTTTCTCAACTTTCATCAAATTGACCAATGGATCAAGTTTACTTGGTGAAGAACATAACTGTTGTTGCAGAGTGCAACTCTAGTGGACGGAGTAGTCTTTGTAATGTCAATAATCATTAAGAAATAAAATAATTAATATGCACCCTTTACCTGAGAGCACCTCCTAATCCAATTAAAAGGATTTTCCTAGGTGCACACTTTGGCAACCCCTGGATAGACAGTGCAGAGAAAAATCCTTTAAGAATCAGTGATTAATAGCAACATGAAGTGGTGCAAATAATAAATCCATTGCTTCAAAGTTCAAACCAATAAATAAGATGCAAAGAGTGATATACTCAGTGAGATGTGTGTGACTAGATAATGGACTTAAGTACCTGAAAATTGCAAAATATTCTGAATTGGCGGGAATAATTTTTATGTTATGTTTGTGAGCAAGAGGAAGAATAAAAGTGGCTCCCACGATCATTGTCTTTTCGATGGTTGAAAAGAAACAATGCTTCAAACAGACAACATTTGGGTGGTCAAGAAGGCGCATTGTTTGCAGCTCTCAGTTTTTATACCTCCAATCTTGAAGAACTTTTTTGATAGCCACAGTTTCAACAATTTCCAAGCATTTAGCCTACAATTATACAAACATGACAACATCATATGTCACTCTGTTTGAGAGGCTAAACTAATACATCATTCAGTGGATAAGAATTCATACCTGGAACACAACCCCAAATGATCCATGTCCAACAATCCGCTCTGCCATATAGCTTATAGTCTGAAATATTTAATAAATAAAAAAATGGTCTATTATTATGGAGACATAAACATATTTAAGGGAGAAAATGAATTATGAGATATGGTTAAAGTAAGATGTAGACAAGGATTACATTATACTATATGATATTGCATATCCCATTAAGCTCCACCAATCAGTAAGTAAATGGTGGGGATATTTACCAATAATAAGGCATAACACAAACATGTTGAAGACATAAAATAGTTGAGCGACCCACTGTATCAAGATTCAAGTTATCAAAGGCAGTACAACTGACATAATACCCAACACAAACTGATGGTGGGGGGATGACTTCGAGGACAAATACAATAAATCTCATATCAAGCTGATAGCAAACCATCAAAGATAAAAACACAAGGCATAAAATTACATTTAGATTGGTAATAAGAGTGTAGAAAGGACTCACTCTCTCTTAGCTTCACTTTTCAACAAAGTTGTTTCACAATAATCTGCAGCATGGTGCAACTGAGACTGCAATTCTCTTAGCTCCTAAAACCACCATAACCAACAGAAAGAAATACAACTACATACAAATATTATACAACAAAGTACATGTGCATATATAGTTATAACTATATATGAACCTGAAGAGACACAAACACAATTAAGGACTCCAATTTCCCAAACCATAACCCTAAAACTTTGATTAAACAAAAAATAAATAGATTAAAAGGATATGATAGTCTAGACGGGGTTGAACTTGTAGTGGACAGGGGAAGCAGGGCAAGCAAGATGATAGATCTATTTGACCTTGAGCAGGTTAGGCTCAAAGACATCATGTCGGATGAGCTCGAATCTAGGGTTCCCAAAATGGTGCATCACGTTGTCTTTTCTTCCCCGCGCCACTCGTCACCATGATTCAGAGGCCTTTCCTCTTAATCCCCAGTGGCACCTTCCCCACCGAATGTACCGTCGTAGCCACGCAGTGGTGGTACGCCAGAATTTTAGAATCGTTGCTCATGGAGCATGTAGTGAATCGAGCGAGTCATAATGAACCAAGGTGAGTACGCGGCGTCCACAGGCTGGGTCTCATGCGGAATGGACTGAGTGACATGGAGAACGTGGAGGAGAGGGAGAGCTTCGAGGGGAGAGAGAGTAACAAAATTTGGAATGAAAGGGTTTGAGGAGAGAGAGTATTTTAGGAAGAAGAATGAGAGTGGCTGCGCGAATAGAATTAATGAGGTTGATTTTTAAGACGGTTACAAAGAAACCGTCTTTGTATACATCATTTTTAAGACGGTTTTAACAAAATCATTTTTGAACACTCAATATCTAAGACGGTTATTATAAAACCATCGTCATACATCTCCTGTTATTTACAAAATTGTCACCGCCAGATATTCTAAGGCGATTTTTTGAAAATCATCTTAGAAGGTGCTTCGTAAAAAATATGGTTTTTAGTAGTGCTACTACCATTGCCCCCACTCAACTATCACCATTGTCGTGATCACAACCAAGGACAATTTTTATGGGACCAAAATTATAGATTTACAAAAGGATAATACATTTCACACATGAATAAAAGATATTAAAGGGGACAACTTGTTGAACATGTAAACGTAAATACTAATAACATGTTGTTCCTTTGTTGGAGGGGAACAGACTTTCTAGTTAATGTCTAGTTTAGTTGCTAATTGTAACCATCGCTATTTGTTGCCTTTATCACCATTTGTTATCATTCTCAAGCCCTATTATCACTACCTCTATCTCTATTGCCACCTTTACTATTGCTTTCATCTCTATTATCGCGATCATTATCACCACTATTGTTTTTATTATCACATCTACTATTGCTCCCACCTTCATCATTGTCATCACATTTGTTGTCTCAACTACCACTACTATTGTCATCTAATTACCACCATTGTTCTCATCATTACCATCACCACAATTACCACTACTATACTCAACTCTATTTACACATTCATAAGAATCCTCAAACCCTCACCCTTCCTATTATGATTATTGTCACCATCATTACTTATACTACCATTACACTTATTTCCATTATGACAAACAACCTCACATTAACATTACTACTTTTGCATCCCTCTATTACTACCATGATCAAGACTATTATTATCATTATTACCATTACACCCTCATACCATTTCCTACTACCGCCTCCACACATTTATTAAAGATAACTTTATCATTTGAATATAATTTTATATAATTATGTGTTAGGTTTTTTTTTCTACATCACATGCTAAATAGTTTTTCCATTGGATGTGGCCATCGGTGTTAGGGTGAAGCGCGACTGGTAACACTGGGGGAGATAGTTTTCCGTGGCACGTGCGTGATGTTAGGTTATTTGAAGGATTTAGAAGGAACAAGAAGGTGTAAGAAATAATTGGTTATACACTGGAGATGTTGGGGTTATGGAAAGGGATGGGTATTTGGTGATTAAGGATAGGTTGAAGGATGTAATAATAAGTGGTGGCGAGAGTTTGAGTAGCGTTAAGGTAGAGGGGGTGTTGCATGCACACTTGACAGTGAACAAGGTGGCGATGCAATCAGATGAGTTTTGGGGAGACACGTCGTACACATTTGTAAGGCTGAAGGAGGGGCCGGTGGTGCTGTCATTGGAGGAGGAGGTGGTGGAGTTTTGTAGAGAGAGGTTGTCGCACTTCATGGTGCCCAGAACAGTGGTGTTTAAGTAGGTGTTGTTGAAGACTTCATCAAAAAAGATTCAAAAGCATGTGATGTGGATGGATGCGCAGGCTATGGGTCCATGAGGGCTCCACCACAACCAATACCTAGTCACATGTAGAGTAAAGTTGTTGTCACTTTATACAAAAAGAGTGCAATTGTCGAGTTTTGGTTTAGTTGTTTGAGTGGATTACGTTCGGTTGATAGAAAACTACAAGAACAAGCTAATGTTTGCAACTGTTGGAAGTGGCACCAGAAAAATGCATCATGAGGGTATCCTTTTTTACTAGCAATGTGGAGTTGAATTTGTAGGCATTTGATTCATGATGTTTGGATGAGCAAGAGGTGGTGAGGAGGATGATATCTATGGACTTGGTGGTTTTCAGGTAAGGGAGGACAGTTTCCACATAGCACGTCAAAATCTTTTTAGGTCGTGTACACTCTGGTTATAAATTGAGAGGTGTTTACCAACAACACACAACAATCAAAAGGCACAAAAGGAACTTTCACGTTTCAAAAAATAGTGAAAGACGCAGGATTAAAGCAACTTTTGGTTGTGGGGAGTGGCACAGAGAAAGGGTGCAAGGAAAAAGATGAAAATCAATATGACCGGTACGATGACAAGGCTTGTGGCTCTAGGGGTGTTCACCGGTACGGGTCACCGAGAATTCGAATCGATCCGAACAGTTTGGATTGAGTCATTTATGTATTTGGGTCAAAACCGTTCATGTATGGATTGAGTCACGAGTTTAGATTTATAGATCTGTTGACCCGTTGACCCGATCCGTGAACCTGTAATAAAAATATAAATTTTATTATATATATATATATTAGAATTTAAAAACTAAAAAAAATTTGACAATAAAAAAGGTGTGGTACTATAAATGTGTGGGCCGAATGAAGACCAGTCCATAATCATCTCATTTTTGCTGTGAAAGTGTGGACCGTGTGGTACTGTAAATGTAGGTTTAGCTGTTTAGGTTTCATTTTCTTATGTGCTTCTCTGTTCTCTCTCATCTCATCTCGGCGCTTTTGTTCTCTCTCATCTCATCTCCTTCGTTGTGCTTCTGCACCAGCTCCTTCTCTGTTCTCTCTCATCTCAGATCGATCAAGCATCAGGTTTTCCTCTGTGCTATCTTTTTCTTTTTCAACAAAGCATTTTTTACATTCTGTAAGTTAAGACTAACACATTAGGTTTCACTTGTGTTGAGAATAATAACATGTAATATATGCGTAAACATGAAAGGGTACTTAAGTATTTTGAATATATTGTAGTTGCTCCTGATATATGTATATATATTACAGTGCTTGACACAAATTATGTTATATCAAACTCTTATAACTTTCAATAACCATAATGTACGAGGGGATAATCAATTAACATACACGTCTTATAACAACTTTTAAATTGTATTTGGTTTGACTTTAAAAACTATTAATATTGGGTCTCAAAGTGTTGATGCTGCAAGTCTGGAATTTCTTAATGTATTACTTTTAGGTATATTATTATTTGTTTCACCTTTTTTTTTTATATTTTGTTTACCATGTTTATAATATTAATGAATCATATTTTGTTCATTGTTTATTTCAACAAATTTGTTGGTTATAGCAAAATTTAATTTGTAAAAAATAGTTGTGATTCATAATAAAATGGAAAAGGATAAAACAGAAAAGGAAAAAACAAAATTGTAAATGGCAGACAACATATTCCTAGGTAATGCTTAGGTAGTACTAACACAACATTACCCTTTCCACCAAATTGGTTAGTACCTCTAAATGTAATCTTCTAAATGCTTAGGTGACATGACCTTTCTTTTGGGTCTCTTATTTTCTACATATCCTTAATTGCCTTTCTATCACACCCCTTTTGCAATGTTGTACATTTTAAGTTTAAGATTAAGGAAAAAAAAACAACAGAATAAATGAGGCAAATGAATTTTTTCTTTTTGATTTGTTGAGTCAAAGGGATTAAAAAAAAGGAACAAGAAGAGAGATAAAGAGAAATTTTGAAGGGTAAATAGGGAAGGGAAAAATAAAAGGGAACAAAAAGAAGAAAAGAAGAAAGAATAACAACCTTTGATTTAAAATTTTTAGGGGATCTAATGGTCCAAGTTACTTTGGCACGGTGCCAAACTTCTTTGACACAGTAGCCTTCGTCCTTGTCTTACTTATTCTTTTCCCATCATACTTACAAAACGAGACCTATCTTCAATATTTTATCGGTGGTGCATGGCTTGAGTATTTTCCATTTTCATTTTCAAATAAAATAGATAAAAATGAATACATTTGCTTAAAATTTAGAAAACATTTTTTTCTAAAGATATTTTTAAAAATAGTTTCAAAACTGAAAATAAAATCAACGTTTTCAGCCTTTTTCTAAAAAAATGAAAATGCATTGATACCTTAAAATATTTTCTTCTCGATAAATATTTTATAAATCTTGAAAATTTAAAAGCAATAATTATTTCAAAAAATAAAAACAAAAAATAAATACTCAAACCAAGCATTACCTAAAATCTTGTTTTTAACTATAGCTAAAACTAGATTTTTGAAAGATGAGAATCCTTGTAAATTTTTTTGGTGCGATGGTGTCAATAAATTTTAAATATACAAGTTCACATAAATTAGTTAAACTCTTCTTCATCAGCTTAATGTTAACAACTATCATATTATCATATTCTTTTCTTTTACACATTTTTTCCTCTTCTTTCGCACTATTCATTACATCAATTGTATTCCTTCCATTCTTAGCTCTTTTTTCCTAAATAAAATGTATATACACCCTAGTAGAATTGTGTTACATAATTATTTTTTTACAAAAATCACATATATAACATATATTATTTACTAATAATGTAACACATTATAATTATAAATAAATAAATAATTAAATATATATGACATGTATAAAAAGATATAAGTATTATAATATATGTATCTGCAATCATATTTTACATAAATTTACTGATAAATACTATCTCATACCCTATTTCAATATACAAATAATTATCTTTTTTACTTAAAAATTTGTTATGAATATGAAAGATTCGGATTCACTTTATCTCCTAGTCTTGACTAAAGATACTAACAATAATTAATCCCAAAGGTATGGCAGTGACACATAGGCGGCAATTAATGCCCCTAAATTCGTGCCATGTTTTCATTGGCTTTCAATATATCTTCATGTGTAGGAGACAAAAGCCAGCAATGACGATGTTGTCAAAACTCAAAGGTGGTGATCGCTTATGCCCATTCCCATTGGCGAAAACCACAAAACAAACCTAATACAATCAATGTGTTTCATATTATTCAATCCTCAATTTTAATGTATGACGTTGACTCCATGTCAATGTTTAATTGCTTGGCTAGTGAGCTATCAAACGCAAAGCTGGTTGCTTTCTATGATTGTTGTTCTTACCAAAATTTGGAAATTTCATGTGTGAGGTTGACGTGGTCAATGTGGACTTTAAATTCTGCACGTCAGATTAGGTATAGACTTTGCTTAGAGGAGAAACCTGCAAAAAAAAAAGGGAAAAGAACTCCGACGCTCAAGAAAATACATCAATTTATATGAGAATAACCGAGTGTGGGAACTTAGTATGAGATGTAGAAAAAGAATAACTTGACTAATGCGTTCAAATACTATGTATGGAGTGTTCAGAAATGAGTTAGAGAGAACCTGTAAGGTTGTATTTATAGTGTGGAATGTGGACTTTGGACCTTTGTTTGTTCATAATCTGTTGATAAGATAATAACAGATAATAGCAGACAGTTATCTAATTTAAATATAAGATAATGTGTATCTTATTGATATACTGTTAGTTATTTGTAGATAAATGACAGCTTGTAGATAACTTGTTGAGATATGATATGATAAGGTGGTTGCACCTATTCAAATATCCAGGCATATTTGATATGTTGTTAATATAAAGATATTGTGTAGTAGATATTATTGTTACTGTAACAATCCGCGTTCCTGTAGCAGGCATGTGTCCGTGCTCCTGTAGTAGGGCTGACGAGGAGCCCAGACACATATGTCCGGTTTGACCCTAAGGGAGTAAATAAGCACTATTTAATGTGGCAGTGCTGATGTGGAGGGTGTCCATGTGTACAGTGACCCCATGATAAGGCCACGTGCCATTTTACTATTTTGGATTGTATATAAGCCCCCCAGCCTCTGAGCCCATTTATGGGCGAAAGAGGATGAAAGAGTGTCGATGTAGAATGTCCAGTATTATAGTAGTATAACAAGTGCTATGAGCCCCCGAGGGTAGACGAATGATGTCACGTGTCGAGGTCGATAGCTTTGTTGAGTTCGACCAAAACTTTAGACTTACGAACCGGGATGGTTTCAGCGTAGTTTGGATTTATCCACCTGCAAGTTACCAAGGTCGGGCCTCGGACCAAGGGAGAACCTTGGATTTTGTATAGCACCAAGGACGGACCTTGGATTTGGCAAAGTACCAAGGGCGGACCTTGGGTTTTGTAAGGTACCAAGGGCAGACCTTGGGTTTTGTAAGGTACCAAGGGTGGACCTTGGGTTTTGTAAAGTACCAAGGGCGGACCTTGGATTTATCCCAAGAGAAGTTCTTGGGCTCATGTTATGTTGATGGTTGAACCTGGACAAGGTAGTCCGGGTTGATAATACTGAGCTGTCCAAGGCGAACTATTTTGTCTTTTTAGTAGATAAGACTAATTTTGGCAGGTAAGTGAATCGTCGAGGATGATAAGTCTGAGCATGGCAAGTAAATGAAGAGTCAAGACTGATGAATTCTGCCAAAATGTGGCTGTCTGATATGATTATTGAAAATATGCGCTACTTCTTCATTAATGCTATCAGTCATGCGTCGCTCACACACCATTACCCGTGCACACATATCACTCAGGGAGTGGGCACATTCTGGAGATCGTGCGGTAATGGGTAAATGCGATCAATCGTGACGCGAGCTTCTAGGGGACATTTCGAAATCCTGTCCAAAACCATCGACATTCACTGTACCTTTAAATAGGAGGGATTCTTGTGATTTTCATCGCCATTTCTGTGCTTTTGATTTTTCTGAGTCTTCTTCTTCACGCTTCTTGCTTTCATATCCCTTTCAAGGTAATAAAAAATGTCTGTTTCACCCATTTCTGATTCTGCCTTAGGCATGGGTGGTAGTGACTCTGGTGGCTCAATAGAGCAGCACATTATGCGCGAGGTCATCTCTGTGGGTGATTCTTCAAAAGAAAACACCCATGGAGGAGTTTCAGACGGATCGTCTTCTTCCTCTGAGAGGAGGGTGAGTTCTCGTCGAGCTGGTGAGGGCACTTCTCGTCCTCGTCAGCAGGTAAGGGTGAATGAACCTTTGCCGCTCGCCATCATCCCTGCTTCTTCCTCAGGGAGGATGAGGCAGAGTAGCTCTAGGGGCGTAAGGGTTTCCCCGCGTGTGTGTCACAGCTCTGGTTCTGGGTCACCATCGGCCGTTCCAGTTGTTCGTGGCTACAAGTGGGTAAGGGAGGACGTGTTTAAATACCGCTCCTCTGTGAACTCTACAGTTTTTGTAAATGTGCTTCGCTCGACGTTGCAAATGACGGCTCCTTCGGATGTCGGCAAGGCTACTGTTCCTCTTTTCTGCTTTTTCTTTCAAACCAAGCTGTCTGGGAAGGTCGCTTGGGTCTCCTTGCACAGCGTCTCGAAAAAGCTGTTCGAGGTGGACACCAACGTCTTTCACCGCTTCAAGGACCGAATCTTCAAGGTCCGCGAAAGTGGTGTCGTGGCTGATGGGTTGCCATTGATGCACCACAAGGATGGGAAAGCTCGTTTTCCCTTCTACTGGCAGGCTGACCCTACCAGGTTCAAGTCCTTTGATTAGGACATGCTGACCTTGTGGAGAGGTCTGATAAGGCAACCTTGGAGCTGTTGCCGACTATACTGGACACGCGAGCTTTTTTGGCGCTGCCTTCGACCAGTGATATCTCTGCCATGCTGGACGATAATTTTTCTTTCTTATAGCTTCTTTATTTTCTTGGTGTGCAGACTCTGATATTTGCGTGTTTTTGTGTTTTTGCAGATATCATGGGTAACTTCTAATGGAGGCCATTGGTGCGCAATGTAAGTGGAGATGTCGTGCCACCTCCTATTCCCCCCCAACTGAAGAAGAGGGTCAACCAACTGTCCAGGTTGGCCCTTCTCAGGTAGCCGTTGCACTCTTCGACTCTTCCTCTGCTGAGTTGGCAAAGAGAAAAAGGGATGAAGGTGTCGGGACATTTGCCGCAAGAAGTCCAGGGCCACCCACATTCCTCGTGGCCTGCGTGCATTGAGGGAAGCTGCCGGATTAATGCCGACTTCACCTCATCCTGTCCGGACTCCTTCACCTGTTGTTATTGCTGCTACTCCCACTTCAGCTGTAGTTGTGACCTCGGCTCCGCCTGCTACTACCGCTTTCGTGCCTCCTATGTCGACCGGTCCGACTTCGCCTACCTCCCGCCCTGTTACTGTTACTCCTTCTCCTTCTCCGCCTCCTCCAACTGTAATGCTGCCACCTGCTACTCGCCCTGTCACCCCTTTGGAGTTTCTAAGTGCTCCAAGGGAGGTTGACTCATTGTGGAGTGTTGGGCATAGGCTTGACAGAGGACTGCCGACCCCTTTTGACAGGAATTTGATTAGGTCGGTCGGTCCTCAATGCTCGTTTGACGCCGCTGAGCTTTTCCTGCAAAGAAGACTTGCCATTATAAAGGAGCAAAGGCAAGTGTATCAAGAAGCCATGGGCAAGGTGACCTCTCTGGAGCAGGAGTACCACAAGCTGAAGGGTGCGATTCGTGGTGCTTGGCGGTTAAAACGCAACCGGTTGAACAGTGTCGTGGTGGCCTTTGTCGAGGCTACCCGGTGTAACCGTCAGCTATCTATGAGAACTGGCGAGGCTTTGTCCAAGATGCTGTGGACTAGGCTTCATGTTGATGAGCTTGTGGCTCTTGGCCGAGCAACTGCTGCCAAAGCTGATAAGGCTTTGGTTGAGAAGGAGGAGTTGGCGAAGAAGGTGATTGAGCTGGAGGCCAAGCTGAAGGATGCCGAGGATAGACTTGTTATCGAGATGGAGCTTGCTGAGAAGGTAACGAGTCTAGAGGAGAGGCTGAATGAGGCTAACGTCGAGCTCAATGTTGAAATAGTAGTCAACAAGGAGCTTGATGAAGAGCTGAAGATGTACAAGCGAGAAGAAGTGGAGCAACATGAGAATGGCTTCTCCAAGGAGATGCGCCAAGCCGGTCTCTTTGTGAAAGACCTTGACTTGGGTCAATTTGATCCTTTCAAGGATGTGAAGAATGGTGCCTTGGTCGATGAAGAGGAGCTCGATTCTGTTGAGGAGTCTGCTAGTGATGCAGCTAATGTATAGGTTGCTTTATGCTTCTTTTGTATTTTGTTTCTTTTGTACTTTTGGTCGGGATGGTCATGTAAAGTTTCCAGTATTTTAATGAAAATATTTCTCATTTCTTCATCTTCGTCAATCTCTATATTTGCACAATATTTGTCATTATACCACGTTACGGTAATGTGTTGTTGTTCAAGTGGTTTGAAATAATGTCGGGTTATCAAATAATTGAAGTAATGTCGGGCTCCTGTTTACGCCAAAAATGGCTAAGTCTTTAGCTTTGCCTGTTGAGGTTCCCGTTACTGATGTGTGCTAAGAGTGTATCTTAGGCTTAGAAATGTCGAGGTTCGACCATGGACATCTATGTTGAACGCTTGCCAATGGCTGAATTTCTAACCCGATTTATCAATATTCTGCAGAAAAAAAATACCATGAGTGCCTCTTGGGTTTACAATGTCAAGGGTGGACTCTTATGTCGAAGTTGCCACCAAGTGAGAGTACCAAGAATTTTCTTGGGTTTGAATTGTAGAGGGTGCCCCCCTCGCATAATCGATATATCTCCAGGTATGTCGTTGCTTTACTAAATATGGTTTTTTTGTCGTAGGTAATTATGGACCCATCATCATCAGAATTAGTTGTTGAATCGCAGTCCACCGGGTCACATTCTAACCCCCCCTTCTTCAGTGTTAATTGATAAATTTCCGTGGGTCACCCATGAAGTTTTACACACCCTCTCTGATTTAGATCCGGGAAGCATTATTGCTCTCCCAGTTGGAAATCAAGATGATTTTTGTGTCTGCGGCCCTGACCCGGACGAACCCATCTGTTCTTTCTGGGAAGGGAATGAATGTAATTTCTTCTTTTTCTATAAAGATGTAACTACTCGTTTAGGTATTCGCTTCCCCTTTTCAGATTTTCAAATGCAAGTCCTAAACCATCTAAATATAGCTCCTCCACAACTTCATCCTAACAGTTGAGGCTTCATCCAATCCTTTGAACTTTTCTGTCAGCATTTAGGAATTCCTTGTACATTTCGTCTCTTTTTTTAATTTTCATTATGCATACTGCTAGGACGGGTAGAGAACCCCCTAATAAAAAAGGATGGACTTCCATCCGAGGTCATTCAGATCGTAAACTTTTCACCGTCTATACAGAATCATTTAAACATTTCAAAAGTGAATATTTCAAGGTTATTGTCGAACCCGACAAACAACCTTTCTTTCTTTCTTCTCCAGAGTCGCGGGATGTAGAATGGAAGTTTCCACTCTATTGGACCTGCACCCATCATGACTTTCCACCTTCCTCTTACCGTTTTGAAGAAACGGACTTGTTAGATTCCGATGCTTCGTCAGTGACCCGGATTGCGGCATATAGAGAAGCTTACAGACTACTAAATATTGCTTCATATATTCACGATTATCATTCTGGGCTCTCCACCAAATTAAGTACGGAAATGTTTGACTTTGATTTGTGATGTATGATTTAATCTACTCTAACTGTTTTATTTCCATTTGCAGCTGATACTATGGGACCACAGCCCTCTGCCTTGGCTCCATCCGCTGCGACCTCGGTTTCGGATTCTCCTGCTCCGACGGTGGTTGTTCCAACCAACCCTGCTGCTAAACCGAGTCAGCCAACCACTAAGCGTCTCAATCCCCCAAAGAGGCGACATCGTCCAAATTATCAAAACTTCTTAGGGGGAGAAAAAGGGAAAAAAACACAAGATCACTGACACGACTCAGTTGGATGCAACCCCAAACGACTCGGCCTCTTCTGCAGCATCAGGCACTGTGTCTTCCAATCCTTCCCTTCCAGTCCTTACTCCTGCTCCTACCCCAACTTCGAGGTCGTCGCCAAGCTACCTTTGGGAGAAAGGAGTTAATGAGGATGTGGTCCGCATTGTTAAGGCTCCCAGGCGTTTCTCAGATTCGAGCCCTCTTTCCCATGATGACCTGAAGGAGCTCGATGTTATCCAGGAAAATGCCTTTAAGTGTGCTGCCTTAGTACAAAGTTTGGCCACTTTGAAGACTAGGCACGACAAGCTGTTGGATGAGCTCCATGCATCACGGGAAGAGACCCGAAAAACCCATTAGGAGCTCCTTGCATCGCAGGATACCACTGCCTCCCTTAGCCAATAACTCCGAGCTGCGTTGGATACCGCTGAGGGTGCCCAAACAGCCTTGGAAACGGCCCGAAAAAAGAATGCACTCCTGACTGGGCACTTTAATGATTTAAAAACTCTTTTGGAGAAAGCTCAACGGAAGCGAGATGAGGCTGAATCCAGGTTACATAAGGCCGAGATGGAGGCTGCTAAGATGTGTACCTTTTTCTCTGAAAGCACTCCTTATTTATACTGAACTTACCTCTATGTCAGTTGCATTCCATTTTCGATAATCCCGACCGAGATCTCTATCCGTCTGTTATCATGATCTTAGCAGTTATTATCTTCAAGGTCCATTCAGTTATAGTCAAAATTCCACCATTATGACCTCTTAATGGGCCTCATTATTAAGCCCATACATAAAATCCATAACAGTGTTTATGTTCTTTTTCCATTGAAAGACAGAAAATGTTGGTTTTAACTTGGTTTCTAACTCGCTGCAACTTGAAGAGTGTATTAAGCATTCTCTTATCCTTTGTTTGTTAATGCTGAAATGGCAAAGAAGAGAAAGGAAGGAGTGTGAAGCATCGAGTTTGATGAAACTTCCACCGTTTTCTACGAGTGAAATAAATGAGAATTTTTTAAAAAATTTTGCAAGGCCCATGCTACAGATTTTTTTTCTCAACTGATAAGAAAGACAGGAATTTTTACAGTTCATGGCACATTATGATACTGCCCTTTATGACTTTTCAACATCTTGTCTCCTTGTTTGCGCCACCAGCCGCTTTCACCTTCCATGAGTTCCCCATCCATCTTCTTGCTCATCTTCTTTCTCAACCAAGTCTTATATGCTCTCATATGGTATTGTTAAGCATTTTTTTTCGACTGTCGTCATGCCATTTGTATGAAGTGAACTGAGGTTTGTTGATATGAGTTGAAATTATTTGACATGTTTTGGTGAGACCTGTTCTATATATACGACTTCAAAATGGTTCATATTTTTAAAAAATTCAACTTTCATAGCTAGGTTAAATTGAAGTGAATCATGTAAATCGATTATGCTTCTAACATAATCAATTATGTTATGAAAACATAACATAATCAATTATACATGCAAGCATAATATGAAATACCACTTATTCAATATTAATGTATGGGTAAAATTATATTTTTATTTAATATTAACGTTTCTCTTTTTCTTTTTTATCTATCAAATAACATCAATTCAAATATTTTTTTTTCTAATTATATTATATTTTTCTTCGATCAAACAATTTCTATTCCATCCTATTTCTTGTTTACTTTTTTCTCACCTTCACTCTCTCCTCTATTTTTTCTTTCCTATCAAACGCATCATAATGTTAATATGGAAAACATTTTCCTTACTTGTAAGGTCATATCAAAGTAGAATTAACTATAGGAAAATAGTTGCTAACACCCACGTAAAAGTGACAATAAAGACACAAAATTACTATTGGGAGAAAAAAGATCTAACGTATTTGATTGAGCTTATTAGAAACAAGTCAGACAACACAAAAAAAGAAAAGAAAAGAAAAAGAGTTGGTTTGAAACTATATTATCAAAGAATGAAAATCATAGTTAGTGTTCCTACGTACTCCTTAAAAAAAAGAAGACTTAAAACAGGAAAATAATTAAATAAAGGACGGAAGGGGAAAAAAGTTAAAGGTGGTGAAATATATAAAGACCATATATACCATTATAGCTTCATGAATATATAGACAATATAGTTGAATTTTTTCTTACTAATAATACATTTGATCATATTGAGAAAACAAAGAGAATTGTTTATTAAACAATGACAGAACATGTTTGTTAATAGGGGATCAATAATTACATTTAATAAAAATATGTCTTTTTCCTTTTTAAAATAAGATTTAGTTATTAATTTAGTCTATATTGTCACACAAACCTTACTTTTTAGTCTCTATATTTAAAAATGATCCATTTGAGTCCCTACACATATCATTTTTAATGTTTTCAATCTTTATAAATTATAAACATTTTTTATGTGTCATGGACTAATTAAAATATAAGTAAATTTTAACTAATTTTCTTTTATTTAATAATAGTATCTCCAAAATATCATTCATTTACTTATAGTTTTATTTCTTACAATCTTCTATTTATTTGTCCTATACAATTAAATGTAAAAGGATATTTTAAAAAATAAATTATTTTTTAATTGAGACTATCAAAATTAATTAATGGTATTATTTTTCTTAATGGATGTAAATTATTTATTTTCTTATATTTCAGTCGAGAGGGAGTACATATTATTTTTATCCCTTTTAATTAGTCCCCACCATATAAATTTATAAGAATTAAAAGGGATTAAAATTATCATGTATAAGGATTAAAATAGATGATTTTATTAGTGTAAAACTAAAAGATAAAGTTTGTATAATAATAAGGACCAAATTACTAATTAAAATATGAATTTAATTTACATATATTTCAAGTACAAAATGTTTTTATAAAACCATTTAATAAGATTTTTTGATAACTATTGTAATTAGGATTTTTTATTATTTGGTATGTATTCTTATTAACTTTGGCCATTTGGATTAGCTATGAGATTGATTTTCGATCTAAAAGTTTAATCATATTTAAAAATTTCACTCCTTCCTAAAAAATATATATTCAACGAAAATCAAACTCAAATCATTTCTCATAAACTCAATATATTTTACCAATTAAGCTATTATTACATACATTGGTCACTTCAATAAGATGTTGTGATAAAATAAGTTCTTATTAAATATTGAATTGATTATTGTATCATATTATTTTATTCATTGATAAGATATTATGGTAAAATAAAATACTATATGTCTGTATAAAAATATTCTATACTCATATAATATTAAATATATCGTGTTAGTTAACAAAAGAATATTCAAAATCTAAACTCTTGCATTCACCCAACAAAGAAAATCTAAACTCAGTCAATGAATGAAGCATAAACTACACTGCATTTACTCCTTTAATTTGTATCAGTTTAAAATTTAGAACGAAAGTGGTCGCGAAAAGTGGCCAATTTACTCAGCCATAGGTTCGACCATATCACCAAATATTTGGCCTCATTAGCAGCCCCTATGGCCCTATCGATTCATCATCCAGTTGGCAAAACCATCAACAGAAGGTATTTCTTTTTTCTATTAATTACCATTTGTAATCAATTTTAAATTAATATAAAAAAAATGAAAAGTTATAATATCGGTTAAAAAGTTATAATATCGGTTAAAAAGTTATAATATCTTTACAAACTTTAAATTGTAACTAATATTATGACTTAAAGATATAATCAATGACTTTTATTTTCTATTTTTTAATTAAAATAATAAAATATTTTATGATTTCAGCTAATTTTTTTTTAAAATTTACAATTTTAAAGTTGTATATTTTTTTTAACATGTAAAGTTTTTTTTTAAATTCAAATATTTTATTTAAAATTGTAAATAATTTTTAAATTTAACTATTTAATAAATAAATATATTTTTATTTTTTTAGTTTTATCTAATATATATTTTTATATTTTTATTTAATATTTTATATTTTTTAAAATTATTTTATTTAATATATTTTCTATATATTTTTTTTTACTAATGTTAAGGATTATTATTTGTTTTGTAAATTTAAAAAAATAATAAAATTGGTTTATTCATCTCATTATATATATAAGTAATGATTGATCTTTTCAATGTCTTTTCGTGGAAGGATTAAAAATAAAATATGGACTCAAATATTAAGGTAATTTATTTTTACTTTAAAGGAAATTCTTTGTAAATGTTTTTCAAGAAGCACACTCTGCATGCGAAAAAGGAATTTGAAATGATTTACGTTATGACTTTAGTCTTTTTTAATTTAAGTCTTTTTTATTATTTTTTAATTTATAAAACAAATAATCAACCTTAACATTAATAAAAAAAATATAGAAAATATTAAATATATAAAATAAATTAATATACCATAAATTAAGAAAATATTAAATAAAATTATATAAAAAATATAGAAAATATATTAAATAAAAAAATATTAAAAAATATAGAAAATATTAAATAAAACTATATAAAAAATATATACAAAATATTAAATAAAATTAAAAATATATATTTATTAAATAATTAAATTAAAATCATTTACAATTTTTTAAAAATACTTGAAAAAAATAAATTTGACTTAAAAAAATAACGACTTTGAAATCATAAAAAAAACTTTACAACTTTATAGTCATAAAAAAAACTAAAGTAATAAAGTATTTTATGACTTCTATTTAAGAAAATCCTATAATTTTAAAGTCATAATTTTTTATTAAATTAACTAAAGTAATAAAATATATTGCAACTTCAACTTCAGTTAAAAAAAATTAAAATTTGTAACATTGATTACGACTTTCAATTCATCAAAAGTTAGAACAACAGATATTACAAATTATCTCATTTTCGATATTAATTCAAAATTAACCCAAATGATAATTAAAAAAAAAGAAATTCTTGATTTATTGTTTTGCCGCACCCAATTTATATATGTAATGAAATGAAACGTTAAGTATTTATTGGATGTAATTTTTTTAGTCTAGCAGTGTGATTATATGATTTTGATTCCACATGTTCTAATTACATCAACTGAGTTTATCAAGTTTTGTCCTATCCTCAATTAAATTTTGTCATCCTGGTCGATTTATCCACAATTAAACGGAATAAATAACTTACAAAACAAACTGAGCATAATATGACAATAAATAAATATAACACACCAAGAAAAAATATAGAATATTAATTTAAGCTACAATAACCTAAAAGGGTACTATGACTAAATTAACTTAATTATCATATTGATAAACTTTAGGTAAATTATTATTTTCATGATAACATTACTTTTTGGACAGTTTTTTTTATGAGAATAGTTAACAATAAAAGAATGCCTTTTCATTCTCAAGAAATCATTGACCAAAATATTGAATGAAATAATGGATAGCTAAAAAACCTAATACACTGTACTACTGATGGAATTAAATAAGAGAAAATGTACCGTATTTTAGAAAGTCAAATACTCAATTAATGTAATTAAAATCTGGAGAAGCAAAATCACTGAATCATAATACATGAGAGACTGAAAATATAACTAAATCTGTTGATTTTGGTTGACCAATTAACTCTTTTTTTGACGTTTGATAGAGAACCTTTTATTTTATATTTTAATTTAAAATTTTATTTTCTATTTTTATTCTCTAAATCAAATAAACTCTTCGTGAAGAATTAAGCATCACATAGATTTAAGTAATTGATAAGTGGAGTGCACATCACATAGATTCCAAGCACCGTGATTGGTGACAAGTTGGTTTGGATAATAAAGAGATAAAGATGGCCAACCGTTTTAGGTTATTTTTTTCTTCGCTACGTCATCCTTTTCATAACATAACGGTCGCTTTGCTGTTGTTGATGGCTAGGAAATTGACTTCCTCTTCTTTAGTCTTTTTCTATTTTGTTTTTTCATTTCCAACGTGGAAATTATTCTTCCCGCGTAATAATGACTTGGAAACTCTAGTAATAGTTATCCTCTTACTGCCCAATGCTTCAACATTTTCAACTTTCAAGGGATACACAGTGTTTGACAAAAACAAACAAGAAAACGACAAATAACATCACCCAAAAAAAAAAAGACAAATACACAAGATGATTTTTAGCGAGAGAAAAAATGAAATTAGAACTAGATTAAATTAAGAATAAAGTATTAACTTTAAATAAATTTATGTTATTTTTTCATATAAAACATATTCAAAATTCGTCCAGGATAAAAAGTCATGACATTCTACCAAATTTGTATTTGATTATCATTAATTCTCTTGTTATATATATTGTTTATATCAATTTAGTTATAATGTTTTCAACTTTTCATAATTTAAAATCATACACTATCTATATACCAAAAAATATCATATACTATCTTGATTAATTTGATGTCTTTCTGTTCTATACACTTTTTTAAAATCCAATAATTGTTTCATGAAAATCAATGGTTTTTTGAAAGCCTTTTGAGTTTTTGAGTTTAAAGCTAAAATGCAGTACTTATACGGTTTGTTTTACTCGATTACTAATAGTATTTTTATACAAATTCTTAAAAATAGTATTCCTTCTATTCTATTATAATTTTCATTCTAAATTATTTTATACATAATAAACTACATAAATAATTTTTTAAATAAAATTAACCTTATCATTAGTATCACTTTGCTGTTTGTTTATGGCTATCATGAAAATGACTTTCTTTTCGTAACATAACAATTATTTTTAAAATTTATGTTTTCTTCTTAATGACTAATTATGGATTGGAGGAAGTATTACTATTTTGTTTATAGTAAGAGGATGCATTATTTAAATAATAAAAAAAACAAGCATGAACTTGTAATAATCAAAATCCAACTAATTATAGAAGTGGATATTCATAAAATTCAGTGGGCTTTTAAATTAGGCATCACGAAACCCATTACAATCATTCAATACTGCACGTGAGCCCCTCTTTCAGAAACTGACGCCTCTTACACAGTTTCACTTTGAAGATAGACGATGAATTATTAAGCATTCATTGTTTGTTATTATTACGGTTTATTTAGACATAGGATTTATGTTAAATATATTACATAAGTAATAATTTACATGAAAAGGGCGTCTGGAGATTTATATTAGCCTTTAATTTTAGTACATTGTCATTTTAAGAATTTTAAATTTTAGTTAATAATAAATTATTTTATTATTAGGTGAAATTTATTATTGTCTAAAATCACAAATCTTTTAAAATAAATACATCTATATCATTAAAGTGTGGTTTTCCTCTTTCAATAAAACATTTTTCATACATATAATTAATAAGTGAACTTTAATTTAACATGCTTAAAACTTAAAGGACTTAAATATTTATTAATTTTAAGAAGTTTTGTTTATATATATATATATATATATATATATAATATTCCTTTCACTTTTATTCTTTTCAAAAACATTTTTCGTATGGTTTGTATATTAAATTAGATATATGTAAATTTTATAGAACAAGTGTCAAAATACAAAACTTAGTACATAAAATACGAAAATAAAAATAAACTTATAAGAGTAAATAATATTAATTTGTGAAGATTTAAATTTAATTATATTAATTTGTGAATTTTCCAATTTAATTATCTCATTCAATTATTATACATTTTTGTAAAAGCAAATATTAATAATTGCTTTTAAAGATTTTGATTAAGAAATTAAAAGTAAATATTTTGTTGGAAATAATATTAATATGCTCTATCACAATTTTTAATGAATTTCTAATAAAAAATTTAAAAAATATTTTATTATTTATTTCTTAACGAAAGACTTATAATAGTAATAATAATAAAAGAAAAGAAAAATTACAGTTTGGCAAATTATATATTCTAATAAATTCCATGATCACTCCACGCGCATCTGCAGCAGCTGGAAAGACTCCAGTCTCCACCGGCAACTATCATCCAAAAAATTAGGAAGGAAAATCTGAAAAGTGAGAACTAAACATTCTTGGTAAATTATTTATAATTTTTCATTTTTTTCCTCCCTTTAAACTATTTTTTTTTAATTTCATATTTTCTAGTTGATTTTAAAAATAACGTTGGATACGCTCACTATTGTGTACGTAAATCACACATTATATTCTTTTATGACTGATAAAAAAAATCGCATATTACATATTTTTACCCCAGGTTTCATGTTCAGCATTTTAGATTATGAAATCCGTCACTCTGAATCTCTGATAATATATATATATATATATATATATATATATATATATATATATATATATATATATAGCATAAGATTTATAGGTGGAGAAATAAACTTGCTCAACTTCACTCATGTGCTAATTGAAAGAAGGGTACCAACATATATAGTAGTATACCATTTAATTTGCTAAATGAATGAGAATGATTCTTAATTAGCTTATTCAACTGCCTGCTCTACCTTCTTACACATGCTAATAAGTAATAACGTAGTATTTGGTGCGTTTTTTGTGTCCTAAAGTTCCAATGTCTATAAAACTTATGTAATTTGGTCAAACATAAAGAATAATATGGTGCAATTATACACTAATTTGTAAGTAGATAACCTGGAAGGTAACGTGTGGCATTTTCTATAATTATACATATTCTGTTATATGTCTGATTATAATTTCTTATTTTGAGCTGTGTACTTAACGAGGGTATCTTAACTTTTAAACGGAACAGAGCATTTCAAAAGAGAGTCGATTATAATCAAGAAATGATGAAATATGAATTGCATATGAGAAAATATTATTTTTGACAGATGCATATAAGAAAAGATATAGGTATTTTGAGAACAGGGGTTTAATGTTTTATTAATTAGTAAAATCAAGTTAATATTGTATTAATGATATAAAATAATTTTATCTTATTATTCAATTGCAGACTAATTGAAGTCAAAATATCTTTCTCCTTTATTTCTGCATTAATTTGTTGGATTTTTTTTTTCAAAATATGCACCGCAACAAACACATGTAAAACATACACGCTCTAAAATATATGATAAAAGTTGTTCAACTTTACAATAATTATTTTTGAAAGTGTGTTTGGAAATCCACTTGCATTAATGCAAACAAAAATTGTCTTTCCAAAACATAAAAATAAGAAATAACAATTTATTGTTTGTCATTTAATAGAGATTTGAAGATTTACAATTGGAAACCAAATACACTTAAAAATCGTATTAATAATAATTTTTAATTAATTGATAATATAATTTTTTTTATAGTATAACTTAAACTTTTAAAAAATACTTATAATTGTGACAATACCCATAATGTGATAATTTATTTTATATGAAAGAATATATGCTAATTTGAACAAGCTACTGACTTGTACTCTAACAAAGGAGATAAAAAGGTTGGAATCAAATTACCTTTACTCGGGTCTTCTTCAAGGTTAGAATAATTTCCAACGACACAACACAAAGGCACACCATTAATGGGGAACATGTACATACGTGTATTCCATGAGAGAAAATAACAGACGAAAGTGGAACCATGCAACAACAAATGAGTATTATAAGTATTTATTAGTATTTAATAAACAACAACATTGGTAAGAATTTAAGATTAATGGTCAGCTTCTTTAAATCTATTTGTTGAAGAAAATATTCATTTTAATAAAATAAGCAATTTTTTGTATTTTTAAGTATATTTATCTAAGTTATTCTTGTTTAACAAAATAATTCTCTACTTATATTAAAAAATAAATTGTATCTGCTTATTAAAAATATATTTTCAAATTATTTATTTTAGTATGTTTTTATAATTTTGAACAAACTGCTCTTAAGATTACAATAATCTTAATTATGCATGGAACGCAAGCAAAGCAGAGAAAATGCACGCGCCCTCGTTGGGCGCGTGAAAACGATAACTCTTGCATTCTGAAATAGACTTTACAGAGTAGATATATATGACTTCATTTTCTTGCACACCCTTTTCCTTTGTTTACAGAAAGAGAGAGAAAGAGAACACTGAGACACACAGAAGAAGAGAGAGAGAGAGTGTTTCAGAGACAACCTCTTACCTTCGTCATTGTACCTTTCCAAATTTGCCTTTGCCTTTTTCCTTGTTCCCAGCTCCTTCTTTTACAAAGGTTAGGGTTTTACGCAAGTTTCAACTACTTAACAATAATTATTAGTTTATTTGTTAATTATTATTATAAGCCAAATTTCCCTTTTTGATGCAATGCTATGTGTGTGCTTACGTTCCCTTCTCTTTCATCAATCTCATACACGCCAAGTTTATTTTTTCTTCAGCACTCCTCCAGCAATTGTAACTACTTCTTAGTAGAATCTCAGAACAAATTCTCAGCATTTTCCAACCTTGTTCTGCTCTTCACTTAATTTTTCTACAAGTAAGTTCATTTCATTGTTTTATTTTATTTTTTCAGATTTTATCTTTTTATGGTCATGGTTAATGCTTGAAATAAAAGTGTGCATTTTATTTTATTGTTTTTGATCTTGGGGGTGTGTTTTTTTTTAATATTTATGCTGTGAATGGAATCATGGGGTGTGCATTTTTTTTTTTTTGGTAGGTTGGATTTATTGAGGTGGTGGAAAATAGCTTCAAGGGAGTTGACCTGGTTCTTCTTCTGTTTGGAGGATGCTTCTGTGATTGGGTTCACTGGGAGGTGTGTGCTGAAGATTAAGCTTGAGGTGGAGATCAATGGGTTGGAAGAGATCTGGTTTGGAGTGGGAGAGAGTAACGATCTATGGACAAGTTCTATTGGGATTTCTGTTGATCTGCACCATTCAGACTTCAAGTGCAGTCACTGATCCCACTGATGGTAAGGACTCTTACTCTTTTTGGCCTTTGGCATTTTGTGTGGTCTCCGTAGTGAATGATTAAAGATTCTGTGGTCACACAGGTGTAGTGGTTAGCTGATAGTGCAGTCTTCTGGGTCTTTTTTTTAATATTATAGTTTGTGTGTGTGTGTGTTTCACTGTTTTTCAATGGTGATTGAAGTTTATCTTCTTCTCTCATATCTACAGGCAATCAAACAGGATTTCATGTGTTCTATGATGATGCTATTGGGTTGATAACATACTTCCCCTTTTAAACTGAACTGTTATAATTTGTGTTCCTGTGCCTATTCAGTCTTTAGTTAATTGTTATGTTGAAATGTCCTTGATTTAATATTTAGTATTATAATTTTACTATTTTCCTTTTGTTTTAAAATCTAATTGGTTTGTTGGTATTTAACCGGTCCGAATGGCATCGTGTGATCCATGTAACCAACCTCACTTGGTGGGAAAAGACTTCTGTTGTTTGTTTTGTTTGTTCAGTTGGTCTGATATTGAATGCTGATTGTGCTATGTTAGAATGTTCTGCCTTGTCTTGATTGATGTGTGGAGGGTAACTGAATTGTGTGGCTGTGAACTAGAACAGAAGATTTATGAATTACTGCTTTTAACATATTCTTGATTTGTTATGTCATATATCTGAAGTCTAGGAGTTCTAAAATTTTCTGATTGTATCAGTTGCTGCAATTAATAGCTTATATATTGCACTGGGATCCCCTGTTCTGCCTGGGTGGGTTGCTAGTGGAGGAGATCCATGTGGAGAAGGGTGGCAAGGCATTCTGTGTAATGGTTCATTCATACAAAAAATGTATGTTATGTTGTTATCCCTTTGGCTTGACTCTTCATGTTGATTTGTTTATTGACATCTCTCATATAGACGATCATGAATTTTCTTATCATCTTATTAATGACAGAGTTCTAAACGGTGCAAATTTGGGAGGAGAACTGGGAGATAAACTGTCAACTTTTGTTTCAATCTCAGTAATGTAAATAGAATTCTGTCTCTCTCTCTCTCTCTCTCTGCATTTATCTGTGTGTGTGCATGTGTATATGCATGAACATGTGTATGTTTGTGCATATATAGCATTTTCCTCGGGTCATGAATTTCAGTGGTCATTCTTCTCATAGTGCATATAAATTGCTTCTACAACCTCTTTACTGTTTGCTATGTATTTTGGAGTTAGTGATTTAAGCAGCAACAACATCGGAGGAAATATTCCATCCAGTTTGCCAGTTACCTTGAGAAACTTGTATGTAATAACCTAACTCTGTGATATTAGCTATTCCCAACAATTTGTGCAAATATACATGACGGATTGTATTTGCAGTTTTCTTGCAGCCAACCAGTTCACTGGAAGTATTCCGACCACTTTATCCACTTTGACTGGACTGACAGACATGTGAGTTTGTTGCTTCTGCTGTTTTATATTAAAATTTGAATGATGTTAAACGTTATGCAAGTTCATCCAAATTATATTAATTATCTCCTTTCAGGTCTCTTAATGAGAACTTTTTAACTGGAGAAATACCAGATGCTTTTCAGTCTCTTACGCAATTGATCAATCTGTATGGCCCCATTTTAATTTAGACAATTTGGATGAAGATTCTTTGCTTCATTATACATTATAATATTTGATGGAGGCATTAACTGTTGTGCAGAGATTTATCTCATAATAATTTGAGTGGGGAATTGCCTCCTTCTATGGATAACTTGTCGGCTCTGACCACCCTGTTAGTATTTTTTCTTGGCAAGATCAAATTATGACCTTCTATTTTCTTTATCAAGCAAACTCACTATTTCCTTTTTGGCAGACGCTTACAGAACAATCAACTTTCTGGGACACTTGATGTTTTACAAGACCTTCCTCTGAAAGATTTGTAATTCTCTTAACCGTATTTCATGATGTATTAGTTTATAAAGCTGTTTTCATTATGGATTGGAGAGCTTTTAGAATGCGTATAGGATTAGATGCTGCCTATTTAAATGCTAGTATTGCTTGATTCTCTTTTAAATTTGTGATTATTCTGTCCTGTTTGAGCAGGAATGTTGAGAACAACCAGTTTGCTGGCCCAATACCTCCAAAGTTGCTAAGCATCCCTGCCTTCAGGTGAAAGTCTTACAAAATCAAGGACTTTACGTATTTTGCTTCTTTATACTTAAATGGGACAATATCTTGAATTAGAAAATGTGAAAATGGACATGGAAAATCAAAGTCTTGAAATTTTATCGGATCCTTGTTAATTTCAGAGTTCTCCAGTGTTGCAATTAAGCAAAAATAGGAACATACAAGGCTGAAAGAGAATAAATAATAAATAATACTTTGATGTAGGGCATTTGGCAGAATTTCAGAAGCATGGCAACTCTATTAAATAACCAATTACATGTTGCCTTCAGTTAATTTGCCTGGAAAAAGAAACACATTATTTATGAAAAGTCTCAAGAGTCAAGATTTCTCACAATTTCCAATTTAGATAAGACACACTTCTTTTGCACCCAGATTGTGATGAGGATATTAGCTTGTGTGGTGTATACTGGTGCTTTAAAATAGTGATTCTGGCCCTGTTAAATGACATAAGGTGTGAACTTTGTAGTTTAAATTGTACTGAAGAAAGGATAATAATACTTAGCAGTTACCAATAGAAGGACAATGATAATGCCAAGGTACATCTAACAAAGTGGTCATCAGACTATTGTCCTGTTCATAATAGCAGGACTTAAGGTGGAGTTTTGGGTTATTTTATGTGACTGAGTTAAGGTTGAGGTTTTGGTTATCTTATCTGGCTATCTTTTTTCTGTGACTATTGAGAAAATTGAAGTGTTCATTCCTAGTTTGAAGTTTCTTCTATTCTCGTTATTTACTGATTTTGATCACATCAGAAATTTGAATTTGAAGAATATATAGTTATTTTGTAGCTTTAGTTATTAACGATGATATTTGTTATGCAGACAAGCTGGAAACCCATTTAATGTTAATGGTACTACAACTCCTGCTTCTTCACCTCGCTCCCCAGCAATAGCACCACCAGGAACTCCTATTTCTGGGGCACCACCAGGAACTCCTGTTTCTGGGACACCGCCATCTTCTGGTCATGTACCTACTAAACAGGCTGATGGACCAACTGCAGTAAATGAATCACATACTGGGAAATCCAAAAAATCCACAAAAAGAGTGGTTTGGATATCTATTGCTAGTGTGTTGGGATTCATTATTTTGTTACTAGGATTTATTCTCTTTATTCCAAGGTGTAGCAGAAGACAACGGGATGACAGAAGGTCCAAGCGACATCAAATTGATGCATATGGAGGTGAAAGACAAAATTCTAGGGATTACGGGGCTTTAGTCCAACCACCTAGTCAAATGGAAAAAGGCAAATAAAGATACCTTGGTCCTTCATTTAATTTTTTATGTAACATTTAATTGTTCATTGGAAGGATTATCCAGTTTAAACATTTTTAATTTTTAAACAATTTTAATTTATTACAGCAGTACCAGTAGGGGATGTTCCAAAGCCAAAAGAGGGTCAGCAAGCAGAGAGCAGGAGAACTTGGGTTAATCCAAATCCACAGGGTGAGCAAGAGAAGGATGTGCATAGAAATAGAATGGCAGCAATACCAAAGCCAGGAGAACATGAGATAGATATGAGTACACTAGAAGTATATTCAATGCCTCCTCCTCCACCTCCACCCCCACCACCACCTCCCCCTCCTCCTACTGAGAAGGTGATTGTTGAGCCAGCCTCATCCCACAGTGGGACTAATGTCAATCCAGTGAATCCATCCATTAGAAGTTCAGTTCCTCCTCCCACTTTTGCAAAATTTTTTGCCATTGCATCCCTTCAACAGTATACAAATAGCTTTTCTCAAGAAAATCTTATAGGAGGAGGCATGTTGGGTAATGTATATAGAGCAGAGCTTCCTAATGGAAAGGTAGGATTGTTGCTTATTAATTATATTGATTACGTTCTGTCTTCTTTGACTTTTATCAGCCTTAAATAGCCAATAGTGGTTACATTAATGTGATTGATACTTTGTCTTCTTTTTTTTGGTTGGTAGTTTCTCAAATTTTCATTTAGCTGAACAGATGATATTCATTGTCTTCTTATTTGTTCTTGTTTCAACATTTCTAGTCTGATGTCAAATATAGTGTAGAAAGCATGCAAATTTTTTATTGATGCAGTTTGTGGTTTGTTTTCTGATGGTTATTCTTGCATGATAATGCATATTTCAAACATTTGAATCTTTTTTTTAAAGAAAAAATCTTATTCGAGAATAGTCTTTCTCCAAAATGCAGTTGTGGTGTATGCATCCATGGCTCCCTCTTCTTTTTGCTAACATAAATGCTTAGGTCTCTGCTACTTCCATGCTTCATGAACAACTATTAACTATATAAGATTGTTTATTCAATATTTTGTGAAGGTTTTTCTTGGATGATATGGTAAATGGCTAAATGCATATATTGATCTATCAAATTTAACTACCTATATCTGTGGATCACATGTTGATTCTGATCTCTCTGTTTCCCTTTCACTTGCTAAAAAATCTTGTGTTATCACTTCATTGGATTCATATTTGACACTTGCCTTTTTCTTTATAATTTGTCAGTTGCTTGCTGTAAAGAAACTGGACAAGAGAGCCTCTGCACACCAGAAGGATGATGAATTTATTGAATTGATAAATAATATTGACAGAATACGGCATGCAAATGTTGTTGAGCTTGTTGGATACTGTTCAGAGCATAGTCAAAGGCTTCTAATCTATGAGTACTGCAGTAATGGATCACTGTATGATGCACTCCACTCAGATGATGACTTCAAAACAAGACTCTCATGGAATTATCGTATTCGGATCTCACTTGGGGCAGCTAGAGCCTTAGAGTAAGTCAAGTAACCATTATCATCAAGAAAATGAATTGCTGAAGTGTAAATTGGTAAAAAACATCATGCTTACCCTCAAATCTCAATGCTTCTTGATGTGGATCTTACAGTTTTTCAAAATACATTATGCTCTATTCTCTGTATGAAACAGATTATAAATAGTTAAACACCATTTCAAGAACCAATTGAACCCAAAAACTTAAGCTGCTGATTCTGACCAAATAATGGTCTGTCTAAGAAATCTCTTTCAGTCTCTTTAGAGAGCAATAGGATTTTCTAGACAAATAATGAAGCTTATGCAAACACATAATTGGAAGTTGAGGGTTGGGAACTTTTATTTCTTTACTTTAAGATATTTAAAAATACAATATTTGAGATGCTAAATCTAATACTTCTTGTCCTTTAACAAGATATCTGCATGAGCAATGTCAGCCACCTGTAGTACATAGAAACTTGAAGTCTGCCAATATTCTCCTTGATGATGATCTATCCGTACGGGTCTCTGATTGTGGTCTAGCTCCATTAATAGCTTCGGGATCTGTCAGTCAGGTAAGACATGATTTGATGTTGTAAAAGTTGTTTCGACATTATGAGGGAAATGATTAAATTTTTACTGGGACTGTTGATGTACCTCATGCTATGGTAGGAGGATTTATTGTTGAATAGCATATCATTAAATATGTCAATGTAGTTTGCATTACAAGTCTGTTAATATTCTGTGTTGTTAGCTCTCGGGGAACCTGTTAACTGCCTATGGCTATGGAGCTCCTGAATTTGAGTCTGGAATTTACACATATCAAAGTGATGTGTACAGCTTTGGTGTGATCATGTTAGAACTTTTGACTGGCCGTCAGTCGCACGATAGGTGAGAATGCATAATCAAAGTATGTCAGTAATCTGTTTGGCTTTTTATCCAGTTGATTCATTATTTGGAATATCTTGGACAGGACACGACCACGAGGGGAGCAATTTCTGGTCAGATGGGCAGTTCCCCAACTTCATGATATTGATGCATTATCAAGGATGGTTGATCCTTCATTAAATGGAAATTACCCGGCAAAATCATTGTCAAATTTTGCAGACATTATCTCTAGATGCCTTCAGGTGACCCTTTGTCTATGTGAACTTAAATTCCAGTTATGATTAGCTTATTTATCTTTATTCTATGGAATTAATTTCTTGTCTTGAATGTATGTAATGCAGTCTGAGCCAGAATTTAGGCCAGCAATGTCCGAGGTCGTCCTATACTTACTAAATATGATAAGGAAGGAGTCTCAGCAAAGTGAATCAAATGAAAAATGAGAAAGGTAGTGATATTTGTTTGTGAATGTATCATAGTGTGCAGAGATGAGAGATCCACTTGCTGAATATCAACTTGTCGAGATATCATGTTGAGGGGAGCCCAATTAGTTGTCTCCATGCTTCATTATTTCCTACTAACCTATTCAACATTCACATGCCAAGTTCTACTAAGAGTTTTGTCCAATCCAACTTAAGAGAATGGTAATGACCAACCCTCATATTTGTAGTCTTATGATATCTGATAATTTCATAGTGGACTAAAATATGCCATATTAGTATTGTAGAGGCGTGCTAACTAACCCATTTGTTTGATAATTGTTTCCTAATTCTTGATAGCAATGTAATTCCGTTGTGGCATCCTTGTGGTTTTTAGGTTCATCCTTCGTAATAAAAGTTTGTTGATCATTTGTATTCAATCACAGACAAGCATTGTAATCTATTGATTGTTCTTTGTACACTACAATCATCGTATTTTGGTCTTTGAAAGATCAGGATTTGTTCATTTTTAGGACCAAAATAATTGTTACCAAGGTATCTAGATTTTTAATTTGTCAGTAAATTTAGTTCTTGCGTAAACTAACCTTGAATTTGCAATAGGGTTTGAATCTAGGATTTCATATAAACTACTAAAGTTTTTCACCACTAAATCAACTCTAATGGGTTGTTGACCTTGCATGTTGAGTCTTACATAAAATATACTCAAGGTTGTGTTTATCTTAAAAAAGATGATGATTTAGATGCTTAAAAAAATGAAAACAGAACACAACCAGAAAAATAAATCATTCACTTGAAACAGTAGGCATAAGCTCCACTCTTATAGAATGAGCATCTCAAAACTACAAAAGAAGATTACAAACTTGAACAACCAACCACCTAGAGAATACAGCTTGGTGTTATACAACTGTTGCTATATTTTCTCAATTAGAATTCCATATAAAAAATGAATTTCTTAAAAAATCAGATAAAGACTAACATGGATATTAGTTACGCATGAGCACATAAAAATATAAAAACGTGAACTTCGAAAACAAATCAAGGCCTCCCAAATTAATAATTAAAAGAAAAGAATTAAAACAATATATGTCTTGTGATCACTTAAGGTCCTTCCTTCTCTTTCAAAACTTCTATTTTAATCAGCCCGACCATGCCAATCTAACAATCCAAATCCTCCCTTGTCAATTTTAGTGCATATTTGAATTACATTTAGAGTATGTTTGGATGAAGTATTTTAAAATTTTAGAGAATTTAAAATTCAGAGAAATTAAAATGCATCAATTAAAAAAAATTATTTTTAAAATTCTGTGTTTGGATAAAGAAATAAAATTTCTTCATTTTCAAAATTTTGTATTTGAATAAAGAAATTGAATTGTTTCATTTTTAAGATTTTGAACCTCATGCACAGAGAAACGCTTGAGGTGGGTATCATGAGAGTAACGGAGATCGGAGTACTCATCGGTGATGGAGATGGAGCAAAGAGTGATACGGTTAGAGCTTTTATAGAAGAAGAGAATTTCAATTTCTCACATTTTAGAAGGAAATTCAATTTGCACATTTTTAGTTATTTAAAATTCTGTTTTAAAATTCAAAAAATTTAAATTCTTCATATAAAAATATCCAAACAATGAATTTTAAATTTTCTGATAAATTACTTTTCCCAATTAAAATTCTCTATCCAAACATACTCTTAGGAGAATTTAAAAATACCTAGTCTCAAATTAACAAATTCTTCTTCATTTTGCTTATTATAATTCAGAGATGTATATTGAAAATATGTAAAAGTACTTTCCAAACTTTATCCTAAACATAATCTTATGTTGCAACACCAACAAATGAACATTGTGATTGAGCAATGACCTGACACTCAGATTCTTTGGATACTTCATTCGGTTCTTGTTCATCATTAAGGTATCTAATGCTGAAGAACTCTATTAAGGTATCTAATGCTAAAGTTTCCACCTCAATGGTAAGCTCCTAGAGGAGAATATTGTACATAGAGTGTGTTTAGATATAAGACTAGAAATACTTTTGAGAGTTTCTCTACTGGAAAAAAAATCTATATTTTCAGTAGAAAAGCTCTCAAAAGCACTTGTGACTTGTATCCAAACAGACCCATATTATAATACAGTGAGAATTTCAATTCAGAGCTATCTACTTGAGATGTTCAAATATTGGATGATTCAAGGAAACCTCGTGGTTTGGTAGGGATTACTTTAAGATTGATCTTTAGCGTGTAAATCATGGAAGTGTGTGTAGAAGCAACATAGAGGGGGAGGTTCTAAAGGTGTATGATATTTTTTTTTGTTGCTTTTGTAAGTTTGAGTCATTTTTTTATGAAATAAAATTGATGTTACATGGATGATCTTATGTAACTAGTATTGCATCACCATCTCCGTAAATATTAGCTACCACTAATTAACACATGTACAATGACTAATTGACTGAAGATTTAAAAGCTCCAACCAATTTCCTCATTTCAGATTTAAAGAAACCAACATCTAATTTTTCAAGAACTGAAATGATATTTCGTTGGGGTGTACCTTTCTTAGCAACGAGTTACATTGAGTCCCGGATGTAGCGAAAAATGGGTTAGGGCCCTTGCCACAAGGCAAGGCGCTACATCAACCCCATGATATAGTGGTAAGTGAGCTAGGGTCCTTGCCGGAAGGCAAGGCGTTAGGTCTTCACTCAAATTTGGTGACAAGTAAGCAAGGGTCCCAACACGTAGATGGGTGAGCGTAACGGGCAAATACCACTCAAGGGTTAAGGATGCAATTGGGAAGTTGGAATAAAAGAACATTAACGGGTAAATTGAGATAGTTAGCATATATTTTTGTCAGGAGGAAAGTGAATATTGTTTGCTTGCAAGAAACTAAGTGGGTTGGAGAAAGGGCCAAGGAAGTGGATGACACCGGTTTTAAGTTGTGGTATACAAGTATAACCAATAGTCAAAATGGGATTGGAATTACGATCGATAGAAGTTTCTAAGATAAATTTGTAGACGTCAAAAGGAAATGTGACATAATTATGATCATTAAGTTTGTAGTGAGTGATTTAATTTTAAATTTTCTTAGTGTGTATGCACCCCAAGTTGGATTGCAATCAAGTGAAAAGAATCAATTTTGGGAAGACTTGGATGAGGTTTTGAGAGGGATACCACGAGAGGAGAAGATTTTCCTTGGAGGTGATCTAAATGGTCATGTTGGTAAAAGTAATGGAGGTTTTGATAGAATTTATGGAGGTTTTGGCTATGAGATGAGAAACGAGACTAGAGAAGATATCTTGAACTTTGCACTAGCCTATGATTTGATGCAAGCGAACACATTTTACCAAAAAAGGGAGTATCATCTTATCACTTATCACAGTGGACAAAATTGTAGTCAAATTGATTTCTTTATGGCTAGAAGAGAAGACATAAATTATTGCATCGACTGCAATGTCTACCCTGGAGAATGTATCGCTACGCAACATAAGTTGATAGTTCTAGAGGTTTGTTTCAACAAAGTACTTACTATGAGGAAGATGGCTCAAAACCCAAGGATAAGATGGTGGAAGTTAAATGAGGAAAAACAAATTAAGTTCAAGGAAAACATGTTGCGTGAATGACCGTGAGAGTCTATTGGAGAAGCAAATGAAATATGGAATAAGATGACTATGTGTGTCCAAAATGTGGGAATGAGGGTGCTAGGGGAAAGCAAATGAAACAAAGTTTTAACAAAGGAAACATAGTGGTGGAATAGAGAGGTGCAGGAGGCAATTAAACAGAAGAATGAATGCTTTAGATCTTTGCATAAAAGTCCTAACGAAGAAAACTTGCAAAAGTTTAGAGTAGCGAGAAAAAATGTAAAGAAATTAGTGCGGGAAGCTAGATGCAAGGTTTTTTGACAATTTGTATAAAAATTTTGGGAGTAATGATGGTGAAAGAAGTATATACAAACTTGCAAAAATGAGGGATAAAAAGAGTAAAGACCTCACCCAAGTTAGATGCATCAAGGATGAAAATCAAACAGTTTTGATAAGAGATGAAGATGTAAATGAAAGATGATTAAACTACTTTAACAAACTTTTTAATGGGGATGAAGATAAAAGTGAGGTGGACTTGGAGGACGCTTGTGATGATTTGAATAGAAGATTTGTGCGCATAATTAATACACATGAAGTTAAGGAGGCTTTAAAGAGGATGGAGAATAATGAAATTTTGGGACCCGATGACGTCCCCATTGAAGTGTGGAGAGGCCTGAGAGATGTGACAATAAAATGGTTGACCAATCTTTTCAATAAGATTCTTCAAACAAATAAGATATCTAATGCTTGGAGGAAAAGTATGCTTGTGCCTATTTACAAAAATAAGAGAAATATCTAAAATTGTTCTAACTATAGAGGCATTAAGCTCATAAGCCATACTATGAAGTTGTGAGAGAGAGTTATTGAACATCGCTTAAGGAGAAAGACCAAGATTTCTGTAAATTAATTTGGATTTATGCCAGGAAGATGTACCATGGAAGCTATTTTCTTGATGCGATAATTAATGGAAAGGTATCGAGAAAAGAAGAAAGATTTACATATGGTGTTCATAGATATTGAGAAAACATACAATATGGTCCCAAGAAAAGTCCTATGGTGGACTGTTGAGAAGAAAAAAGTACTATTAAAGTATGTTAATGCAATCAAGGATATGTATGATGGGGTTACCACATGTGCGAAAGCTTGTAATGGAACATCAAGGGATTTTCCTACCACGGTATGGTGTACACCAAGGTTCGGCTCTTAGTCCTTACTCTTTGCCTTAATGATGGATGAACTATCAAAAGATATTCAAGAGGAAATGTCGTGATGTATATTTTTTGCAGATGATATTGTTGATATAGGACTATCTAAGGATCAAGCCAAAGATCTAGAAGGAGAGCTTGAAGCACTTCCTTTGGTGAGCTTTGAAGGACCCATGACAAGAGCTATAACCCAAGCCCTTCAAGATCACATTAAAAGGCTTGTCTGTTGTAATAAACATGCGCTGTCTATTTTAATCGATTACAATGTTTTTGTAATCGATTACACAAGCTAGTGCTGGGATGTCGGGTTGCAGTAGCCAGAATGCGGAATAACCACATGCTGTCTCTACAAGGGCGGTAGCTGGGATGCCGGGTTGCTGTAGCCAGGATGCGTAATAACCATGTGTTGTCTATACAAGGACGAAAGCTGGAATGTCGGGTTGTTCTTAGCCGGGATGTGCATAGTTGGGTTGTGCGTAACTGGGATGTGCGTAGCTGGGTTGTGCTTAGCCGGGATGTGTATAGCTGGAATATGCATAGCTGGGATGTGCGTAACCGGGATGTGCTTAACCGGGTTGTGCATGGCTGGTATGTGAGTAGCCTAGATGTGCTTAGTCAAGATGCACGAGTTGTCCGAGTTGTCCGAAATGTTTGAGCTTGTCCGAGTTGTCCGGGATGAACTTAGACAAGAGGTGCTTAGCCAAGATGTATGAGCATTTCGAGCTATCTGGGATGTTTGAGCTTGTCCGAGTTGTTTGGGATGTACTTAGACAAGAGGTGCTTAGCCAAGATGTCTGAGCTGTTCGAGCTTGTCCAGGATGTGCTTTAGACAAGAGGTACTTAGCCAAGATGTTTGAGCTATTCGAGCTTGTTCGAGTTGTCCGGGATATTCGGAATGTGCGTAGACTGGATGTGCTTAGCCAAGATGTCCGAGTTGTCCAGAATGTCTGAGATGTTCGAGATGTCCGGAATGTCCGGGATGTGTGTAGTGTGTTTATGTATTTCTTTTATTTTGTATTAGACCTTGATATTTCCGCAAATGGGCCTAAAATTATATTTGTAAGTGTTTATTAGAGGTCTAGCCATATAAATACTCAAACTTTGTCATTTTTGGCTAACTTTTGATTAATAGAAATTGAACATTTGCTTGAATTGAGAGCTTAGCCTCATGTTGGTTCTTGATTGAAATCAAATTGATTCTTATCAAGGAAGCTTTCCTTTGTGGCAAATCCTCCTCAGACTTATCGTTCCTTTGTGGATAGTGGCGTCATTCCTAATCATTCCTTAATCTTCTCCATTTTTCTATTTGAGTTTTAATCCCCAAATTCATGGAGTCTTGAAGTTGCCATCCGGAAACGATCCTAGCCAAGCATTCATGTCTTGGAAGTCATCATGTGGTAATCAGAGCTTAATTCCAGAAAACATTTCGTTAAGATTTCTATTTATGTTATTTTGCATTTTCATTTTTATATTTTTGTTCCAAAAAATGAAAACTGAAAATTCATTATTCTTGCTTGTTTGCTGTTCTTTGTGTGATTTTTGAGTTTAGCTTGCAATTGCCTTCATTTCCCCTTTCGTTTTGTTGAATTTGGAGTTGTTTTGAATATGAGTTGTTCTTCATGTTCTTTGTATTCTTCATGAAACTCATAGCACTGCTGGAAATTTTCTGAGTTTGCTTCATAAAATTCTTTCTAGAGAGTTTTGGGCCGTTTGTGCAAATATTAAAAGTTTTGGGTCCTAAAAGAGAAATTACAAAGGACCAAAAGGCAATTATTAAAAAGTATATTGGGGTGAAAATGAAAATATCAAAAAATATGATGACCCAAGTAAAAAGAAGTTGACAATCAAATTTAAAATTAACAGTCCTCTCTCTTAGTGTGTGTTTTTGATTGCTTTATAGCACTATCTTTTGCATAATTATAGTGGTTTATATTTAGTCAATATTTATTTTATCTTCATAATTGTCTTCTTTAACATTCCTTTTGAGTTATGCTTTTCTTGTTGAGCTTTTATTGCTTGTCTTCTAAATTTCCAAGGTTTTGTCTTAGATTTTTGTTCTTTCTTCATTGACCTCTTAAGTTGAGTTTGGATTTGTTTCATCTTTCACATTGGATATTCTTTGAATTGGAATCTTTGGTTGCTTTCAAGGTTTGAAGAAGAGTTAGAGAGTGGAAAAAGACAAGAGTGAACCTTATAGAAAAAGTCTTCCAAGTGTGAAACACGAGTGTAAACACTTAATGAGTGACAAGGTCCATTATTGTTTTGTTTTACTCACCTTTTTCTTGTAGCAATGGTGTCCGATGTTGATAGTGATCCACCTTCACCAAGAACTGCTATGCTAATGACTTCATTGGCTAAGAAAATGGATAGGTTGCAAAGAAATGTTGAAAGAAGGATGGACGAACGTTTTGATGAAATACAAAGAAGTACTCAAGAGTTGAGTGGAAGAATGGAGGACATGGAGAGAAGGAGAAATCATAGGTCACCTCGTTTTTCTCAAGGGAGTGATGATGGCTATGATGATGGTAGAAGGCATAGGCCTAGGAGGAATAGGGATGGAATGAAAGATATGAAATTCAAACTTCCTAAGTTTCTAGGTACTAATGATCCGGAGGCTTACCTTGATTGGGAGATTAAAGTTGACCAAAAATTTTATTGTCACAATTTTAGTGAAGAAAAGAAAATGAAGTTAGCTAGCTTAGAATTTGAGGGGTATGCCATGGCTTGGTGGACTCAAGTGCAAATGGAAAGAGGATGATTGAGGAGACATCGACCGGACACATGATTGATAATGAAAGGAATCATGAGGGAGAGATTTGTCCCACCTCAATACGTAAGAGATTTGCATAACAAATTACAAAGGCTCTATCAAGGAAATAAATGTGTTGATGACTATTACAAGGAGATGGAGATTTCTTTGGTAAGAGCAAACATTGAGAAAACTAATAAGGCTACAATGGCTAGATTTTTGAATGGCTTGAATAGGGACATTCAAGATGTTGTAGAACTTCAAACCTACAACACCATGGATGAACTTATACATAGAGCTATGAAAGTGGAGCAACAATTGAAGAGAAAACAAGCTTGCAAGAAGTCTTCATATGGTCATTCATCTTGGAAGGATAAGGAAACTTCCAAGAAGGAGGGTTCTTCTTCCAAACATATTGAACGAAAGTCTTCAAGAGGTAATTCTACTCTTCCTACTCAAATTACTTCCAACAAATCTAGTTCAATTAAATGTTTTAAGTGTTTGGGTAAGGGTCATATTGCATCCCAATGTCCTAACAAGAGGACCATGATTGTGTTGGAGAATGGGGAGGTGGATAGTGAATCATCTAGGAGTTCTCATAGTTCCTTTAGTAAAGGTGAGGATGATTGTTTTCTTAAACCGGAAGAGGGAGATCTTTTAATGGTAAGACGCCTCATGGGAAGCTTGTGCAAAGATAGAGATGATACACAAAGTGAAAACATTTTCCATTCTAGATGCTTGGTGGGTGGAAAGGTTTGTTATCTAATCATTGATGGAGGAAGTTGCACCAATGTTGCAAGCACTAGGCTAGTGGAGATGCTTGGTTTAAAAATGGCTCCTCACCCTAAACCTTATAAATTGCAATGGTTGAGTGACAATGGTGAGTTGGTGGTGGATAAGCAAGTGTTGCTTACATGTCCATTGGCAAATATGAGGATGAAGTGTTTTGTGATATGGTTCCCATGGAAGCCGACCGTGTATTGCTTGGTAGACCTTGGCAATATGATAGAGATGTGGTACACAATGAGGTCACCAATCGATACTCTTTCCTTCATAAGGGTAAAAAGGTAGTACTCTCACCTTTGTCTCCAAGTGAGGTGTGTGAGGATCAAATAAAAATGAGATTGAAAAGAGAAAAAGAAAAGAAAATCAGAAGAAAAGAGTCATTTGAGAGAGAAAAGCCAAAAATAAAAGGATGACAAAAAGAGTGACAAGAGAGAACAAAAGAAGAGAGAAAAAAAGAGTGAAAAAGAAAGTAGAGATAAAAGAAAGTTTGTTCATCAAACCTAAGGAGGTTAAACGAGTGATGCTAGCTAGACAACAAATGTATTTACTCATTCCTAATTATATGTGCTTGTCTTCTAGTGCCATTAAGTTGCCTCAAGGTTTTGATACACTTTTAAAGGAGTTTGAGGATGTCTTTCCACAAGACATACCCCATGGCTTGCCTCCTTTAAGAGGAATTGAGCTTCAAATTGATCTTGTTCTGGGAGCTTCACTTCCTAATAGGGCGGCCTATAGGAGTAATTCGGAAGAGACCAAGGAGATTCAAAAGCAAATGGAAGGATTGATGCAAAAAGGATGGGTGAGGGAAAGCTTGAGCTCATGTGCAATGTCGGTCATCCTAGTCCCTAAGAAAGATGGCAAATAGAGGATGTGAACGGATTGTAGACCCATCAACAACATCACCGTGAGGTATAGACATCCTATCCCTAGACTTGATGATATGTTGGATGAACTTCATGGTTCTTGTGTTTTCTCCAAAATAGATTTGAAAAGTGGTTACCATCAAATTAGAATGAGAGAAGGTGATGAATGGAAAACTGCTTTCAAAACTAAGTTTGAACTTTATGAGTGGTTGGTCATGCCTTTTGACTTAACCAATGCACCAAGCACTTTCATGAGACTCATGAACCATGTTTTGAGACACTTTATTGGAAAATTTGTGGTTGTTTACTTTGATGATATCTTGATTTATAGTTTAACAATAGATGACCACTTTTACCATGTTAGGAGTGTCTTGGAAGTGCTTAGACATGAAAACTTGTTTGCTAATAGGGATAAATGCACATTTTGCACCAATCAAGTAGTGTTTTTAGGTTTTGTTGTGAGTGTTAAGGGAGTCCAAGTGGATGATGAGAAAATTAAAGCTATTAGAGATTGGCGAACACCCAAAAATGTGAGTGATGTGAGAATTTTTCATGGGTTGGCTAGTTTTTATAGGAGATTTGTCAAAGAGTTTAGCACCATAGCATCTCCTTTGAATGACATTATTAAGAAAAATGTGGTGTTTAAGTGGGAAAGTGAACAAGAGAATGCCTTCAATGAATTGAAGGAGAAGTTGACAAATGCACTCATTCTTACTTTATCAATTTTTTCTAAATCTTTTGAAATTGAATGTGATGCATCCAATGTTGGCATATGTGTTGTTTTATTACAAGAAGGTCACCCAATTGCTTATTTTAGTGAAAAACTTAAGGGTGCTATTTTGAATTACTCCACCTATGGCAAGGAACTTTATGCACTTATTAAAGCTTTGCAAACTTGGCAACACTATCTCCTTCCTAAGGAGTTTGTAATTCATAGTGACCATGAGTCACTCAAACATTTGAAAAACCAAGGAAAGCTTAATAAGAGGCATGCCAAATGGGTAGAGTTCTTGGAACAATTTCCTTATGTGATTAAACACAAGCAAGGTAAGGCTAATGTTGTGGCCAATGCACTTTCAAGGAGATATGCTTTAACCTCCATGTTTGAAACCAAAATGTTTGGATTTGATCACATAAAGGACTTCTATGCTCAAGACCATGACTTCTCTAAATTGTTTGCGTTGTGTGAAAAGGGGTCTCACCAAGGGTTCTTTAGGCATGACAGATACATGTTTAAAAATAAAAGATTGTGTTTGCCTCAAAGTTCTTTGCGTGAACTCATGATTTGTGAAGCTCATAAAAGGGGATTAATGGGACACTTTGGGGTTGACAAGACTTTAAACATTTTGCATGAACATTTCTTTTGGCTTAAAATGAAACATGATGTCATCAAATATTGTTCTAATTGTATTGTGTGTCATAAGGCTAAGTCCAAAGTCATGCATCATGGTTTATATACTTCATTGCCAATTCCTACTTCACCTTGGACTGATATTTCCATGGATTTTGTACTTGGACTTCCAAGGTCCAAGAGAGGCAAGGATTTTATTTTTGTGGTTTTTGATAGGTTTCCAAGATGACACATTTCATTCCATGTCACAAGGTAGATGATGCTTGTCATGTGGCGGATCTTTTCTTCAAAGAAGTAGTGCGTCTTCATGGATTACCTAGGAGCATTGTGTCGGATAGGGATTCCAAGTTTTTGAGTCATTTTTGGAAAACCTTGTGGGGAAAACTTGGAACCAAGCTTCTTTTCTCCACCACGTGTCATCCTCAAATTGATGGACAAACCGAGGTAGTCAATCGAACACTTTCATAACTCCAAAGGTGTTTCATCAAAGGTAATTTGAAAACTTGGGAAGAATGGTTACCCCATGTTGAATTTGCTTATAATAGGGTAACCAATTATACCACGTCTTTTTCTCCTTTTGAGGTTGTTTATGGTTTTAATCCTTTATCTCCTCTTGATTTAATTCCTTTACCTAATGATTATTCTATTTTGAACAATGATGGGCTTTCTAGAGGCACTTTTGTTAAGGATCTCCATGAGAAGGTGCAAAATCAAATTGAGAAGAAGATGGAGCAATATGCACGACATGCCAACAAAGGGAAAAAGGCTATGATATTTGAATCAGATGATTGGGTTTTGTTACATCTAAGGAAGGATAGGTTTCCCTCCCATAGGAAATCTAAACTTCAACCTAGGGGTGATGGATCTTTCAAGGTCCTTGAGAGGATTAATGACAATGCCTACAAGATTGACTTACCAAGTGAGTATGAGATGAGTTCTAGTTTTAATGTCGCTGATTTTTCTTCTTGTGATGTAGGTGTTTTGAATGTAAATCCGTGGACAGATTCTTTTAAAGAAGGAGGAGATGATAGAGGACTATCTAAGGATCAAACCAAAGGTCTAGAATGAGAGCTTGAAGCACTTCCTTTGGTGAGCTTTGAAGGACCCATGGCAAGAGCTAGAACCCAAGCCCTTCAAGATCACATTAAAAGGCTTGTTTGTTGTAATAAACATGCGCTATCTATTTTAATTGATTACAATGTTTCTGTAATCGATTACACAAGCTAGTGCTGGGATGCCGGGTTGCTGTAGCCGGGATGCGTAATAACCATGTGCTGTCTATACAAGAAGGAAAGCTGGAATGTCGGGCTATGCTTAGCCAGAATGTGCATAGTTGGGTTTTGTGTAGCTGGGATGTGCGTAACTGGGTTGTGCTTAGCCGGGATGTGTATAGCTGGGATGTGCGTAACCAGGATGTGCTTAGCTGGGTTGTGCATAGCTAGTATGTGAGTAGCCTAGATGTGCTTAGTCAAGATGTACGAGCTGTCCGGAATGTTCGAGCTTGTCCGAGTTTTCCGGGATGAGCTTAGACAAGAGGTGCTTAGCCAAGATGTATGAGCTGTCCGAGCTGTCCGGGATGTTCGAGCTTGTCCGAGTTATCCGGGATGTGCTTAGACAAGAGGTGCTTAGCCAAGATGTCTGAGCTGTTCGAGCTTGTCCGAGTTGTCTAGGATGTCCGGAATGTGCGTAGATAGGATGTGCTTAGCCAAGATGTCCGAGCTGTCTAGAATGTCCGACCTGTCCGAGATGTCCGGAATGTCCAGGATATGTGTAGTGCGTCTATGTATTTCTGTTATTTTGTATTAGACCTTGATATTTCCGCAAATAGGCCTAAAATTACGTTTGTAAGTGTTTATTAGAGGCCTAGTCATATAAATACTCAAACTTTTCCATTTTTGGCTAACTTTTGATTAATAGAAATTGAGCATTTTCTTGAATTGAGAGCTTAGCCTCTTGTTGGTTCTTGATTGAAACCAAATTGATTCTTATCAAGGAAGCTTTCCTTTGTGACGAATCCTCCTCTGACTTATCGTTCCTTTATGGATCGTGGCTTCATTCCTAATCATTCCTTAATCTTCTTCATTTTTCTATTTGAGTTTTAATCCCCATATTCATGGAGTCTTGAAGTTGTCATCCGAAAACGATCCTAGCCAAGCATTCATGTCTTGGAAGTCATCAATTGTGCTTATTGATGAGACCAAAGACGATGTTACTAGAAAACTTGAATTGTGGAGAAACACTTTGAAGTCTAAAAGATTCACGATAAGTCAGAGCAAGACTGAGTATATGAAGTGTGAGTTTTCGCTGGGAAGAGATGGTGATCAAGACCCTGTGCATCTACTTGGTCAAGAGGTACCCAAGAAATATGCTTTTAGGTACTTGGTATCAGTTTTGCAAAAAAGGTGGAGAGATTGATGAAGATGTAAATCGTAGAATCAGAGCAGGGTGGATGAAATGACAGAGTGCATCTGAGTTTTTGTGTGACCGCAAAATTCCCCTTAAGCTAAAAGGAAATTTCTATAGAACGGCTGTAAGACCTGCAATGTTATATGGAGCTGAGTGTTGGCCAATACATAGGCAACATAAGCATAAAATAGGGGTAGTAGAAATGAAGATGTTAAGGTGAATGTGTGGGTATACGAAAATAGATAAGATAAAAAATGAAGATATTTAACGAAATGGAGCAGTAGTACCAGTGAGTGAAAAGATGAGGGAGCATAGATTGATATGGTTTGGGCACGTAATGAGACGCCCCCTGGAATAAATGCTCTTGTAAGAACAAGAGTTTGTTACCAAAAGCTCGTCTCAAAAAGAGGTAGAGGTAGACCGAAACTTACCTGAGAAAAAGTAATTAAACAAGACTTAATGAAGTGAGATATAGATTGACGGAATGTGTGTCTTAGGATGGAATGGAGAAAAACTATAAGCTTGGTGAAGAGTTAGATCCGTTATTATTTCTATGTTCCAAATGGTCTTTTTTTAGTTCATTTTCTCTTCATTTTTTCTCTCCTTCTTTCACCCTTCTTTTCTTTTGTCTTATTTCTCCTTTTTCTTAGCCTTTTTTTCAATTTCTTTGTATTTATCATTGAGTTCATCTACCAGCAACCCCAATTTAACTTGAATTAAAGGTATTGTTGATGTTGAGGTTGAAATGATTATTCTCTATATGAATCAACACGATATTAGTGACTACATTTGGTTGGTTTGAGTGGTGATAGACTCAGGTTACTTAAACAAGTGGTCATGTGTTCAAATTCTAATTCTTATATAAAGAGAAACCTAGTTGAGAGAGGGCAAACTACCTATGAGTGTCTTCAAGTCCCTCAAAAGAGATTAATCTCAATAGACAATCGGAATTATAAAATTGACTTGGTGGTTGGAAAGAGAGATTCAAGGGTTGGAGGGAGAAAGGGAGGAAGAGAGGTTGTGAGTTTGAATCTTCCCACTAACAATCTAAAAAAACTAGCAACTAATATTGGCTGGTAAAAAAATTCAAGGACAACGAGAAATACTCCTTATAATTATTCATGTAAATAGAAAAAAGATATCAATGTGAACATTTTATGTGATGTAGCATTTCAGTATTTACTAATGTTAACTAATGCTAATTAATTTAGAATTAAAAAGATCTAAAGGTTAAAATTTTAGAATTTTGAGAACAATTTTCTTTTTTTCTTCACAACTAATTAATCAATTTCGAATTTTTAAGGATCCAAAACATTTACTTGGTTATTATGTTTTTTTTTCCTTCTGAAAGTTATTATGTTATCATGTTTTTTTTTCTTTCTGAATTTGTTTCTGGTTAAATTAGACAATTCATTCTTATACTTTTATTCATACGATTTTTTTATCCTAATACTTGTTTTTTTAGTGGAAATATGTTCTAACAGTATAACATTTTTGGATGATAAAGAATGTATTTATATTTTAGCTTAATTTTGATCTTTGTAGTTATTATTTATCAAGGTATAAGACCTTTATTAAATAGGCAATGCATTCATAGTAGTAGTTTTATATTGTCATACAATAGAGATTGATTTATCTAATCTTTCAAGTAAATTTTTAAATTTAGCCAAAATTAACAAAATTTTTAAATTTAGCCAAAATTAACAAAATCTTACGAATTTGAGTTAGAAATAGATGAAATCAATAATCATTCATGATGAGTCCCTATTAAAAGATAATTTTATGGTGACTCCATATCAATAAATGTCTTCATTTATACAACATTCACCAATCACATTGTTCCGTAATTTTTTTACGAAATAGTATTTGTACTAAATAACATTTTCCTTTTCAGAAATCCAAAATTTCTGTCAAAATATTTAAAATTTATTGAAACAATAGACCAGAGTTATTTAGCAAAAAGTTACATGAGATGAATTTTATTTAAATCATATGTTCTAGTTTCTATCTTTTCAAATTCTAAACTATGTTTTTTCTTAACAATCTATGATGCCAATTAAAAAAAATAATCTGAAGTTTAAACCGATTGGTATAAATCACCATCAAACCAAATTTGGTTGAGGGTTTATGCAATGTGTTGCATGATTAAACATTTAGACAAAGAATGTCTGCTACGTGACGTTTCATGCTAAATCGATTTGACAGGCCCTTATGCACCGAAAGAGAAATCTTAGTACTGGCCCAGAAAACAATTGAATATTTTTTTTGTAATCATGACTTTCGGATGCCACGTAAGAGCTTTCTTTTTGTTTGAGTGGCTAATTGAATACGATATAAGCCAAAAAGTTAGCCTTAGTTGAACAACTTTAAGGGGTGAAGAGGTGCAAGTGATATGCATTTCATTTTCAATGCTACTTTTACAAGACTTTTGCCACGAAAATCTCCATTTTTCGTTTACAAATTATGTGTCTCATTTTTCAGACATGAATAAACTTGGATTTTTGTTTCTTGGTTTAGGTTTTGGCCTTAATAAATAAAACTTATAAGGATATTCTTTTCATAAAAACAATTAAAGTTTAGTATATCAATAAATAAAAAAGAATGAGCAAAACTTAAGTCTGATATGCTAACCTTTTTCTCAATAAAAAAAGGAGAATAAAATAAATTTTCCTCAAAATAAAATAACATAAAGTTAAAAAAAGTGTGAAGTGAAGTGAAGTAGACGGTTATAAAAAGGACGCATGCAGATTTTGCGTTTGTGTGAAGTTTGTCAGAAACAAACAGAATCGGGAAGAGAGGAAGCCGTAGATTCCAACGCCTTGTCTCTCAGTCACACCTATACACACATTGCAGCAACAACCACACCCATTTTTTCTCTATCACTCTGATTCCATGAGTCGCTACGATCCCAATCCCTTCGACGAAGAACCGGTCGAGGTTAATCCATTCGCGGTTAGTCTTCATTTTCCCCTAACTCCTTTGATTCGCTTTTCCTGTCCCTATTTCATTGTTCATAATCGTTTTTTCGCGATACCTAGATCTGTTTCCGCTACTCGAGATCTTTCGTTAATTGAACACCTCGTGTATCATTCGTGAATTTTTGGATGTGCAATTTAACATTTTAAATAATTACTGAACCGCAGACATATCTAGTGACAGCGTAAGAGTCCAGTGGAGAAAAAATCTTATTAGTCATGTAACTGAATTTTAATTAGCTTTGATTTTAACCGTTCGTTTCAATTTTACAGTTTGGTTAATGGACCTGACTTATTACGAGGCTGAACGACTTGAATTGTTTGTTTATTTAACGGTGGAATAGTTTTTTCCAACGTGATTAATGCTGTAAATTGATTTAGCGATTTGAGACGAAGAACCATCGCAAACAGTGGTTCGTCTCGGGATATATTTTTTGACTGGCTAAACAATGTAGTTAATTTGTAAATATGTTGGCTAAGTCATGATTACTTGAAATCGAAAGAAATTTTATCTTTTTGCTCTTTTTCACTGGCTTCTTCGTTGAAAAACCCATCGATTGATTTTTTTGTTTTTTTAAAACTTTGCGGCTATGCTTTCAAGTTTCAACATAAAATACAATTTTGAAATGTATTTATATGATATTATAGTGGTCAGACGAAAACCAAATATATCGGGCCAACAGCCACACTTGTATAAAAAGGAAATTCTAGCTTAGAAAAATTAAATAAGAATATTTTACTAATTACTCTGGTAGTTCTCCCTCACAAATATAACGGATATGTAAATCTCATGATATCGAAGGTTAAACGTGTGTTAACATAACCATTCTGTCTTATGGGGAGGAAACGTGTGAAATAACATCAAGTTTCTCAATCAGTCATTTCCTAAATGAATGAATAGAGATTGGCTTCTCATAATTTTTCTCTATACTTTTATTGACTGGTTAGTAATTATTAAATGAAAAATGTTCATCTAACTATGCCATGAACATGATTATTGCTTTTGTTGATTTGAAATTGCAGATATGCCACCTCACATATGCTGAGTTCTTTTTGTCTTGCTTATTTGATTATTATTCTAAGGACCAAAACATTTAACATTTTTATTAATAATATTAGGATGGAACAGCTAAACGAAAAGGGTCAGGGCCTTCAAGTTATAGTGGAGGTGCATTTTATACTACTGTAAGTTTTCCTTTTCCTCTAACTGAGATTTGTTCAAGTAAAATACATCACTTTATGAAATAATATTTTAACAGATAAAGGAATCAGTTGGTTGTTGACTTTTGATATGTATCATCTGTATTTTGATTGTGTAACAGTGCAAGGGCGATAACTGTTACAGGTCTTACTGTCTGGAAATTAATATATCAAAGTTTAATATTTGTGTAGTATTTCCCCCTTCATAATTAATCTAGAGATTTATACATACTTGATGGGTTGGGAGGGATCTATTGATAGTTTGGTACATTTGGTAATGTTACTCTGGACTGCTTTGTACGAGTTCTCTGAGAGTGGTTGTAATTTTTATTATAGTAATGGCACGCACATGTTTGAAAAATATTGATTTGCATTGTTGAGTTATTGAAGATTATTGCTTGTTGCAGAATACAAAAGGCTAGAATGGACTCTTTTCTTTTTTTACTTGTGGAATGGGTCAAATTGTGTTTTGACAGAACAAGAATTCAGTGATAATGCTCTTTCATATTACCATGATTGTCAGGAATTGATGTTTTCTCATTGAGAAAGAGTGATATTAATGCTCAATACAAGATTTGAAGTGATTCCCATACAATAGGTTGTAAGCTTGTAAATGGATGACATCTCTGTTACTGCGGATATTTTTGTATGATTATGAGAACTGATTTCCTCTGAAGAGGGAAAGTGATATTCAGTTTCACTTGGTTAGCTGTCAAGACATATCTTCCATTCAAGTGGGGAAACTAGGCTAGGAATGTGAAACTTTTGAGATCTCAGTATGAAACTTCACGGTGAATGGTCATGGAGTTATTTTCCTATTCACATGAAAGTGATGATTTGTGGAGGCAGGTTCTAGACGTAAGTAGGGTTTTCTTTTTTTGTGAAGGATGGATGTAACAATACCATCAGGTTATAAGAACCTGTGGGATGGAGCTTTCAAAGACATCAGGTGGTTCTGGACTCAGGTTCAGTTATCAGCAAAGAAGTAGGAAGTGAGGACAGGGTTTACTAACTTAGAAGGGTAGATGGTGTATTTATGGAATTTCTTTGAGTTGAGATTTTACCAAGTTTTTTGTAGCCTATGAAAAGGACTATTATGAAATAGCAAGAGTATGTGGATAACCAGAATGGCTCAATGTCTTCTGTTATGACTTATGATCACCAGAGACATTATAGGTAGCAGATAAGTCGGAAGGCAATTATCTCAGTTCAGCCTATTGTTTATTTAATGTAGTAGTTGAGGAAGGGTTTTGTTGAGGTGGACTGGAAATAATATATTCTGTGTAAAGTTTGCACTTGGGGCTAAGAAGCAAAGTTTACCCAGTTTCCTTGGAAGGTTGTCTTAAGTGTCCTTGGTTTGTCTAGGCTTTTTCCTTGATTGCGTAGTGAGAAGGTCATAAAAGTCTACAACCAAATAGTCAAGAGCTAAATTTTGGACTGACTTGCTAATATGTTATGCTATTTTTTCTTGTCATGAAATTGGGAACCCGTTTGTGGTAGTGCACTGCTATTATATAATGGTTTTCTTTTTGTCTTGCTATTTCTCTATTTCTTTTCCTTTGGCATTTGAGGGGGTTACTGAATCTAGAGTGAAGCACTGCTATTATATTATGGTGTTCTTTTCTGATAATTTGGCAACAGGATGATTTGGCGTCCTTTTTATTCCTACTTTCTCTTTGGGTTCCATTTCCTAAAATTTATGTGTTTCTTTTTAAGCATAAATGTAAAAGGAAGAAGAGAAAATGCCTTGTATATTAATTAACTTACTGCATATTTGTTTGAATTTGCAGAACACTGGAAGTGTTCCCTCTGCAAACTCAAGGCTCTCGCCCCTTCCTCCAGAGCCTTATGACCGTGGGGCAACTATTGACATCCCCCTTGATAATGCAAAGGTAGGCTGGATTATGAAAATGTTGAAATAGATATCAAAACTATCTGCCTCAATGTTGTTGTTTACCTTAGATTTAATTATGTACTTCTTAATTTTAGGACGTAAAAGCAAAGGAGAAGCAACTTCAAGCTAAAGAGGCTGAATTGAAAAGAAGGGAACAGGTGATTCATTTTGATATCTTGTTTGATATCTTTAGAACCAAGTATACAATTTGCTTTTATATGAGTTAGAGACTTGGTTTGTCAGATTCAATATTTTATATTTCTCTCTTATATATGTGCAAATAAATTAAAATGAATCTGTAGATTCTAAGTTAACATCAGGGACCTAATTGGTAGCAAGAGTGGCTTATGTCAATTATGTGATATATGACCATTTTTTCTTATATTTAATATATTAGTATTAGTATATTAGTAGTTAGTATGTGGGTAAAATTTCTGTTGAGAATCTTGTTCAGTACATTAATTAAAATTGTGATTTCTGATCTTTATTGCTACATTTGTTTAGTTTAACCTTACTATGAATTAACTTGTCCATTATGCTACAATATCATTTGGTGTAATCAGGAAATTGATTATCTTATAATGTTCTGTAGGAACTAAAACGAAGGGAAGATGCTATAGCACGAGGTATTTGATTTTGAGTTCATCTATTCTTATAGAAATCAACTAGAGTGATGTCCGTATTTTGGTGTTTTAATTTGTTTATTTTTTCCATTTGCAGCTGGAATAGTTATAGAGGAGAAAAATTGGCCACCTTTTTTTCCCATCATTCATCATGACATTGCAAAGGAAATACCAATACATCTTCAAAGGATCCAGTACATTGCATTTACAACATGGTTGGGTATGTTGAACTCCAGAACTGTCTTCTAAATTTTTTTTTTTTAACTAGCTACTCACTTGATGAGAAGTAATATTAACAAAATCTAACTTTGTTTCTCTTATGAATTATAATCTGTACTTTGTAGTTGAGTTGGTAAATGAAATGGAAACTTATAGCATAATTCACAAGATGTATGCAAACTATTAAGGCATTTTCTTTTATGAGCAACAAAACTATAGTTGTGATTGACTTTTACTTAAAATAAAAATTACTTCCATAGTTGCATGTCTCTTACTTCATATTTCCTGATAGAGTTAGTAAGTAATTAGTAATTTTGCCATGTATTTTATTGTTATATACTTGTTGAATGCATTGTCCAAACTTAAAGTGTTGAAAAACCTTCATTTATTAAACTATCTAGAAATAGTGCTTCCTTTGTTTTCATGACATAAGATCTAGCTAGCATTTGAAGTAACATTAAGTGTTCGATATTTTATTAAGTGAAAGAAAATCAAACTATTTTCAACTAGAGTTTAGTATTAGACTATTAGTATACACAGGTGTTAATATCTTGTATTTTACATCACGTCTAATCAATATCAATTATATTTCATAATTTAAACACTAACATATTCTCTATTTTCCTCCTCCTCTATCTAAATCTCCATAATTTTGGATGTGTGGTTATACGAAGGTGGATAAGATAAGAAATGAGGATATTCGACGAAAGGTAGCAGTGGTACTGGTGTGTGAAAAGATGAGGCGAACATAGATTGAGGTGATTTGGACACGTTATGAGACGACCACCGGATGCTCCCGTAAGAACAAGAGTTTGTTACCAAGATCTCGACATAAAGATAGGTAGAGGTCGACCGAAACTTACTTGGGGAAAGGTAGTTAAACAAGGTCTAATGGAGTGGGATATAGATTGATGGACGGTATGTCTTAGAACGGAGTGGAGAAAAGCTATAAGCTTGGTGGAGGGTTAAACCCATTAATATTTCTATGTTCCGGTTGTTCCCTTTTTTGTAGTTCTTTTCCTCTTCATTTCTCCCCTCCTCCTTTTACCCCTAATTTATTTTAGCTTATTTTCTCTCTCTTTTGTCTTATTTTCACTTTTTCTTCCCCTCTCCCTTTCTCTTTCTTTGTCTTATTTTCAATCTATCATTGGGTTCATCTACCACCCACCCTAATTAACTTGGGTTAAAGGTGTTGTTGATGTTGATAATTTATAATTTATAATTTAATTACTGTATTAATCTTAGGACGGAGTGGAGAAAAGTTATAAGTTTGGTGGAGGGTTAAACCAGTTAGTAGTTCTATGTTTCAGTCGTTTCCTTAGTTTTTTTCCTCTTCTTTTCTCCCTTCCACCCTTATTTTATTTTAGCTTATTTTTTCTCTCTTTTGTCTTATTTGCACTTTTTTCTTCCCCTCTCCCTTTCTCTTTCTTTGTCTCATTTCCTATTTATCATTGGGTTCATCGACCACCGATCCCAATTAACTTGGATTAAAGATGTTGTTGATGTTGATGTTGATGTATTAATCTTAGTTTTTCAACTTTGTAATATCTGCAGGTTTGGTTCTGTGTCTTTTATGGAATATTATGGCAGTTACTACTGCTTGGATCAAAGGAGAAGGTTTGTCTTGCAACTGGATATTGCATCAATCTTGTTAAGTCATGCTTAATTAACAGACTTATCTATCCATGTAGGTCCAACCATCTGGTTTCTTGCAATTATCTATTTTATTTCCGGTGCTCCAGGATCCTATGTGTTGTGGTATCGCCCTCTTTATCGTGCTATGAGGTAGTGTTCAATCAGATTTAATGCAATTTTTGTAGTTTAGAATAGGGATATCTGCTCAAGAGTTTTTCAGCTATTTGTTAAACTGAAAAGAAAAAAGAAAAAAAAGATGCAGAAGATGATCTATGAAGCTTAGCTTTAAGCTCAATTATGAATCATCAAATATTTTACTGCTAGAGCAGTGTGTACACCTGGATAATGTGTGGGAAGAATGTGAGCCTTTGAAAGACAATACTATTATTGTGTAGACTGTAAAGCTCCGTGGACTCAAAGTTTACCTTCAGCAATAAGTTGATCTGAATTATTATTTGGAAGTGGACACCAAAAGAAGAGGGAAAATGAGACGGATGGGAGAGGCAGGTGGAGTCTGTAAATGCATAACCATCTTCAAAATCACATTAAAAAAGCATGGATATGTTACTACTTTTGTAGCAATATTTATACTCAGAACAGGAATCACTCTATTATCTGAATTCTTTGTTAGTTTATTATTGATTTTATTCCAAATTAATGCTGTTTCTGTTTCATAATTGTGTGCCATCTCGTGTTACAGGACTGAGAGTGCTCTGAAATTTGGCTGGTTCTTCTTGCTTTACATGGCAAGTTTTATGCATTTACTCATGCAGTCCCTAATTCTGTACTAATTTTGTGAAGTGCTCATTTCTTTTTCCCCTCTTTCTACAAGCAGTTGCACATTGCCTTCTGCATTTTAGCGGCAGTTGCTCCACCAATTATCTTCAAAGGAAAATCTCTCACGTGAGTGTCCTTCTAATTTTGCATTTACAGGGTATATATTGTGCCAACTGATATTCTTCTGTAAATAGTCTTTTACTGATTTGATCTTCTGGAGGCAAGGAAAACACTGGGGATGGCTGAAGCGTCTTTTATTTGAGCTTTATTTATGTTCTTTCTGGGGTTTCATCCATTAACTATGTAACTGGAGGGGCATAAGTTGGAGGCAGTATACCCTATAAAATTATTAGTTATTTAGTTTTGTATCTACTTAATATAATGATTAATGACTATCTCATAATCATCAATTAATTGTATTGTTGTGTCAGGGTTGATGGTATATTCTCCGTGATTTTGTTGTAGATCAGTAATATGACAAATACATTTGTTATTTTCTTATTCCACTTCTACTCAAACTAATATGGTTGTATTCTATGTTATGATGTGGACAGAGGTATTTTGGCTGCGATTGACGTGTTGGATGATAACGCATTGGTTGGGGTAAGTTTCAATTGCGTGTATATTGGCTTTTATAATAATGACCTACCTTCTTGGATGACAAATAGTTGGATATAGTTATTTCTGTACCAGAGGGATGCATTCTCAGGTTATCATTTCACATTGAGATGATGTTAATATTTGTTTTGCTGAATTGCAGATATTCTACTTCATTGGATTTGGCCTTTTCTGTCTCGAGTCAGTGCTGAGCATCTGGGTTATACAGGTTTTAAATATTAACACTTAATCTAACTTGGTAATTCTCCTGAAGTTACTTGTGTCTTTTTGTTTGACTATTTGATTTTATATTTTGCAGCAAGTATATATGTACTTCCGTGGCAGTGGCAAGGCTGCAGTTTTAAAGCGTGAGGCTGCCAGAGGGACAATGATGGCAGCTCTATGACATGGCACGTACATTTGTTTTCCCAATGGTTATACCCGAAAAATGATTTCTCGAGTTACCAGTTTTCCTTGCACACTTTGCGCTTTGTTAAATACTTGGATGCGTTTTCCTAGGTTTTGGGCTAGGTTTGAGTCACAAACCAGATAATTAAGATAGAAGCTTAGTTGTGCATATATAGAAATCATTGTTTGAGATAGCCCCTTTACAAATGATTTATTTCAGCGTCGCTTTTATATTTTGGTTAACAATATACTCCATCTATTCGTGTGGGATTAAACGTTCTATTGACTAGACTATCGGATGAAAGTAACCAAAAGAACAAACAAGTGAATCAATTAAGAGTACTTATGTTTCAATATGTTAGGTAAAAAGCTATCCAATTCAAATGTAAAAATAAATTGTGATTTAAAGCATCTCCAACGGGAGTGCTTCCATGGATCCTTCAATTGAAGAATCCGTTCCGTGAAGAAATCGTGCACTAGAGAGTGCTTCTGGAGCGGAATGGTTTCTTAAAGAAAGAGAAGCGCTTCTTATATTGGAAACTGGATCTTAACAATAAAATAATATTATGCAGATTAACTATCTCGAAAAAAAAAGAGGAAAAATAACAAGAACCAACAAATGCAAACAAACCAGATTCTTGAAATCAACGAGCACCGTTGTTGTTTGCGTGAGGGAGGTCTGCGCTGAAGGCTGACGGGTCGCGATGGTGGTCGCACGAGGAAGAGGTTGTGCGCGAGTGAAGGAATTGTGATGGTGGTGGCACGAGGAAGAGACCGTGATGGCCGACGGTGGTGGCTTAAGGAATAGGATGCACGCGAGTGAAGGGTCGTGGAGTGGAGAAGAGGGAAAACAGTGGGCTGTGGAAGAGAGAAAGAAGATGAGTGGAGACGAGAGAAAGAAAAGGAGTGGGGGAGTGGGCAGACAGAAAGTCATGCGTGGAACTTTCTGTAGAAATGGAGAAAGGAGAAAGAAGGGATGCGTGGACAGGTTGTGGTAGTGGGCTGTGGGTGATTTTATTTTTTAAAAAAAGAATTGCACGAAAGAGAGAAAAGCGAAGTACATATGAACGTTAAAAGTTGTCGTTGGTAGAAAAATAATCGTTATGTGATTTATTATAAATTTGGGTGATATGCATAAACTTTTGCACACAAAAGCACACTTCTAATTTTTTTTTTGTTCCTATCAATCCTCAATCTTTTTTATTTTCTCTTAAATGAATCTCAATCACTTTGCAAAATCAACCACCCCCTACCAGTGAAAATTATCAAAATCCACCACATCCAGTTATACACCACAATAAGTTATGTATCCACCACTACTCGTTACCAGTGAAAATTCTCAAAGGTGTCCACATCCACCACAATATGTTATGTATCCACTACTACCTTATACTAGTGAAAATTCTCAAAATCCACCACAGTATGTTATGTATCCACCACCCTCACACATGTGGTATATGCATCATTCATCCAATGTAGAGCCACCTACCAGTAGTAGTTCTCAAAATCCACAATTTTGTAGTCAACCATCATCTCCCACCAATCCAAACATGTGTTATAGGCATTCTTTATCCAATATTTCACCCCTAGCAATGAAGTTGAACCAACAATCGGTGTAGACAATATTCAACTAGATGAGGGCGACCACAATTGTAGTGGGGAAAAAACGCACACAACATTCTCAATGACAGAAGATGTGATTCTCGTTCGATCGTGACTCAATGTGTCAAAGGATTCAATTATAGGAGTTGCCCAAACATCAAAGCAATATTGGGCAAGGATAAAGAAAGCATACAACAATGATGATGTGCGTCTAAGCTGGACATTTTGTGAAAGAAGCTGGACTCAATTGAAATCTTGGTGGAGCAGGATCCACCCTATAGTTTAAAAGTTTAATGGGTGATACAAACAAGCAGATAAACATAGGAGAAGCAGAAGTTCAGAGAAGGATGTTATGACTGATGCTCATATGATTTATTCACAAGATACATGTAAACAATATGAGGTTGAGCATGCTTAGTTGTTGTTGAAGGATCAATCAAAATTTGATGCAGAATTTATGTCAAAGTGTTCAAAAAGAACAAAGGTTTCTGCTAGTGGAAATTACTCGTCACCTTCTAACCCAGACACATCCATTGAAGTCGAAGAATATAACAGCCATCGCCAATTGAACAAAAAGCAGCAAAAAGAAATAACAAAGAAAAATAAGCTTCTAACACTTTCGCTTTATCTGACATAGAAAGTGTAATGAAGGACAAGAATGCAAACACGTTAAAACTTATTTAGTTAAAGGAGGCACAGGAAAGGCGTATGCAAGAACAGGAAAGGCGTATGGAGTATGAAATTCTCATGAATGATACATCCAACAAGTTGGAACAGCAACGCCAAGACCACGAAAAATATTAGGAAAAAACTGTTTAATTAAAAGTTTAATTCTTTTGTTCGAATTGGTGATGATGATGTTGTGTTTGATATTTAATTTTAACAATGTAGGTCATTGTTGTATCTTATATTCAAAATTTTAGGTTGTAAAATTAGCAGTTAGAAAACTAACTGTTATAAATGAAGTTATATAAATGTCCAATGTTTCATTGTTTTCACATGTCCTCATACAAATTACGCAATATTTCTCTCTGATTTCAAAGATTTCAGATACTATATAATGGAAACAAACATCAATTTAGGCATTGATTTAGATGAAGTTTTAGATCAAATGATAGATGAGGAATTGGAAAACAACATCAATGAAGAAAGCATTAGGTTGATAATTAAGAGCCAACAACAACTACATGGCAACACCGCTGGGCGTAGGCAAAGAAGAATAGTGGTAAATCGGAATCGTGAAGAAGGTCATGATTGATTGTTCAATGACTGTTTCTCAGTAAATCATGTGTACATAGAGATTCAGTTTCAATAATCATGATGAGTACTTTCAAATGAGGTTTGATGCATTGCATCGAAAAGGCCTATCTCCATTACAAAAGTGCACAACTGTACTTCATATATTGGCTTATGGCTTACCTGCTGACAGTGTGGATGAATATGTTCGAATTGGTGAAACAACTGGGGTGGAATGCTTGGAGCAATTTGTATCAGCCATCTGCACCATATTTGGGAATGAGTACTTGAGGAGACCAAGTAACGAAGACATCAAACAACTACTGGGAATGGAAAAATTGTCCAGTTGTATGGAAATATCAATTTTGTCAAGGTGATCATCATAACCCAACCATCATTCTTGAAGTCGTAGCATCACAAGACTTGTGGATTTTGTATGCATTTTTTGGCACCGCAGGTTCAAATAATGACATTACTGTGTTAAATGAATCTAATGTGTTTGATGAAGTTTGTCAGCACGTGCACCCACAGTGCAATACACAGTGAATAAAACCCGATATAATATGAGATACTATTTAGCGAATGATATTTATCCAGACTTTGCTACATTTGTGAAAACCATCTCAATGCCATAAGGAGAAAAGCGAAAATTATTTGCTCAACGACAAGAATCGGCAAGAAAGGATGTAGAATGGGCGTTCGGAGTGTTCCAATCTGTATTCGCAATTATACGTGGTCCGACAAGTTTTTGATATGTATAAAAAATTCATATTTTTAATGTTATGTCATTTTATTATTTTTAATTGATATTTAATATTTTTGTCAATTATTAATATTTTTATTTGTATTTATAAACACTAAAAAATGAAAAGTTTTAATAAAAAATATAAATGTGTGAATTTTTTGGAGTTTCTTACATTAGAGAAAAATTTTGTATGAGTTTTTTATGAGTGATATGACATTGTGGAGACCACAAAGGTGTTGCGGAGACCACAAAAAAGTGATGAAGAAACCCAACTAAACACTCCCTATTAGAGATGCTTAGGAATCCTTTCTTACATCTTCTTTTCTAATAGAAGCACTTCTTTTAGGGTTTTTTGGTGGTTGTTCGCCTTTTCAAAATAATCAGAAATTGAAGAGAATTTAAAATCTGATTAAAATGAATAGTTTCTCATAAAACCAATTTTAAAAAATTACCTAAAAAAATTACTAGATTATTTTATATCAGAATTACCTTTTGTAATTTAAATTTTGAACAAAGTGGTTTTTGGTTTAATTATAAGTATCTTGAAAATACTATTAAAAAATATTTTAAGTTAAAATGATAGTTATTGTGAGTACAAAAATAAAATGGGACCATTAAAAATAACTTTAAAACTTTTGCTGAGTTCTATCATTGGATTAACAATTAGAGAATGTTTTTAAATCTTCTACCATTTGGAGTAAAAATTAGTGAATATTTGTAAATCTTTTTTGACCATAAGTGATCTTGTAAAAAAGTAGAAGCCCAAATTAAATTAGTGCATATGTGAACCTTTTCATTGACCTTGAGTACACGTGGCAATGTTTAATTTAAACTGTATTTTTAGTAAAAATGTGTGATTTTAATTTTGGAACAAATTACAATGATATCTCATGTTTTACATGAATTATACATAGCATGCTTTCGTTTCAAACCATTTTCTTGACATCTTTTGTGTAAAAGATGTTAATTAAGTTCCGTTTTAAAAATTGAATTACATTTTTACCCTACTATATTGAAACTCAAAATTACCCTTCACTTGAGTGACCTAATAGAACACTCATTCCCTCTTTTGCACCCTCTTATTTTTACAAATATTTCACTCTACTCCCTGTAATTACACATACATATTACATGCACATCCCTTATGATTTACAAACGTTACAATACCCCTTTGCCATTTCTAGAATGTCAATGTGCACCCTGATTGTTTATCATATCACAAACTTATTTCAAAATCTTGACACCAAATACTAAATAATGTTCATACCATACAAACAAGGTTCTTCAACATCATCAAAAGGGAAAAAATTAAAACACATATATTTGCTAACCTACCGTCACTTCTTTTTTACAAGGAATACATTAGCATGTAACACTTTTAAGAGATTCATAATTATAACTTGTTATCATACTCCATCTAAAAAAGAAGTATACATTTAAAAAAACACATATATAAATTATTAAATATCTACAAAATATTATATTAATAAAAAATTATTTATACCTCAATCATATAAATAAAAGATTACTTAATATATATATATATATATATATATATATATATATATATATATATATATAT